>MU385876.1:0-24529 GCA_022497145.1 Rostrohypoxylon terebratum | reverse complement strand
CGCGCCCCCCGCCCCCCCCCCCCCCCCCCCCCCCCCCCCCCCCCCCCCCCCCCCCCCCCCCCCCCCCCCCCGCCCACCGCTCCTCGACGCCGATCTTGGCGCATTGGTTCACGGCGTTCCATATACGGCCGATGTCCTCACCGGTGTCGCCGGTGGCGGCCATAGCTGACTTGTTGGCGTTGAAGATTTCTTCGAAGGACTTCCATTGGTCCCGGGGAGGGAAGGAAGAAGAGGGGCCGGAGTAGCTGACGAAACCCATTTTGACTGATGGAGATTTTATTATTTGCTTTAGAAAGGTATTGGAACTTGTTGTGATGTTGTGGTGTTGATATCGAATGGTTTGGTGATTCCCTTGGCTTTTGAGGTTCTAACGCTACCCTTTTATACATCGTTCTTGAGGCTTCTCCCTCAGCCATCGTACTTCGCAGTCATCATCATCATCATCATCATCACCCGCTCTCTGAAGCCGCCTTCCGATCATCATGGATGTCGACCGCGGTGAGAGCTAAGGTCAATGTTACGGTGATGTGAAGCTATGTGACTGCATCTCGTGGTCAATACTGATGGATTGTCTTAGCCACTCGTCGTATTTTGTCTCGCTTGCCTTTCTGTTCTTGGCCTCTAACCAATATAAACCGGCTATGAAGTGCCGGAGACGCGAGTTGTGACTCCATCGAGGAAAAACTCGGCATGTTGGGCTGACTGTTCACCTCACCAACTAGGGCGCCGCACAACCTGGGACCCGTCCGCAATATTGCTGACTCGTCGGCTGTAAGGCCATATGATCTATCATTATATCAGCCTGGACCGCAGGGATGCTGATGTTTGGGGTGCAGCTTACCAGCCGACGGAAGAATCTCACGAGTTTAGGTACCTAGTTTAGACGATTGGGTTGGTTGTTATGTCACCTACCTAGGTGTGAGGCTCTTCCATTTTACGTACCTATTAATATTTTGCTTGGGTCCTGTGTGTGTGAAAACCCCAAAGCCATCTGACGTGAGCCTCAATTACCTACACCTACACAGGTACCTATTGATCTGGACATGTCTGGACTCTGGATACCTAATTGGTCTTAAGGGAGTAACGAGGCATAGTTACCAGGCATTCCTTATTAAGGACACAGCCCCAAGATGAATTGGGACGGTGTACCTATCGTGTCATTGAGATTGATTAAATAATATGAATTCTACACTTAAGTATATCATCCCTTGGGTGTATTATATAAATAATTCTCTCGTGACTAGTCCCTGAGATGCGGCCAATATTACGGGACACAGTAACAGCCCTGTGGCGTTCTTACCGAAACCGCAGGGTTAACTCAGGGGTTGGAAATAGCCCGGCAGTGAGCTCTAAGGCAATATGCCACACCAGGTCAGCTGCTCGTCCGCTAAGGGGAAATGTACCTGGTAGGTACCTAGGTAAGCACCGATTCTGAGCCCTATTTGTGGATGCGGTGAAGATTGGCTGGCTTCACCTAGAGTTTTGCAGATGAGGGGATTCCCGGATTACCGAGACCTGTACCTGCGTGCTTTGTATTAGGGCTGGACGCTTGACAAGTTCTTACTTTGTTACCTACTCACTTACGAGAGAACCAATCGCTGCTGGTCATCTCATTCCTTCGATCGCTGACGTACATCATGACTTAGCACATCTGTTTCCTAAACCGATTACTGATTGGCTCCAAAGTCCTAGGACGCTACTTTTGAAGCTTTCTTAGCTAACGAAGCTCATCGTAGTCGAAGATTTGGACGGTGAAGTAGCCGCTCTTATCTGACCTCCCATTAGTAATGTCTCCGCCCTTTCAGGACAAGATCGTGTGAATAGGCTGTGATGCTTTCAATATTGGGCAGGGTGCTAGAGTGATGGTTGCAAGCTACAGCAGCGGTATACCTAAACTCCCAGAATGGCTGGAGAATGCCATCATATGTGTTAGTGAGGTCCGAGGAAGCTCTCATAATATGGCCTTGGATTTGGGGGAATATCTGGACATATCATTCAATTCCATCATATGAAAACAATTATTCTTTCTAGTTGTGCCTTGATACGCCGTATGTTTTTGAATCTCACGGCAAGCTGTCGAAAGAACAAGCGATGATCTCACTCCGTTGCTGACCTGCTGGGATCGTGGATAGTAATATCTTGTCAGATTTGCCCTTGTTAAGGATGCAAAGACTCTTTGAAGTATCTACGTAGTTGTTGAAGTGTATGGTTCAAATGTGCCGCTGGTTCTTCGCTAGGTATTTCTTCTGAGCATTATGAGGTATTGTACCTACCTAGTAATTGCCTAGGTATTCCGAATGTATTGGAATGTCATTATTCGCGGTCATCTGTGTGTGCATCGTATTGTAGCCAATTGTATAAAGAATAACATCCAGATGTTGAGTTTCTGACTGAATTTTCAAGATGGTCCCTTTAGAGGGATAATAATTCGTAAATGGCTGATTAAATAAGAAGAAAGTCGAGATGAAATACACTAAATGCGAACCTAGGTGCTATGTGCTGGAGGAAAATCTGTGGTGTGGCTAAAATGTGGCTTTGTAATTACCTAATGCTGCTCAGATTACATCATCAAGACATATGTAGATGGGACCCATGGCTACTATAGGTAGTACGTACCTTCTTGGTGGGAGAAAGGTGGGTCAACCCCCAGTGCGGTTGAAGTAAACAGAACGCGGTCTAGGAACCAATTGAATTTTGGAAACTTGACATCAACACCTTTCTTTCTACAACTAAGTCGCACTTTGCAATCGCAATTGAAACTTCGTTCACGCGCTTGAACAAATATTAAACACGCTGGCTTTACTTCCTGCCGTCTCTAATCTTACCACAAAGTGCAAAATTCTTATTCTAGAATCCCTTTTTGCACTTGCAAGCACGACCTGACCCCTCCGATTCTCACATATCCGCGACCTGATTTCTCCTCTAACGCGAAATTCTCTACGATTTGTGCCGACTTTGAAATATTTTTTTCTATCAACTACGATCCTTTTGTCGACAAATTCTTGCGTGTTTGTCGCTTGAATATTGGAGATGGACGAAATCTCCGACCAATTCTTCACCTATGAGGGCCGATTAGAGTCATTCAAGACTGCGCATCCAGTTGCACGTCGTCCATCTAATGCCAAGGGCAAAGGTCCAAAAACAATCACATGGCCACATGAAGAGCCCAATGCTGTTCAGGTGAGTTTTTGCAGATAATTCATATTTTTCTTCTCACTATTTCAGATGCTAACAACTATATCACTTAAAGCTCGCACATGCTGGCCTTTTCTTTGAACCAACACCCGACGCCCCGGATAACACCGTTTGTTTCTTGTGTATTAAGGCTATGGCAGGATGGGAGTCGAGTGATAGCCCCATAGAAGAACACTTGCGATTATCCCCACACTGCGGATGGGCTATTGTAGCAGCTATAGATGCCGGCTTGGGCGATTACGGAGAAGATGACCCTATGGGTACCGAGATGACAGAAGCGCGCAAAGCCACCTTTGCCGGGCGGTGGCCCCATGATGGCAAGCGAGGGTGGAAGTGCAAAACCAAGCAGGTAAAGGCAAACCTGCTACTTTCTCTCACCTCGTTTTGCTAATTAATCGCAGCTCGTCGATGCTGGCTGGAAATATACCCCAACTGTTGACTCCGATGATATGGTTAGCTGCACGTATTGTTCCCTTGCGCTTGATGGATGGGAACCCAAGGATGATCCATAGTAAGTTACATGATGTCCATATCTCTGTGACTTACTAATGTTTCGCGATAGCGAGGAACACTACCGACGCTCTCCGGGATGTCAATTCTTCCGGTTGTTAGCGCAGTACAAGGGAACGGCTAAGAAAAAGGGCAGAGGCAAGGGTGCTAGAGCTTCCCAGACATCCCGACTTTCTGCGCAGTCTGCCGCTTCTACAGCCGCATCAGACATGGCATCAATGCTTGAACATCCCGTCGATCACGAAGATAGTGTCATGACCACCACATCTGTTATGACCCAGGGTGGCACGAAGCGTAGCAGAGCGAAGAAAGGTACTGCTGCCAAAGGTAAGAAGACTAGGACCAAGAAGGAAGCACCAATTGAAGTGCTCGAAGACGAACCTCCGGAAGAGGAAGAAATGCCTCCTCCACCCCCGCCTAAGCCTGCCCGAGGACGCAAACGAGCTAGCGACACACTCGAAGCCTCGGAATTGACTATAGCGGAAGTCCCAGCAGCAAAGAAGCGGGCTACGCGAGCCCACAAGACGAACATGGCTGACGCATCCACTATTGACCAAGACAATGGATTGGAAGTGGTCGATGCCCACCTTGTACCGAAACCAAAGGCGAAAGGCAAGAAGGGAAAAGCGACAACCACTCGGAAGGCAAGAAAAGTCTCGGGGGCATCGACTATATCTATTACATCTCAACAAGATGCTACTCACATGATGGAGATGGATGATGAAGAACTTAATAGACAATTGGAGGCCGACCTTGACCGCCCGTTATCCGACGACGAGAACATCGCTGCCGATTCTGACTCGGACCGCCATAAAGCGCCAATCAAATCGAAGAGCAAGAAGGCCACAGCAAAGAAAACAGCTGCAAGCCATATTGAGACGCATGATGACCATGCTATGTTTGATCCGGAGCCCCCCATTATCGATGAGGCTGCTGTCAACGCTGAATTGAAGGCAATGGAAACGGAGATGGTAGTCGATCAAGAAGAGAATCTCCAGGTTCCCAAGAAGGGTCGCAAGGCCGGCGCCAGAAAGGCCTCTAAGCAGACTAGCAAGAAGACTAAAGTGCAAGAGCCCGTAGATCCTGAGCCTGAGCCCGAGCCCGAACCCGAGAACGAACCCGAGAACGAACCCGAACCTGAACCTGAACAGCAAGATGCTGAGATAGCAAACGAGGACGAACTAGCCGAGGGTCATGACGTGAGCAGAGTCAGCAATGCCACCATAGTTCGAACGAGTTTATCATCCAATGCTGCTCCCAAGAAGCGTGGTCGACCAAGCAAGAAGGCTGCTTTAGTCAGTTCGGACTCTGCTAAGCCTGACGAGCTTGCTGACGGCGAAGCTA
Organism: Rostrohypoxylon terebratum; assembly: GCA_022497145.1. Lineage (NCBI taxonomy): Eukaryota > Fungi > Ascomycota > Sordariomycetes > Xylariales > Hypoxylaceae > Rostrohypoxylon > Rostrohypoxylon terebratum. The sequence goes on along the minus strand of MU385876.1, from coordinate 19,480 downwards.
AAGTTGACAGCTCATTTCGCATTGAGCGTCGTGCATCTACTGAGAAGGCATCTGTGACCAAGAAGAAGACTATACAACTCCCTACCTCATCTCCCTTTGTGGAAAAGGCGCTCCCCTTACCCCCTGCTCAATCCGAGGAACCTCAAGCTCCAACGACGCCTAACTCCACGATTTCGCCTGCTCCGGCTGCTAGACAGGCCGTGGTCTCACCCTCTCCGTCACTACAGGCGTCCGACGCCGAGAACGAGCCCCCTTCTTCAAAACCGTCGAATACCGTAAACAGCAATAGGGTTGCCTTAACCCCGGTTGCTGTTACGCCTGTACGATCTTCGCCATCGAAACGCAATATTCTAGCTGGGCTGCGGAGCACCGTTCCCTGGACCGCTGCTGATGTTGAAATGGTCTTCGAGGACTTGGAACGAGAAAACCCACTCGGACCGGCTAAGAGCCTGAGGAGCGGAGTAGATTTGTCAAGCCCCGAAAAACGAATGACAGTCGAAGAATGGATATACCACAATGCCGAGGAAGCTCAGCAAAAGCTGAAGTATGAGTGTGAAGCCATGGTGTCGGCTTTTGAGAGAGAAGGGGCCAGAGCCATGCAAGCGTTGGAGGGCTTAGTTATTGACTGAGCTAATGGAATGGCGATGGAGGTCTGAAGTAGCCAAATTTCTTTTGCGTCTCAGGCTCATCATGCCAGATGTGTGTTTTGTTTTTCTGCTTTAATTGCTGGAACTTGCATGGAAGGACTGCATAAAAGTCGACACTATTAGTGTTCATGCCACAATATTCACGCCGGCGTTGGGACATTCATTTCCGGATAATGGATCTGGGGCGGTGACTGGATAGGAGGGTCTGGATTAGATTCCATGTTTGACACCCGGTCGTTAGATGATAATGTCAGAATAATGCAAATGAACCTTACAAACAAGTTTAATGAACTCCTGAGGATTTAGGACTTGTGATCGCATCGCTGAATGATTTTTCCTATGAAGAACCATTGATACGAGGCAGGCACTTCACTGCCTAAGTGGGTAAGTCAGGTAAGTATGACCAATGTCGCTTTTCGAAAGAGTTTTACTATTTCAATAGTAGTGCATTTCAATAGTGTGGCTCGAAACGAGAGCGCGGTCTCTGATTGGTCGAAACTGTATCGATAAGATTGCCCCCCACTAAACCAACGCTCGACATCTCCCATCACTTTCAACTTGAATAACTTTTGATATATATGTTGCAAAGATCCGTAACCTGGCTTATATTATAGATCTCATTTTCAAGATCAACACATTTAATTTCTAAAGCGTTGCATGGATTTGAAAGGAGGTTATTGCTACTTTTGTTGGGCCGGAAAGTCGGTAATCAATTTAAGAGGCACGTGATCTACATCTACCAAGGAATCCAGCGTTTAGTACTCATCGAGCTTCCCACTTACGTAACTCTTTTTTCAAAGACCTGATAGTGATGCAATCAAAACTACTAGAATCACGGTGACGTAATTAACTCGATTATGAAGTTTGAAGGCTTTGAAGGGCTTATTGAAGAAGTTATTATAGATTGGAAGTTGCTCAGTACATGATAGAGTGTGGGGTAGAAAAGGTTCAAGGTGTGGAGGGGGTACATGAAACTGCAGCTAAATTTGTATGTAGATTAAGGTACTGTGGCTGTAAGCACTAGTCTATCGATAACCTTTTTAACCAATCAGAAACCGCGTCTCTTAGTTCGAGCCACACTATTGAAATGCACTACTATTGAAATAGTAAAACTCTTTCGAAATACTAACAAGGAAAACTTCATCGCAATCAGATGTAGAGGTGAAGTTGAAGTAATATGGTCTGAGATTCGGTAATCAATCAAGACAACCTTGGAGGAAACTTGTATCAACCCTAACCCCAACCCCAGGCCAAGTCAGGATTCTACCCTAACCCCAATCTTTTGCCCGAACCCTAAGCCCAACCTTATGTGTCTGCTGACTCACTATCGATAGTGTTTCACGAACCTTTTTAGGGGCTTAAGGTTGCCTCCAAGTTGTTTGTCTTCAATTATCACCTAAAAATAAATGGTGTCCATCCTAGGTATCCTACGTCGCAGTCCGATCTTGATCCTTCGATCCATTTGATTTCCCAAAAATCTAAAGCTGACCTATCACACGGACATTACAGCAACCTCAAACTGCAACTATGAACATGCCTAGGTACGTGCGGTCTAGATCCAGGAGCTTGCGCGCCTTGCATTACTGCTGCCTGTAGGCACTAATTTAGCTACGATCGCGATATTTTCGTCAACGTCGATGCGACGCTCTTTGGCGGTTACGGTTTCATTCGTTACGATACGTTGGCGTATAGATTCCTAATAATTAGAACACCATAGGTATTGTCGTGTTACCGGACGTGACGCGTATCATCCTCGCTGGGCTGGGAGGCTGAGAGATTAAACATCCTGTGGAATTTGAGTGCTCTGTGTGTGCCAGGAAATACGAGGCGATAGGTAAGGACGCCCTATAAACCTTCGAAGGCAGCTGTTAATTGCATCTCCAGGGCTGTCTATAGGCGTACCTGGCAGCCTGGACAGGATTATAGCGAGCTGGAGTGGGATCTAAGTGCGCTAGGAACCTTAGGCCGGGCAGCCCCTAGTGGCTGATGTAGCCCTGGCAAGCGACCCGTCGCACCCTAAGAACAGAGTTTAAATACGGAATTTCAGGGTGCTACGGCAGATGCTAAATCAGCGAATGAGATTTGGGTAGACTGCCTAAATCGGCAAGTATTCACTAAAGTCTTCATTTTTACACCATCACTACACCATCACTGCGCCATCACTACTCTCTGAAATTAAAGTCACTGATTCTTGACCGTTTAAGCGCAAAGATATAGGGGTGAATTTCCCGATGGTGTTATTTGCCGGTAAAGCTACCTAGTAACACAATTGCCTCAAGTGGCCAGGTCAGAGTCAACCGAAATACCGTGTCCCATGATTGTGTAATGTCCGTATGATCTGAAACAAACATAGGAAAGAAACCGAGTCTGCGAAACGTCATGCGAACTGTAGTTCCTGAAACTACATTTCAACATGCGATTCTAATCGTCTCTTCACCTTGTGCTTCGTATAGGGATTGGACCCTTTCACTACTACTCCCGTTGTTCATAACTTCATGCAAGTGAAAGTCCGAGTCTGCTTCATCGAGGCGATAGTCTAGGACCCTAGTTTGGGTGAGGCGGTCTTAAAACATCGCGCCTTCTCTGTGAGGGCAATCTCGCCGGTCGTGGGCCCATCCGTCCCTACCCATGCCCAGAGGCAGGCCGCAGCGGTAACAAAACCTTTGCCCACAGTAGCACCTATAGTGTTGGAAAGCATTAGTTATTTCGTTTCTCTATTACGTGGATTACTAGGTTAACGAAAAAAGGGGGTAACTTGCAGCATGTGCCCGCAGCCTTCGTTCTTCTCGATGAGCGTATCGCAGTTGGGGCATTGCCTCCAACCGCGGTCACTTGCCAACTTCTTTATTAAAGCCTCGTTGTCCTGGGCTGCATGGAGATGCTCGGGATCGCAGGCGGCGAAGTGGGATTTCTTGCCGCAGGACTTGCACTACGGCGACAACAGTTAGTGATTGTATCTTTTGAGAGGGAATTGGCATATTTGGTCTGTCTCGTAGGAGCAGAGAAGTAGTACAAGGTAGAGGAAGAAATAACTCGGAATGCTACTTACAGTGTTCTTGCCACACTCGAGGCACTCTCCAACGCGAAGTCGGTGCTGGTCGCTAGGAATGAAGGCATTGCAGTTGGTGTCATAACAGTAGAGCTTAGGGCCGGGGGTAGTATGCTCTTCCACGAGATCAACATACTTCAGCATTTCGTTCTTGGAGAAGACCTTGCAGGAAACCAAGACTTCGACGAGAATCACCTTGCAACACTTGGCAGGCATGAAAGGCTTGAAGTGAAGGGAATCGTGGGCGTTGGACGTGACGCAGTTGGTGCAATGAATGTGACCACACTCTAGCAGGGCGGACTCTACTTCAGGAACATCATCGCTGCAGACCGAGCATCGGACCATCTTGCTGCGCGCCTCGGCGGAGATTTTCAGGCTGAGGTCCTCGGGGCGCCAATTGCCGACTCGATCCTCATCTCCCAGAAGAGGGTAACGGGCTCCTCGGTTGTTCATCTTGTCAGTGATATCGACGTTCAAGTATTCGATGGTTGAATAACAATCGTTGATTTGATCCCAGCGTAGAAGTATTACGGCGGGGACGAAGGAGTAGGGGAGTAGGTTGTGTGTGTTATGATGAATCACTAGGTGATGTGGGAAAATGGTTCTGATGATGCCTCTTGCGTTACCTATAGCGGCGACTCTGAAATGAGATTGTAAATAAATTGCCGGGTGACAATAACAATTAAGAGTTGCAGAAGAAACTTGGTGACCATGGGTGGAAGGAGATAGCGTGGCAAGGTTGAGGGTGGAATTGAGATTGACCTTGAGAGGGAAAAGAGTCAAACGTGGGGGAAAGTGGTAAATGTTGGAAGTTTAAGAGACTTGGGGTTTACAAGATGGGCAATGGGAAAAGGGAATGAGGGACCCTCGACTTTTATGGGCAATGAAGCATGAGCAAAGGCCTACAGGAGGCGGGAACTACCAATTGCAAATTCCAATACTGGCTTCGAGGCGCCGACGCCTTCATATACCGGACAATCTGGGGTATCAGCTACCTGTTTCCGTCAAGCCTCATAGCTGGTGAGTGTTCAGGGGTATCGTGCTGTTATTTCAGACAATGAATGTAAAGTTTGCAAGCCACTACGGAATCATTCAAATATCTATTCCACCAAAGGGGCTGACTAGAAGCTTAGTTGAAATAGATTTAGAGATTCACGTCGTATTTTTAATAAGATAAAGGGGTTGTAGTAATTCTGGACGATTGTCTACACATCCTGGCACGACAGTTCCCTTTCTTAACCTGGGAAACCGTCTATTTCCCTTTGTTGAATATGATACTAGGTGCCTAGTCGTTCTCAATCACTGGATGTCATTCACACGAAGATGAACGTAAGTACTATGAGCAATCACTTATCTAAAGAGAGGTGTACGTGCAGCTACGGCGTACAAAACTATTCAGCACCTCTGTTGGAGAAAAATGAATGTAGACAAGCCTTTGTTGCTTCAAACATTTTTACTACGCAAGTCAACGCTTTCACAAGGTTAGTCGTATTATAAGATATGCTAACTAAATTGTTCACGCCACTGTGTCTATACCTAGATGTTCCCAGATTTTCGAATTGATATTTCATCTGTACCTAGAATTGCTTAGGCAGGGAGAACAATATATGGTTAAGTGGTCAAGGTGATTTACCCCTGGGGTACAGACCATGTTTGTATTCCAGAGGCAGTAAACGCATTAACCTAGAAGAGAGCCAGAAATGTTGCTGTGAGATAAAAATGGTAAGATATATTGACAACGAAAGGCGCTGTCTGAAGGTGAAGTGAACCCAATCTATCCACGCCTAGCTGAACTAAACAACAGATCTTTATCATGTATGTTGACCTGTTTGGTAATACCTAGCACATAATAGCCCCAAAATCCCAGACCTTTTTCTACCATAGTCCCTCCTTAATGATAGACCGTATAAGTGATTCTCGCCCATGCTGTGTTATTGTTGATGTCAAAGGAGTGGATGTGGAGTAAGGTAGAGGGAAGCGTTGGCGTTGTCAGAATTCTGCCAGCTTGTGTATTATATCGGCACCCTTAGGAATTAAGGAGTTACTCCTATCCATGGGTGGTTCCATTTAGGGTTGCACAACTGAAGCAACCACAGGTGTTGTTTCCGCAATCGCCAGCACAATTTCTACCTGGTCTTTTTCTGCCATGTTCCCTCATCCAACAATACGTAGCATCCGCGCACAGCTGGAAACAAAAGCCACCATGGCAGCCGTATGGAACCGGATGAGCACAGATGGCTTCCTGTACCGTGATATTAGAGGGAAAGATCACTCCACGCCCCAGTAATCCTTCCCTTTTGGCATGGTGCTGATCTAGAGGCTGCTTCGATAGTACATTGCCTGCGTAGACCGCAAGTAGGATGGCGGAAACGTCGAATCTCATAGCGTATGGACTGTGAAGATATATTTTCTACGAGGTTATTAGTATAATATTCGACGAGGTAATTTAGCCATTAAGGCTTACATAATCAACCTGGGAAGTTATGATAGCCGCAGTATGGTTTATTTGTTGAAGTCAAATTGTGTTGTTGTGGGTATCATAGTTGTTTCGAGGGAGACGAGAGAAGGGGAACCAGAGCAAGACTTTATAGACGTTGCCGTCCTTATATAGCACTCACAACATGAGTATAACTCCTTACTATTTCATGATCCCTGAAGCACCAATGATGTTCGAATCAATGTACCGCGGACCTGTCCGGTTTCATTAACTCCTAACGAAGAGGCTTGATTAATATAAAATTTGAGGTTTCAATGACTCACGAAAAGCAAGTAATTCGAGTTCAAACTTGTTGCTTATCTGCACTTAGCTATGTACTACTCTAGCTCTCGACTTGTGTTTAGTTGAATACGATACCTTCGATGCTTTTAGCATACCGATCATCCGACTTGAGGATTCCGATCTATATCATGTTTAAGTCAATATATATCAGCAACTGAACCCATATGATTCACTTGGATCAATCGTGGAAAGATTCCATTAGAAGTCTGAAGTGAAGTATTATAATTCATTCAAGGTATATTATCTGCTGGAGCGAGTAATTACCTAGATACCTACGAGTTACAAACGTCCCAAGATATAGAGGACACCCTTAGGTAGCGCTGATCTTTTCAGCTCCATAACGGCAAAAGCAATTTTCATACCTAGGAATCTGTGGATTTTCCAAGATTGGGCAATCTTTAAGACAAAAGACAAAATATTTCTCGGAGTTTTTGTGTTCATCTCTCTCGATAGTGATCTTGTTTCATAAAAGCTCGTTTCTGGCGAGTTAAGAGTACTCAATTTTGGATGTAATTGAGTCAGCAGTACCTACCTATACCGTGAAGGAGATACGATGAGCGTGATTTAATATGACGTATATCGGTATGTACTAAAGCGCTCAAACAGACGGAAATCTCACAATATTATTAGATATAACGAGGGTTATATTATTATGGATATCTTTAATAGAGTATATGTAGGTAGTTTATCATATACATTTAAGTATGTTTTTAAAATGCGGTTTGTTAAGTTGGGGGAGTTGTTTAGGTATCGTGATCATACTACCAGTATATAGTATATAATAACAAACTAATAACTACAAGGCTTAGCCGGTAGCTATGTACATATTGCAGTATGCTAAACCATTCCCTGTATTATCCAAGAAGCAACCATCAGCTGTCATGATATGTGCATCTTACCTAAATGGGTATGACAGGGGATAGTTCAGCTCTCAATCCGGCAATCTGGACACATGGGTCGTATGCTTACTACCTAGGTGGCAGAGGATAAATATATCCATAACTCCATGGGCGACGTCAATCAAGGCTGAGTGCAGGCTGGCCAGGTAGCCCTTGAGGTCAATCTAATTGAAAGGAATCAACTTGCAGGATGTCATCTACATTAGGGATCGTCACAACTTCGTATCGTCCGCCCGATCTACCGGGATAAGCACGACCGTGAAATCCCATCGAGATTTAGGCAGCGAGGTTGTATTTTAGACAGTTGTATCTCACACTTAGGTGTAACACCCTTTTACTACTGATATATATATCGGACTTTTTAGTGAGATGACGTCTGGAGTTTTCTGCAAATTGAACTCCGTTATTTTTCAATCAAGTGTATGATCATCGCGACCATGACTCCGTGCTTCAATACTATGGCTGTTGTTGCAGCGATTTTGGCTGTCGCTGCTCAAGGGTCATGCCAGCAGAACACTCGCACGATTACCATACAGGCAACTCCCCCTTCTGATCTCTCGAAAAAAATCGACCCTTCGTTTACTGGTTTTGCTTTCGAAGAGTCATCCTTCTACAACTATTCGTTCGATGCAGAGGGGAAACCGAACAGTTTCTCGCAGAATATGGTCAACTCCATCTTCAGTCGGACCGGCGGAACGCCTATTCTTCGTGTAGGCGGAACATCAGGAGACCACGGCCGCTACAATCCATGTCAAAAAAGTCCCACAAACTTCCCGGCAACAAAGTTCGGCCCTCAAATGGATGGTGGCGTTACGGTTGGCCCATCTTTCTTCAAGGCCTTTGACAACTGGCCTGGCGCGAAGTTCATATTTATGGTACCCTTTTTAAATACAACTCATAGCAATACCTTAGCGTGGGCGAAAGCGGGAATGAAGCACATCGGCAACGAAAACCTCTACGCCTTAGAGATCGGAAACGAACCCAACTTCTATAGTTGGATCAAGACTGGCCACGCCGCTGAATATGTCAAGAGGTACACCAACCTTCAGGATGAGTTGAAGAAAAGCATCCCGTCCCTAAGTGGCCCAAAGAAATTCCAAGTACTTGACGCAGCTTTCGGCGATTCGACCGGTCTTACGGCGCAGGACTTATTCGAGAATGGACTAAGCAAAGTTGCTTCTAGTATCAAACAAGTGGCTTTCCACTACTATCAAGGCTTCGGCCCCAAAACGTTGAGTGATCTGCAAGGTTGGGTACGCCACAGCACCACGGTGAACAAGATGAAGAACTACACCCCCCATATCGAATACCTCCAGAAAAACCACGCGGATGTTGACTTCGCGATCACGGAGGCCGGTTACAATATCGGCGGAAAGAAAGGTGGCCCGACGCTGGACAGCAACCTAGCTACCGCTCTGTGGGCCGTCGATTTCCAGCTCTACTGCATGACGGTAGGGGTGAACCGTGTCAACTGGCAACAGATCTTGACGGCAAGCCTCAACATGTGGCGCGCAGTTGAAAGCAAAGCTGGTCCCGCCACTGTCAGCGCCAACTTCTACTCCCAGCCCTTCGTCGCCGACTTCATCAGCAAAGGCGGAAACACGCAGGTAGCTAAGCTCGACGTCAGCGACGATTCAGATGGTACACTTATCGCCTACGGAGCCTACGAGTCGGGCAAGCTGGCTCGCATAGCACTTCTCAACCTCAATCTCTGGACTACGCAGAACGGAACGCGAAGCCACGTAGATTTCACGCTGAAGGGGTTGCCGGGGACTTCCAAGCAGGCCAAGGTACACCATCTTACCGCCCCTGGCGGCGCATTGGCCAAAGATGAGTTGACGTACGCGGGACTCGAGTGGACGAAAGAAAGCAATGGGATTGGCAAGCAGGTGAGGAATGATAGCCGCGTGCTTGATCTCAAGGGTTCAGATATGACGGTTCGCGTCAATGCTACTTCGGCCTTGTTGATTGTACTATAGTGGCGTCGGTGGATAAGAGGCGTGACAATTCTGGTCTTGCTAGGAGTAAACGGCGTGTGGAGGATCTATCCCCTGTATTATATATGGTCCTATGTATTCTCCTCTGATGGTCGCGAAAAAAAAGTTGATTAGATGATAAAGGGGATAGGCCGACTTGTATTTTATCTCGATACTGCGATTTTTTTTTCAGCGGATTTGAATACCCGAATTGTATATTTGACGCGTCGATTCATTGGTACTAGGTCTTGATGTGAATCATTGGTATGGCTCAAGCGCGTCGTCTGAGTTAATTATGTCTCTAAGTTGAGAGTTTCAAAAAGTTTTCAGCTTCTATGTGCGCTTTTTGCTGGCTATTACTAAGACACTTCTAAATTTCGGGGGTTAGGGTTAAGGGTATATTAGTAGAACCCTGAATCGAGTTGGGGCTAGGGTTAAGGCTGGTGTAAGTTTGTTTTCATGGTTGATTACCTAATCTTCTAGCATTTCATGACAAGCAAATTACATAATCAATAATCGGGTCCTTCAGAGGTGGGGTATGCCAAAATAAAATAAGGGGGACATTAGAGGATCTATGGAGGCCCATTCATACAACTTTGCAAATTGAAAAAAAAAATCCCAGGAATATTACCAAAAAGGGTAAAGTGGCTGTAAGAGGGGTCGGTTTTTCTGATACAACGGTACAATATTCGGAATTATGTAGCTAAATATTAAGGATACAAGCTTATTTATACAGCTTTTAGTGCGATATTATGTCACTTTCATAATTATATACTTAAATCAATTAATCAAGTAAGTAGGTAAGTTACTTAGTAAATACTAGGTAATGAGGCTATTCCCAATATAACCTGGAAGTTTAGAAGGTTTAATTGATTATATAAGTAATAAAGTGGGCACATAAGGAATGTACTAATTCTGATTGGCTGATACTTATTTAGTAATCGAATACTAGGCAAGTGGGATAAGTAATCCTCCATCTGCCGCCAGCAGTCAATGCGGTCCGCGCGCCGGTGGTGGCGCCTGGCTCCACCCGCTGGCACACGGCCAGGATCCACACAGCTGCAACACAATACAGAATATATAATACAAAATATACAATACAAAATATAATAAACAGTTTATAATACCAAAAACTTATTCTTAGCCTCTCGCAACTTCAGGTACATGCTTTTGCAGGTAAATTTATATGTAAAAACATGTATTCTACGTCTTATCCCTACTCCATTTTGTATTTCCTTAACAATTTCTCGTAAAAACCCATACAACTACTACTATATTGGGACTAGTGGATTGGATTTCGAAATTCAAAACGCATTTTTGCAAAGATGTACGTATGGGCCACCATAGGATCCATGAGAAGTACAACTTTTCCTGTCACTTTTACTGAAAATGAGTACTTCTTCGCAATTAGGCACGAGCCGTGATGCAAGAGATGGAATGAATGAGCCACTTGATTTACATAGCAGTCAATCGTCTGACCTTTGCTCCGTATGCGCCGACATAGATCTTGAAGAATATTTCAAGAATGAGAGAGATGACTTTATAGATCGTTCTACAGGTTTCATCGAGGCGGCTTCTACCGCAAAGCGACTTGGATTTCTTCGAGATATTTGTTTGAAAGCTCGTCGATGTTCACTATGCTGGATTATCGTACAATCCGTGTGTACTACCGTTCTATCTCGAGAGCAGACGCCCGAAGCTTTACTAGAAAAGGAGATGTCCGCAACCAAACCTCGAGAATGTTATATTTACAGCTATTGTTCCGCAAAGAATGACCGGATTGAAGATGAGAACCCATCTTCAAAAGCAATACGGATTGGCATTGCTTACCGGGCTGGCGGACCGAGCGATAGAGGTGGGGCAATCGACGGCCAGATCGGCGATATCCAGCTCCTAGACGAGGATTCGGTACGAATTCGGAATTCAACAGCCTTCTTTGGGCGCCGTGTAAGTCCCGAAGTCAATCTTAGCCTGGTCAATTATTGGCTCAACTTATGTGAGACAAATCACGGACTCCGCTGCAATGGTGACAGACTTGGTCTCAACACAAAGCCAAAAGATCTGTTGGTTATTGACGTGGAGAAAAAGTGCATTGCTACACTTCCATCTGGCGCCAAATATATAGCTCTCAGCTATTGCTGGCCGGCCAAAGAGATGTTCCAAACTCTTCTGACAAATGTGAATGAACTCACTTGTCCTGGGGCGCTGAGTAATCGGTGGGACCAGCTACCAGCGGTGATTCAAGACGCAATCAACCTGACCTACGACTTTGGCGAGACTTATATCTGGATTGATGCACTTTGCATCGTCCAGGATGACCAACAACTGAAAACGGCTCAAATTTCACAAATGGATCTCGTTTATACTTCAGCTTTAATGACCATCGTACCATTGGTACGAACACTAGACCCAGATCAGGCCTGCTGTGGGCTCCCAAGGTATAATCCAAAGATAAGGCGCAGGAGCCAAAAGGTGGCCATCGTTAAAGGTATGCATTTAGCAGTGCCATTTGAGGCAGTTTTTGGGATGGTTGACACGAAGACAAGATGGAGTACGAGAGCCTGGACTTACCAAGAATGCCTTGTATCGCGAAGGATCTTATTCCTCACCGAATCTCAAGCATACTTCCAATGCCGTCATAGTATATTCTGCGAGGATTGCAGAGGTGAAATTGATAGTACTGATGTTTATTTTGCTCCGTGCACCAATTTATGGAATCCTGGGGCTCTAGAAACAAGCGGCGGACGGCTCCAGCTAAACTTTGGAACTCTCCATCTTCCGAGGGAACTTTACGCGACAGACGAAAGAGCAATTCTGGCATACCTTAGTTATGTTGAATTCTACTCCATTCGGCAAGCAACGCAGATATCAGACTCTCTGAATGCATTTAGGGCGATCCAAAATGTGTTAAGTGACACCATGCAGACATGCTTCTTGTATGGGATGCCAGAAAAATACTTCGATGTCGCCCTCTTATTTATTCCTCACATCAATAAGCCTCGTACCAAGCAACGCAATCAAGGCTATCCTCTGAACGCGGCTTTTCCTAGCTGGACATGGGCAGCATGGAACTGTGCAGTGAACAACTCTGGATACTTTCCCTGCGATAGCTATGGCATACGTCGTGAAGTGGATTGGTTCCTGGTATGCTCCGATAGCTATTCGATTGCATTAGAATCGAAGGACACGCTAGGTTCTACTAAACTCCCTGGCGCCAACAACAAAAACTTCGGCGTATTGGGAAGCATTCCTTCTGGATTACTACCACCGTTAAGGGACAAGACCATAGTCAATGGCGACCTGCAAGATACGAACAATGCTATCCTGAGTTGTTGGACTATGGCTCTAGATCTTTACCTGCCAGGACATTTTGTGCCTCTAGGCGCTAGTCAAGGAGGACGCTGGTCTGACTTGGAACATCTCGCGATACACAATGCCAAACGAGAATGGATTGGTTCTATCCTTATGGATAAAATATGGCCGGATACCCGCCTAGATACAACACAGCCATATCGCTTCATACTCATATCTCGATCTGAGGATATTCTCCCCTCTCGTGACCCAGAAGTGACCTTTTTTGACACAGAACTTTTCGAATCTCGACCTTGGTGTTTTCTAAATGTCATGATGGTTGAGCTATGTGGAAACGCTGCGCGAAGGCTTGGGGTCGGAACAATTCACGAAGACGCATGGGTTCAGGAGAGCCCAACTGAGATGTTGGTGAAACTCAAGTAAAAAGTGGAGACATGACGTGCTCCATTACGGAGAAAAGGGGGTTGAGCCATATGAAAAAACCTCGAGCAAGTGCGTACTCTAGCAAAACTAAAGCTAAACCAATGAGGGAAAAATACTTCCCTACGAGAGCATGCCATACCGATTTTTGAGTTACTTTGTGATGAATGGGAATATTTTCGAGGAATATGCCTTGCTATAATACGACGACTTCCAAACCGCCTAACAGCTTTCGTCAAGCTTGAACTTGCTAGAAAATCAGCTTTTCGCCCGAAGCCCAAGATGTCAAGTGTCCACCCAGCCTTACCGCGCCGGATTTACATACTGCCGGATTCGAACTGGAAGTGTCATCCGTATCATGGATCGCTCGTCACTTTTGGAATATGGTGTAAGCATTAGGTAGGATTGACAGCTAGTCAATATTTCTACCCCCGCTCCTTCGAACCTCGTCTTTGGTATTATTACGGATAGTAATTTCTTAGAAAGTGATCTCTTCCTCTCACATACCTTCTGAGGTTCAAGGGGATTGAAGAAACCTGATCTTTCGATGCGGACTATATTCATACGAAAATGGACGTTCAACTAATAAGATACATTCCCCCATTGGGCTCTCTTGCCCTTTTCGCTGTATCAATGACCTTTGCGTATTCTATCTGGGTTGCAGTATACAATCTATATTTCCATCCGCTTGCTGGGTTCCCGGGTCCATTCCTTGGAAGAGCATCACTTGTAAGAATACCTAGTAAGAAACCTCATGGGAATGAACCATAGATTGACTTGAGCAGCTATGGAGAATCTACTACTCTATCAGCGGACACTTCCATATCGCTATCAAACAGCAGCATGAGAAATATGGTAAAAATATATGCTTGTTCCATGGTACAAAATTAGAATACTAATTCATCCCCTAGGCCACGTGTTCCGTGTTTCACCAAACGAGCTTTCTTTCTCGTCAGTTCAATCATGGATCGATATATATAACCCACCACGAAGCCGCAATGCAACGTGCATCAAGAGCGAGTTTTACGACATTCTCGGAAGCGGGTTCGATACACTCTGTGTCGGTAGCGAACGAAACCCATCTCGGCATGGGGAAATGAAAAAAGCATTATCACCAGGGTTTTCGACCAAGGCTCTGGAGAAGCAGGAGTACCTAGTACATATGTGCGTTGATAAGTTCGTGGAGGCGGTTGGGAGACTCGGATCTACCCCAAAAGGAGTTAATATGACAGATTGGTACGAGATGGTAGCGTTTGATATAATGGGCGAGTTGGTTTTCGGGGAATCGTTCCACAGTATCGAACAGGGGAAACCTCACTTCTGGTCACAGCTTGTTGAGAAACATCTCTTTTACGTTACGCTTCTTGATAATCTGAGTCGATATCCTCTCATCAGGAAGATAGGACAGATCGTACTACCAAAGTTCACCGTCGGCGTTCGCGACGAGCATGTCGGTTATACTCGGCGTCAGGTTCAAAAGTAGGTGGTCGAACAATCTGACAATATTATTCTATTGGTATGAACACTAACGGGAGATCAAAGGAGACTGGATGCCAAGGACGCACGTACCGATATCCTCACAAATATCATCAGCCAAGTAGAGAAAGGAGATATGTCACAGGAGCAACTAACAGCGCATTCTTCGACTCTGGTGTAAGTTAATTAGCCATGTCGTTTACCTATGAGCTAATCTGTAGTAGGCTTGGTGGAGGAGAGACAATTTCTACCCTGCTAGCCGGTTTGACTTATCACCTGCTGAACAATCCTAACATACTTCGAAAACTATCAGCGATAATCCGGGAAGAATTCTCCGATTATTCTGAGATCACCGCCGGGTCGACGAAAAAAATACCATATCTCCAAGCCGTTATAAATGAGGGATTGCGTATCTATCCACCAGGATCTCAGGGATTCCCGAGAATCTCACCCGGAGCTAAGATCGATGGATACTGGGTTCCGAAAGGCGCAGAGATATATACCAGCGGTTGGACTATCACCCATAGCCCGGAGTATTTCGCAGAAGCTGATAAGTTCATCCCGGAGCGGTGGCTGTCGAACGAGACCAATGATAATAGAGATGCAAGCCAGCCATTCTTGCTAGGACCTCATGCTTGTCTAGGTCAGAATCTAGCAAATGTGGAGATGAATGTCACCTTGTCAAAGCTTCTTTGGCGTTACAACATGTTTCTGGTAAACACAGAGCTAGATTGGGACCGAGAAAATCATATGCATGTCATGTGGTGGAAACCGGAGCTATGGGTAAGATTTGAAGATCGCATGAAGCTATAGTGCGCATCGTAGTATAACACAAGCTTAGGTTGCAGTGTCATGGATACTTTACATGTTAAGTTGAAAATTCAAGAAAAAATTACCAGCTTCTCTTAGTAGGACCTCCAAAGTTCTTCATTCGAATGGAAACAAGAGCCTGTATGCAGCGCGATATGTGTCTCACTAATGTGAGCCCAGAAATCTGTAGGCTTGCCGCCATTTTCAAAGCACGGGGTTAGCGGACTAGGGCTAAGACCAGGGCTACATAATCCACCCACCATCAGAACCCAATTCACCTATGACAACCTTGAAGCCGCCTATAGTGGGGTATGCGTAAGCTCTCAGGCTGAATGTGTTCACTGCTGGACTACTTCGTAGACGCTGTTAATTTGGAGGTAGGTACAAGTACCTAGACTCTAGAGAGTAGTAAATAATAACAGCTACAATATGCCGCTTTTTACGCGCCATATCGACGATTGCTATTTGCTGACCAATACATAAGTACCTAGGACCTAGGTAACTTTCAAGCACCGTTTACTCTGATAATACGACATTATCCAAGTTACCTATTCATTATAGGACGAATCTATAGACACGCTAAAACCTTTGGGATTATCTAGAACTCGCCCTCGGCAAAGTCTACAACAACAATCTTCTCCACAATGGGTCCAACGAACTTCTTAAACTCATCATGGAAGGGGTCGGTGTTCGCGTAATAGTCGCGATCTTCCACCGATTCGAACTCCGCAACAAACGCATGGGTGATACCGTGCTATCCGATCAGTCATCAAGAATGATCTTCGTATATAGCAGTAATGTTACACATACCTGCATTCCTTCATGAGAGTTATCCTTTCCGCCGGTCATTGATATAATGTATGGTTTCTGCGACGTAGGGTGAAGGCAGCCTTCTTTCAGGCCAAGCATGCGCGAGGAAGCCTGCCACGATTAGACTCAATCAGTACCTAGGTCCTAGGCCTAAATAGTTCCCGTTTGGAAATAATGTGGTCATAATGTACCTCCTTCACAGCCTCGGCACCGACTCCGGATTTGAATTGAAATAAAACTAAATGTTTTACCGCCATGATGTTATGTGAAGAGAGCCACGATGTCTTGATGATTGGAAATCCTCCACTTGGCAGAAAAGGGGGCGGGGTTATCCATTAAGGAGCCCCACCTCCAATGTCTTTTAACTCCGGGTAGCGGGAATACTAATCGTCCAATCTCTTTCTTTATGCTTGCGTTCCGCTCCGGTCGAACCAGATACACCACACTATATCTATCGACGAAACGCCGATATCCAAGCATCCAGACGGAGATTTTGCCCAAAGCCACGCGTCATCACCTGTCGGACATCTCCCAGGTGAAAGGATCTGCAGACCGCCAATTACATTTGCTAGGAGCGTGATGACCCCAAAACGGTGTGGCTGTGGGGGCCGTTCTGAGGTGCTCAGTATCAGGGCTAGCCAAAGGCTTTGATAAAGCGGATGGTCATCCTAGAAAGTCGTATGAGCGACTGCAAAGATGTGAAAGTGTCCGTAGGCAAACCGAGCTGTGCCGCAGTGGGGGTAGTTCCTATAACGGCTGGTTTCCCGTGAGACCGTCTTGGTTGAGGGCATCTCGGAGAGTGGGCACAAAGATATACTCTACATTCTTCAGCGCTGAGGGAATGGATATGTCGACCACAGCCAATTTTCGGGCAAGCTGGATGAGGGGATACGAGAACTCGTAGAGACAATGATGGGGATAGTATAAAAGATTCGACGTTCAGAGACATCCTTCAGGTTAGGGTTAGGGTTAGGGGATAACTGATCTCATCTACTTCCCTCCTATTATCGACCAGCTCAGCCTTACATACCCAGGTCAAGTATATATCTAGGTAGGTACGCGTACAGTCACATGGAAAGCGGGCCTAAAGTTTAGATCAATTGGCCTCGGTAGTCGTACAATGTTTAGGTTGTTATTAGGTAGGTAGATATTTTGATTTGTTCCTTATATACGTCGTAGGTGCCACAAATCGCCGTACTCTTTCTTACTGCTCTCCGTCTGCTTACATGCTTACAGGTACTTACAGCCAAAACAGCCAACTGTCACTCTCCGCATTATGTCCACCGATCGCCAGCTCCCAGAAAGCCTCGAAACCCACTTGAGTTACTTCATATCTCAGGGTGTCACTATCCTCCAAGCACCTAACAGTGTTCCGTTTCTACCTCCTTCGCGCCCAGATGCGAGCGGGTCAAAAGATTACTTGGTTTCACGGGACACACTTTTTCGATATTCGCTCGATGGTGAAAGGACAATCCCGCGTTATATTGGCGTCTACGAAGATCCGTTTTGTCAGCCAACTACCACATTCTCCCACCCACTGTTCATCACAGGATCAGCGTCACTCGTGCTAGAGCTCCGGGATGGAGTGCGTGGGTTCAATGGCACTGTTCATGGCGGATTAATCTGCGCGATTATGGATGAGGCTATGGGGTCGCTGCTGGTGGTGAACGACAATCTCATCAGACAGGCTAAAGCTAAGGGTTCAATCCCGGCTGACGCTCCAGGGTTCACCGCTGCGGTCACAGCGAGCATCAATGTCAAGTATCGCAAGCCGATACCAACACCACAAATTGTGGTGGCGACGGCGTCGCTGGATCGAGTTGAGGGCAGGAAGATGTACATGCATGTCGTAGTCAAGGATCAAAACGAGCAAGAATGCGCAAGCTGTGACGGCATGTTCATCTCGATCTCAAAGGGAAATCTATGAAAGTACTTGGCTATGGAAAAAGCAAAATGTAACCAATAGTGAAGCTGGGCTGTCAGTGTGGTTGTTGTGGCGCCCTCGCACCAAGCTGGCGCTCAGGAATATATATTATAGGTATCGCCTACTGTGGTGAGGAATAATGAAGATTGCAACACGCCGGAGACATATATGGCACTCGTTAGATTCTAATTGTGAGGGTATAATAAAGCTAGCTAATGGTCTACAAATTTCTCGATACTAGATTGCCACCGCATGCTCCTCCATTCTTAGGTTCTGAAACCGCTCTGATCCGCATAGGTGCATAGAGCTTCCTGGTTATTGACGATGACTAACAACAACAACAAGACACCTTCACGGCTAGCGCTGTCGGCATATGATTCCCCATACTCACGTTCCGGCGCGTCAGGACCTCACCCTACCGGCGATCTCTACGCTCCGCTCCGTGCCAGGGCCATCTCCACACTAGAGTCGATGGGCTACGATCCCCAGACCATGGTTGAGCGTGGAGTCTTGTGGGCTGAAGACCAAGATCCCTTCGGCCATGTCAAGCAATCGAGATTCAGTCACTTCCTAGGTACTGGCTTCCACCGGCTTATGGAAAGCTACGGCGAGTTTCTAAGCGAAGATGAATACGATGATATGATTCACGCCAGATCCGTCATCCCCGTGATGCGAAAGTACGAATTGGATATCTGGAGGCAGGTCAAGTATCCTGATTCTGTGCGTGTCACCGCCGCTGGAGGATTTCTGTTCGCTGTTATAGATATCATCTGCTAATTTCGATTTTAGCTTATAATCGCAAACCGCCCGGAACGTATGGAAAAGACCTGGTATTTTGGAACTACGTCTGTCTTTTCAATTCAGCAGCAAGCCATTGTTGCGGAACTCAAAGGGTCTGGAACCTTTATCAACACCAAAACTGGTCGCCCTATCGACATCTCAAGTCTGAACGGTGGATGGCGAAAAGTGTATGACGGCTATATCAAAAAGGTCGAACACGCCCAAAAGCTGAAGAAAGAATGGGATTTAAAGCATAAAACTCGTTCCAAGATATGAAGCATAGGTAATACCTACCTAGTCTTTTCACTTTGCTATTGACGCATAAATCAGGGATCATTTGTTTGTTAGCGTTTTATATCCCTAGGAGTAGGTATAATGAACCGCGATATAGTGTATGGATTAAATGATAGGGGGCAATCTAGGGCTCCAGGGCTGTAATTGTATTGTACTTGTACCAATGGATAGCGCTGAAGCCCATCGTCAGCCCGTATAGCTACAGTACCTTTGTCACAACCCAAAATACGACCCCGGGAAAAGGATAACCCGGAGGGTCACGTGACCGGATCGGATGCTTGGCATCCAGTTGGTTGCAACTCAT
>MU385875.1:0-372711 GCA_022497145.1 Rostrohypoxylon terebratum | reverse complement strand
GCTCTCACTGGATCTCAGATCCATTGAGATCACAACCGAAGTTTCTCCGGTCCTTTACTAATCATTCTGGCGATGATCCTGGTTGGATTGTAACATACGCACTGGTTTAAAACGTTTTAGCGGTTTAGCGGTTTTTGGTCATTTCGCCCGCCGTCCTAAGGTCTTAGTAGCTCTTAGTACTAGTTTTACCTGACCCAACCCTTGCTTACAGTCTCCCCTTTTCCCTTTCCCCTTATGACAAGAGGCCTAACCAAATTACGTATGTAGAGATCAGAAGAAGACTGGTTTGGAGAGAATTACGTATCATTAAGGAGGATTGTTCTCTTTACCTCCCGTCTGCCCAACGCCAACCCATGTCTATATAAAAGGCGTCATAAGGGGTAAATGTACAGTTTCTCATGAGATAGAGTACTATGTATCACCCAATGTACCTGTGTGTAATCCACACCATAATCTTCTAAGCCTCGATCTCATCTTGCTTCCAATCGGCCTTCTGGCCGACAAGCCTTCCGCCCTCCTTGCGCTTGACCCTGCACCTGATACCCACGTTCTCGTCGAAGATGAAGCGCCAGATGACGTAGGTCCAGCTGCGGTGGTAGGGCAGGTCGGCGTAGAACTCGTTGGCGATCTGGTTCAGCTTCGGGAGGCGGGTCCAGGGGACGGCGGGGAAGTCGTGGTGCTCGTTGTGGAGGCCGACGTTGTACGTCAGGAAGTTGAGGGGCCCGTAGTAGGAGTAGGTCTCCGGCACGGCCATGCGGTTGTCCGGGTTGGCCTGCGCGGGCGTCACGGTCTCGTACACGTAGTGCTCGGCGATGAAGTGGCCGGCGAGCGGGTGCAGGCTGCCGGCGAGGAAGGACGACAGGATGAAGTAGATCATGGATTGCTTGCCGAGGGTCTGCAGGATCGCGAGGTCGAAGAGGAGCTGCACGATCACGTTCGTTGCGGAGACCCAGGTGAAGGGCACGCTGTAGACGCACATGGGTCGCACGGCGTAGAAGAGGATCTGGAAGGTGCAGAAGAAGGCCTTGCCCAAGATGGAGTCGAGGAAGATGGCCTCGAGGGCGGTAGGCAGGTCGGTGTCGAGGCCATCGACGCCTAGCGACTTGTGGTGTGTCAGGTGGTATGGGCGGAACGAGGCGCTGTAAGGGATGCCGATAGGTAGGTTGGCGACGATAGCGAAAAGGCGGTTCGCGGTGGGGGATCGGAACGCTAGGTTGTGGCTGATCTCGTGGATAGCTAGAAATAGGTTCTGGTTGGCGGTAGCGCCGACGACGTAGGCAAGCAGCCAGAACGGAACCGAGAGGAAGGGAGTGTTGCGAAGAAGGTAGGCACAGAAAATCTGTAGACTAACGACACCAAGCACGACGTATTTGGTGAGGGGCTCGGGACCGCAAAGCTTAGTAACTTCGGGGTGCGCCTTGATAATGGCTAGGCGTCTCGTCCGATGCGGCTCCTCGGTGTAAGTCCAAAAGAAGTCACGATACTTGACTTCGATCGGATCTCGTTTCAGGTCTGAGGTTCCATCTTGCGGAACTGGCTCCCCGCCTTTACCGTTGAGACGGATCGTCTTCTGCGCCTTAGAGGCCTTGGGGGCGCTGGTCGTGGTCGAAGAGGATGAGCGTGCCATCTTCCCCCAATTCTTCTTTTTTTTAATCCCTTTTCTTTTCTTCTACTACCTCCCTATACTATAGAAAGAAATAGGAAACGGGAAAAGGAAAGAAGATGAAAAAAAGGAACCAATATGGAAGACCTCTCACGACGACATAGGAATAAAAAATTGGTAGGGGATAGAGATGGAAATGGTCTTCTCCATATTTGCGGTGTAGATATCCCTGTCTCTTAGCTGTCTTGGTGTCTTGGTGTCTTAGTTTGCAGTAGTTTTGAGTATGTGGTATGAGCAGTACGCGTGAGTAAAGATAGGAGCTAAACCTATTATGGATTAATTAGTATGTTTTTAGGGGTCTTCAATTGACGATCCTCGTCCAATCAACCTTAACATTAAGACTACAAGGGCGGGAGGTCGAATGGTCGTCATCCCACCTTTCCAGTAGTACTAGTATTTGCGCTTTGTGGCGCCCGCGGACAGTTCGTGTTACCGTGCATAGCGTACATAAACATCCATCCATATCAATATTCATGGCATACGGCTGTGCATGCTGTACTAGGTATTATTGCTATGATGAATAAATTTGTACTACATGGATATTTTCTCACGTGACTAGAGTATAACAATCATACCAAGCCCCTGCCAAGAACTTCATCGACCGCAATTCCTAGTAGAATATTATTGATTTGCTATTTTTAATGACGTACTACTACCCCTTTTTCATAATAAGAGGCTATTTACGTATTTTAGATCTTTCACTTTTTTTCTCCGTGGTTACAAATGTTTATCTTAGACTCCTAGTATTATCATTTCTCTTTTTTATACCAACAAGTTTTAGCCAAGAATCATAGGGGGAAATCGAGCGGTCATCGGCGCAGATACTAGGTATGAGCAATGAGCAATGGCTTGTAGCCTGCTTGTAGCCTGCTTAGATATTTCACTCGACATCAACTGGTAAATAATGTTGAGTGGTTGAGGATCGGGAGCGCGTGAGTTGAGATGTTAGATCTGTGTCTTCCTTGCCGCATATGCAGGGGCTATCTCATGTCTGTGAATAGTGACACGCCAATCGATAGCTTCGAAGTCGTTGGTTTGGATTACATAAATCGTACGGTCCTTCGCTCCTAGTCGGTCCTCCCGTCGACGGGAGGAATCCGTGGGGATCATTTAGTTTATGCCAGTACCACTTCCGGCACGAGCTCTCGTTCTCTCACAGGCAGACAGGTACATATATGTGATATGTGCTATTCGATAGCATCGCTAGATATCTAGGTAAATGGAGGTACATACCTACTTTTTGCCACCCCCAAAGATCGATTCTAGTCGATGGGAATGGTGGGATAGATCAGATACACGAATACCTTGTCACCTTGACAGCCTGATCACCTGAGGCAGTGCTAGCATCTGTCCCCCACGACCCTCATAATTATGACGTAGCCTCAAGAGGGTTACCGGAGTTCTACTAATAAGGCTAGCTACTAGGTAGGTAGATAATCAGAGGCAGTTACTGAAAGGAGATCATAAAAATTATAAGTCGATGAGTTTCGATCTATTGATACTCATTTTCTTGTGTATTAATAAGTAAATATCAAGTTTCTGCTATCGAATTTGAAGGTTATGTTGGGGGAAAGTTGATGGACGCATACTGAGATTCGTTGATATTGCAAAGGAAACTTTCTCCGATGTCTTAGACTGGGTATCGTTGATGTATACATTTCCCGTGTGCTTGTGATATGTTACTCTCAATGGCTCAGATACGATGCTAGATGCGATGTGCGCAAGAAGTGGCATGTGTAGTGGGTGTTGGAGTGACTTGTTGGTGCTTTTGCTCACTTGATCCCTGTGGCTTCTCATGGCACTCCTGGGGGCTCGTAATGTAGGATGTGACATCCGTTAAACGGATCAACTTTATGCTGTGTATTTGATGTGACAATGGAAATAAAATATGTCTTGTTTATGACACTCTACATAATATATTGTTCGAGTACCACTGCCTTAACGTAGTCAACATTTCCGTGATGCTTCGAGGCTTCTTGCATTATACTAAAAAGTTCCTAATGGAGAGTGTAGTCCCGACGTTTATCGTATACGCACGAGAGGCAGGCTCGAAGAATACCTACCTAGTAGTACCTAGTAAGCAATGGGGGCGGGGCCACTTCGAGCCTAGGTTATTAACAGAGTCGCATGTCGAAGAACAATACAAGGCTTACATAGGTAGTATAACCCCGTCATCTATACCTAGTAAGTTAATCGGATGCAGTATCCAACTTTGTCTAGTGTGGACATTCCGGAGATACCCGGATAAACCCCAGAAGAATTCAGAATGTGAGGATGATCTGCCGGATACCTACTTCGTTGTCTCTAGAAACCAGCCGTGCTTAGATATATGGGGGCGGGGGGCTGTGATGACCGTAATTGACATCGAACAGAGCTCATTTGTGTACGTGCCTAGTTAATGAAACCCCGGCGATACCGTCCTATCCCCAAATGGCTATTATAATATTGACTAGTCCTACATCGATGTCAGGTGGCCAGACATATATGCGTTATACACGTTGTTTAAGTACCTAGATAATAGGTAAGCAGATCGACTGAATTGCCACCTATCAAATGGTAGTTGAGGAAGATGACACTGGGGCAGGGCAAACCGGTTGCAAGGGTATACTTGGAATTATTGCCAATAACAGCCTGCCGCAGCCCCCAATACCAATGCATATCGAGAATGCCATAAAATCTATCTACGAGTCACATAAGTCATATGCGAAGTATCCATGGCAAAGATAACTTCAATAACACAGATAGTATTTCCGAAGGATTGCTAACGCACTTAGAAGATGCTAATTATCTTGGCCGACAAACTGCAGTGAGACCCATATATGTATATATATAAAGAGGCAGATGAGCCAGACTCTCGGTTTGAACCCCCTTTTCGCTCACTCATAATTAATAATTATTCTCGTTCTGCATACCTAGCCTGCCTGCAGAGAACTGGCCTGTGTGCACCGAAATGCAACCCGGGGTAAGGGCAGTAAGTGAATAAGGAAACGATGTCGTCTGACTTGCATCATGCTATGTTGCTTTTCAGTGCGCAAAGGTGAATAGTTTCCCTGTGAGATCCTGGTACATGGCCCGTTCGAGCCAAGCCCATGGCTTACAGTCTTCTTCACTCACTGGCTCCGGGGCCGGAGGATTTGCAATATAGGAGGGTAAAGAAGTGTCGCCAGTGGCCTTTCCCTTGCCTTTGGCGTCGGTCATGAAACTCTCAAAGCGTTTCGTGGTTCCGCCGGCATCTGCACCCAACAGATAGCCCTGACTGGTCATCTCGTTGTGTTGGCTTGATATATTTTCTCCCAGTATGTACCCCTCACGCAACATGCCGCATAGCCTGGCTGCCGGGTCGAAGCTGATGTAGACTAGAACTTGGAGTCCTTGTGTATCCTCCCCAGTGGCATAAACTAAGGATCTTTCATCGCTAGAGGCGGTGATACTGCCTTGATAGCCGGGTGGGTTCAGTACCGCGTAAATCTTATCTAACAAAGCCTGATTATGGTATCGTCCCGGAGGCCAGAAACGTATCTCGTTGGGGTGGTACAACTCCCCTAATACCTCATCGAAATCTATATTTTCGCTTGATTCTAATGATGTCTCCAGGGGCTGCGGGCTTTTTTGTTGCAAATCCATATTATCGAAATTTCTGTGTTTCGGCTTCCTATAACCAGTTCTTAGACGTAAATGTCGACCTATTGACCCGCCGGATGTGTCGTCAACCAAATCTAAAAAAGTATTAGAAGATCGATGGTAAGAGCGTAAATGAGTCTGGCTGCGTGTGAAAACTGGCGTCGTAGAGCTATCATCCCCTGGATGAACGTTCTCAGGTGGTCGAGGCGGTATGTACGAGTCAACCGCGTTGTTCCCTACCCTGATGGGTCTGATAACTCTTCCATTAACCACAGTGGCTGGTTGTACGGCGGATTGGAGAGCATCCTCGCAAACCGGCTTCGAATTTTTGAAAAACACCTCGGTTGTGTAATAGGTTCGTCGGCTGCCACTCTTCCCTACGAGCCATTCCTTTCTAGACTCGACTATGTTGATCGTCCCCGTAGCCTCGTCTTTCTCAAGCTTGAGGAACCCCCATCGGTCGTCTATGGGACCTTCAGCATGCTTTCTCCTCCAGCTATCATCCTTATGCATAGTTTGGGTGTTCTTGCGATCCGGGTCGTGCAGGGGGAATCGAAAACAGTGGTAATAGGAGACCCAATCAGTCTCCCTGAACTCGAAGTCAGTCTGATTCGATAGGCCATAAAAATAATCGTCTATGATTTCGAAGCAAACTGTAGTACCGATGTCGTACCCGACCACATTGGTTAAGTGCATTTTCTGAGGAAACCATGTACTATCCTTGATACTGAATCCGGTGAGAACCCAATATTTAAATCCATCAGCGCCTTCTTCCGAGTGTGTACCAAAATAAAGAAAATCCTCATTATTTCGCACAAATATCCTAGCCGTAGAATCTAGCTGAAGCAGGGCCACGATTTTCTTCTCCTCAGCTTGGAACACTAAGAGCCAATTTTCGGTGGTTGGTAGCGCGAATGAAAATAAACACGATGTAATACCATTCGAATGATATAAGACTCGAAACTTATATTTACGGCTTTTGGCTGATCTCGGCACGGCCTCGCGAATGAGAGCTGGAATATCTATGACAAGCTCATGACTTGCTGAAGCATGTAGATCAAGGATCCGTAGCCACCGCTGAGGTCGTGCTTCGATGATGTAGCAAAGTATTCCGTGGATATATTCATAAGAATCAGCGAGGCCTACTATTCCTACAACGTACGGTGATGCCTGAGATAGAGCCAGACGCCTCTTTGCAACTCGTCGTAGAGCTCGGGCGAACTGACCACTCCTCTGAGCCTCCCCCGCTTCCATTGTATAAGGGGCTTTCATCTATGTGTAGCTGTTAGTAAATTTAGGAGTCATTAGGTAACATGACTATCCATTAAGCAGGGAGCTAGCAGCTAGCAGCTAGCTACCTGGTAACAGGAACCCTTGGAGTGTGAGTTGGATTGATGACTCACATTGATGAGGGTTTTACAAAACCTTTCTTCTCTCACTAAGTACTGGAAATGGTGGCTGCATAATGATAGCATAAAAACATCATCGATGTCTAGGTATTTCACAATATACGCTATTATCTCATATGGCAACCGTTGCAGCCCGGGTGTCCTTAGAGGTGTCACTATGCTCTTCGATGTCCACATCGATCTTGATCAAACCCATGCATCTAGGTCTTTTATCGATTGAATGAGAGAGGGCTAAGTTAGACGGGAAGAGGTTGAAGCCACTGATTGGGCATAGCGTACATGCTTTAAAGGACAATGTTAAGACCGAAAAGACAAACAGACAGATTCATGTCAGTACCCCTGGGGAGCTGGATAGATACTTATTGGCGGTTTTACCGATCTCTTCTGGTTGAGCCGCATCTTTCTTAGTGTGCGAGACATAGCCCTATACACACGTATGTATAAGTACCAAGGAAGCTTAGTTGTATACCCCGAAGAATGGGTAGATATGAAGTAAGGCTCAAACTCTGTGGATATAGAAAAGTACTACTAGGTAGTGATAGACTTGGAATCTTGGATATCGTATGTAGGCTGTGTAATACTGTTGTAAATCAAATGCGACGTATAGGTAGGTAGCCTTGCCCAGCTGCAATTACTGCCGAGATCGCCATTGAATAATAGCGGGCCATTTCATCCATTTAATGAAGACTCCAGCAACATGGGGCGTGGGTATGATAAAAAAGATGAGGCTCTACGACGACTGAAGAGTAGGTACATGCATGTGTTTAGGAGTGATGCCAGATGGGAGATACCTAGTAGGATACGTAGCTCATGTATTACATGTAAAGTAGCTAATATCTAGGTACCTAGGTATCTAGTTCCTTAGTACTAGTGTGTACTAGGAATGATGTAAGTACTAGTGGCAACCTAGATCCCGAACCAAGCCAGGGATGAGATATATTAGTGGATCAAAAGGAAGGCACCGACAGGCCTAATAGGAGTCGAACCTAAACTTCCTTTTATTCCACATCCAGTATTAGTGTACATATACTAGGTAAGACCCATGTACTCAGGCACGTTCTGGATAGAGGTCTGGTACTACCTACTAACTACCTAGTACCTACATAGTAGCTAATGTATACCTAGTATGTACTGTAATGTATACTAGGTAGGTACCTACCTACGTAGTATGGATTCATGGAATGATGCTTCCGTGTAGCTGCATGAGCCTGTTTTAGGGTATCACTTAGGTACCTGCGTAGATAGGAATTATGTACTTATCGTTGATGTTTGCCGGCGAGTTTCTGCCGGAACTGTGATATTCGGGAAGGTTTCAATCGATGTGGCTTTCTTTTGGGTACCTGCTTTATGCACGCGAATAATTAGGTACGGATAATTGGCCAAATCGGCTTTAGAACTTCCAAGGTTATCAGTTTGGGGGTTTTGAGGGTTTTGAGGAGGAAAGAGCTCTTGGGGACGTCCGTAAATCGCGTAAATCTTACTACACTACTACACTAGTACTTGACCTACGTAGTACATATCCATCCATGATGGATGTATCCACCCTGTCCCATCAAATGTAGTGGGACCTACCTGTAGTATTATGTATGTACTGTACCTACTAGTACTAGTATAGTAAGCATGTAAAACCCAAAACCTGGAATTGATGAGCCCGGGTTGTGGAAACCACTGGGTGAGCAGAGCCTCAATTCTTCCAGGTTCATTTTCCAAGGTTCAAGCGCAAACCCACAACTTTCCTCCTTTTTCAGCCTCCACCGCACGATACTGCGTAAATGAATTCTCATTGCTCCCTCTCTTCAGGCGCTTACATAGTAAGATGCATGCGACCTAGATCGGCCGACAGCTCAATCCCGGTCTCAATATATCGGATATGAACCCATTGCTTCGACTTGCATCGATATTAGGTATTTGCGTGATCCCGATAGGCTTGTTACTACATCCGCCTTCTTAATGGCGGCAATGAATAAACGAAGAAAGGTCGCGGCTTTTTGTAGGGGGTCGCAGGACCGCAGGTATATATATCATTAGGTATCCTTGCTTTTGGACCCCAACTCTACCTAAACTGTTTTATCACTTCCAAATTCATCTTCTTCTCCATGAATAGACCTATCCAAACCATCCAAACCACCCGGCACTCTGTCCCTATAGATGCTTTAGAGGTAAGGTTGTATTACCTACGATCCATTTGGGCTCGGATGTCTACGTTGACTTATAATATAGGTATAACATATCATTGTCAATCCCTCCCGGACATGTAAGAAAATGATATTCTGTGGCCTCGTGATAGACCTATGGATGCCGACTTCTGCATGGGTTAGGGAATAATTCAATGCCTAAAATGAATCCTCCCCGACCCGACACTCCACGGATAAGGGCTTTCATACTCCGATTGCCGGCCAAAATGGATAGGAATTCTTTGGAATGAAAAAAAAATCTCTTCAGATTAGTGGCTAGCTCGGTGGCGGTCACTCTGCAGAGCGCCCAGAGACTCGACAAATTTTCGTGCGTACCCCTCTCAATACGATGATACATCCATACAACGGCGTCAAAGGAACTCAGCGCATTTCTTTACCAATTCTGCGCGGCTATCAATGTATGATACGACTATATGCCTGAGCTAGGGGCCTACCTTGAGCTTCGCTTATACACATCCATGGATGCCACCTAAAC
The DNA here is from genome assembly GCA_022497145.1 of Rostrohypoxylon terebratum. Classification (NCBI taxonomy): domain Eukaryota; kingdom Fungi; phylum Ascomycota; class Sordariomycetes; order Xylariales; family Hypoxylaceae; genus Rostrohypoxylon; species Rostrohypoxylon terebratum. The sequence goes on along the minus strand of MU385875.1, from coordinate 363,348 downwards.
TTCTAGCCGAGAGTGACGGATGGCTTTACTTCTCAAGAATTCAACGACTCGAGACGTCACATTCGTTTACGAATTCGCAATCTAGCATCCCGTCACGTTGCCATTTAATACAACCCAGACCCTAGTCTCGGGGACTCTTCTTATGCCGCCATATCTTGTCCGTTTATTTGAAAAAAATAACATGTCTCGCTGATTATCGCGATGCTGTCCGCATAAATCGTTGATTCACCTAATGAAAAACATATAAAACACGCCATTGATGCACGAGCGGATGTTTTTATGTCACAAGAAAATCTTCATGGGCTGAGTATCATCTCCGATTCTTTGCACATCATCCCAAAGCGTCCCAATGAGATGTGGATTCTCGGCACTGCTACGAAGGAAACATCCCCAGAAGTTTAATGCAAGTCAAGCGTCGATGAGGCTTGGGTCTGGCCTCTGTTATTTGGAGATTAATCGTACTACTCAAATCCTTTCCATGGCGATTCTAGGCCGACCAATAGGCTCAACATGTAGGCAGATCACACTTGTTCTAACGAACCAACTGCCCTTATATCGTTCTTTCCGCTTTACCCCGTCCCGCGATGATACACTGGCTAACAGCCGTCAGAGCTCATCATTCATTTGGCCGTAGAAATTACCAAGACAAAGGGGCAAAATTAGCCCAACTATTGCTTGGGTCAATCATATCTATTGGTCACCTGAACGTTACCGTGTGCGGTCATCAACGAGTATACGACGTGTCATCGGCTGAGATTTCCCGTCGATGTATGGTGCTGATTATTCTGATGAAAGTGGTGTATGAATGAACAATTATATGCATACCTACCTGCCGAGGTATATAATCATATGAGACCTCAGTTGCGACCATACAGTGGGCTACATAGGCTATCTGGTTGGATGGCTTTCCCGAAGCAACGAACTGCATTTGTACTAGATAACTTTGGAATACTCAGACAGGAACACGACATGTGGGAGTTGAGTTTTCTCGGGCTAGGTTCGCCACTTCTGCGGTGTGAATCTGACCGTACAATGGCCGAGCTTATGAAGCACCGCCGAGAGGCGTGGACGTCGCACTACATTTCTGTTGCTGGCAAAGAATCACGAGATGTAGACTTATATGTTTCAGTACAACAAGGTTGATGTTACTGGTGAGTGCCCCAATTGTTGGCTATGATCGAGGTTTGGAGGCACATTGTCTTTATCATCGTTAACCTTCTATATCTAGTATTTTACGTAGCTTATCGATGTTACTGACCGGGCTTGACAGTTAAGGTTCCCGAGCCGTATCTACTTCACTGAGTATCTATAACCTTGAACCAGGCGTTGAGGCCCGACTCTCCGTATAGGTCCACAGATTCGTCAGCACTACCACTGAACTTAGCCAATACTGAGATGGTCTAATTCTTAGAGAACACATTATTACGAGATAGAGTACTGCTTCCAGCCGTCGGCCGGATACTGCAATCATATCCGATAAGTCATCAGGTCACATGCTGCCAGGTGACCAAGGTTTCATTTGAGGCCGAAAACTTACTAACATGGAGATGAACATTGCTGAAAAGGATACTACCGACGCTGGATTCCTTGCATGCGAAGCACCCCAACTGATGACCACAGGGAATGAAGCAGATCATGATCTGCTCCTAATTCGGGCACGCCTGCATGGCGAGGTTGAATCCAAGGTTGATAAAGACTTGGTTTTGTGTGGAGAGACGTTTTTGGGTTGCACATAACGTGGTGCGCTAATATCTTGGTTGTCGCATTGGTTCCCACTGATTTGGCGATGTCAAGCCAACTTGGGTCTTTGCATCCAACCAGAACGTAGGCGTCTCCGATCAAGGGCGCTAATACCATGTAAGAGCCTCGTTTCTTAGAGTTGTCATATAACATATCGTGTTGGAACAACTCACAGACGTCTAGATCATGGCGAAATAGTTTTCGTACTTCGAGCGCCTAATGACTGTTTTCGATTGATATACTTTGTAATAATTATATGAATCGTGATTCACGAGTTCTCGATGACATGAATAGACGACTTGGTTTAAGAATCATCAAAGTGAGTCTACACTCACCTCACCTGAGCATCAGGAAGGGAGACAAGGCTATTCCAACATGGTTTTGGTCTTATTGGGTCCCTGAATTGCAAACGATTAACTTCGACAAAAGATTTGCCTGAGACGCCAATTGATGTGTCTGTGAAGACAACTATATTAATTAGAGTAGATGAATAAAAATCACGTCGTGCTAAAAGTTTCCAAGTTTGTCTTTCTATCAATTATGAATATGTCTCGTTTCCCGTTTCCCCCACATCCACCGAGCCTTATTATCTCTCATCCCAGTTCAACCGCTCAACTACTAGGTACCAGGTATACAAAACTTAGGTCGATGTTTCTCAAATGGACTCATCAAGTAAAGACAAATTTAAGGTTATGTACGCGCGGGGAAAAAAATGAAGCTAAGGACGGGGAATTTTCGTGGTTTCTCTTTTAACCTAATTGACTTTATTATCGTATGATGGGTTCTGGCTTAGCACTTATCACTTGGAGACAACTGGCAACCTTGGAAGCCCAGCAATTCCGCTTGCCTGTTTTATTTCTCAATTACAACTACTACCTAGGTCCTAGGTCCTATACGTCCTATACACGCAACTACCAACTATCCTGTGCGACGAACTACGATCGGCGATCGATCACAAGCGGCTCTACGAATTATTCGTTTATTTCAACCCGTTCCCCCTTCAATTGGTGATAAGAGAAAAAGGTCATGGCTGCTCGAGGGAATATCACGCCACGGGTGCGCATCCATGGATCTCATTCAAGTTCATTTTTACCATAGCTACGAACTAACATGAATCCGATTGATTTAGACGATCATGGCACCTGCAGCGGCCTTTACGATGGCTTGTGTCCTATTCGTGTAAGGGTTATCATTTACGCTATTCTATGTGAATAGGATGATAGGATGACCTCATTCTATGTGACGGACTGACGGAGTTGCATTGACAGTTACGTTCGATCTTCCATGCGAGAAGCAAGACGCAACGCTGTAGGTGTTTTTTTCAGCTTTCAGCTGTGACTTCCGAGACAGCCAACTCATTACTATACCTAGCAATATGAACGAGAGCATCATAAAAACCAGTCTCATGGACAATTTACCCGCGCTGAGCGATAGATGCAAACAAATGCAACTCACCGCTCCTTTTTCACGCCACTTCATAAAGTATTTCGCCGTCTGACGCGTCACGCGCATTGATGAAACTTCATGATGTGGGATCCGTCGGCGATAGATGACAGCCGGGGTTAGATTGGTGATCGCAAGGTCAAGCCTTGGGGCTTGAAAATTATCATCAAGAATGAAATAGATGTGCTCGGTGCCGAACGAGCGAAGATCGGAAGTCAGCGACAGTGATGTCACGCAGCATTGAGGCCTAATCTTCGCTAGCTGCGCTTTGTTGGTGTACAAAATCTTACAGCACAATACCCGAAGAGATCACCGTAGATACCTATGAAGAATGAAGGATAAATCAGAAAATTACCTACCTGGATTATCTCACTGAATGGTGTCTGGCGATGATAATGAGCTTAGTTTTTTTTTTTTTTTTTTAATCTTTGTGAAACATCCAGGTCAGTCGCTCAACTCAAAATCGGGTCAAAAACTCAATAGATGATTATCTCTATTACCAGCGATTGAAAAATGACATGGAAGAGACGAAAACTGATGAAAACTGACTGGGTTACATATAACATATATGATATGTGTAATATACTTATGTAACAAGCTTTGGGGCGATTAGATGAGAGTTTGAATTTGTGTGACTGTGAGACCATTTTTAGGTAAACCCAGGCCCTCAGGGAACCTTATGCACATTGCACACGCTGTTCAGTAGCGCCTTACTTACAGCATACACTGCGCGTATTAGGTAATGAGCGGTACTCGCTACTCTGTACTCGCTACGTAATGTAACTTGTCCATGATTCTCTGTGACCTGGACAGCCTGGAGCATCCAACCTTGGCAACACCAAAGCTTCAAAGAACATTGAATCTTTTATACATCATTCGCTTACCACTGCCTTTCTCTCTATAGAATATTCTTTAATTCGTTCGTGTTATCAGAATCATCATACTATTCCTCATTCCTCATTCCTCAGCTATGATATAGCCTGCATTACTAAAAAAAAGTTACTGGTACAACTACCATCATACCATCATACTATCATGGCTGGCAGCAACGTCCTTTCTCTATTGGGCTGGACATTTCTCCCAAACGTGTGTATCACCTCTCTTTTCCTTTCCTCCGATATTGTCCTAGAAAAGAGGCTTCATACTAACACAATGTAGCTTGTAACAGGTTGGGTACAGTCCATCTATTACGGCATAACCATTCGCGCAGGCGATCGCAAGCCCACGCCTGGAACACCCCGCTATGCCGAGCACCGTCGCCGTATCCACATCCTCGTCGTGTCCTTGTATCTACTCTACACTATCTACGAAGCCGATTACGAGCTACGCCGCTCCTCAGACTACTATGCCGACCTTGGCGTTCCTCTCTCTGCCTCCGAGCGCGATATCAAGAGCCGCTTTCGTCGTCTCGCCGCCCTCCACCATCCCGACAAGCTGATGAGCTCCGGTTCCAGGGATGGAACCGAGGCTGATTACTTCATGCATCTCAAGACCGCCTCCGATACCCTCGTCGACCCCGCCCGACGGTTTGCCTACGAGCGCTTCGGTCCCGACATTGCGAGCTGGAAGCACTGCATTACAATACACGACTACGTCGTCCGTGGTATCCAAGTCGTGATACCCTACTACGGTTTCGCCGCCGTCGCCATGTACGTGCTGGGGCTCTTGGGCTATCTCGACTGGGGTCGCTACTGGCGATGGTTGACGTTGATCGTGCTGTGCGTCTTCGAACTACACACCGTCACGCGCCCGTATTTCCCGCGCTTCCTCGATACCCTCGTGAACCCGATCCTGACGAGTTTCACCGACCACCCGCCCTACCTGCCCTTCCAGATCATCTCCCTCGCGCGCAAGTTGAGTATCACGATGTACATAGCCTTCTCGCAGATAGGCCCGCTTCTACAGTCTCCAGAGAAACGAGGGACGAAGCCGGGCGAGGCGTCGGAGAAGCAGCTAGCGCAGAACCTGGACAGGCTTGAGCATATGACGCGCAGCATGGATGTGGATGTGATGCGGCTTATGGAACTAGAGATGGCGCCCTTCGTCGGCGACCCCGAGGTGATAAACACCATGCGGATGAAGCTTAAGGAATGGCTTGTTCAGAACACGATCCGGGCTGACCCGATGGTGAAGGACGCCTTAGGTCGCTCGTTTCAGAAGCGAAGAGTAGACGCTCCTTCTGGGGCTAAGGGTACTAAGTGACGAACCGTAAACAGAGTATTCGCATAAATAACATAGCGATTGTATACACATGAATATACATGGTTGATTTAACACTTTCATTCTTGTGTTATCCTCAGCTAAACTAGTAATTGAAGCCGTGATAAAGCTATCAAAAACCCAGGTGAATATATCATCCTCGTACAAGTGCTACCGATACATATACATAGAAGGTCGTATTCTATCTAGCTCAAGAATATACCCGGAGCTCTACATTCAGAGCCTCTGCCTGCCTCTCGTTTCGATAGGGATCAACACCATACCCACAAAGGCGGCTAATATTAGGATCGCAGACATATAGATAGGGGCCGTAGTACCGTCGCCGGGTATATTGGCGGCAAGGATGGGGGCGATCAGTCCCAACACGCGGTTCAAGAAGCTGGCCACGCCGGTCCCGGCTCCTCTGACAGGCGCAGGGAATATCTCGGGCTAGTATCGAATATTTTTGTCAGTACTCTTCTCAATTCTTCTTGGAACTTACCGAATGTCGCTTCCATAAATTTGGCAACATGGATTTGAGATTGTTTTACTCACTACTACAATGTTAGCTATTATCGTAACCAGGCAAGTGTCATCCATGTCTATACATACCCGAGAAGGCATACAAGACACCGTACATGATATTCTGGCAGAAAGCCTCGACGCAGGTGAAGAAGAGTTGCGAATTAGGTGTCGTGCCAAACTTGACAAAGAAGAACAAGAACACGGCAGACACGAAGGTGGAGATGGCGAGGGTTCCCTTCCGACCGAGGAACGGCGACTTATGATCGACGGTGTACGCAGCGAGCAGGCTCCCGGGCACACCAACTACGGATATTATGGCATAGTTTCGGTACGTCGCTGATGAGGCAGCATCGTGTGCCACCATTCCCTCATCGCTTACCGGCGCACCGGAGCCGCCGTGCGATAGGTATTGGGGAAGAAAGGCGTTGAATAGTGGATAACCTAAACCTATGGTGCTCCAACAGAACCAAATCAAGAGCGTTGCAATGCCAAGCTTGCGAGTTTGGAAGAGCGGACGTAGACGACCGAACGAGAAAGACGTGAGGTTCTGCTTGATAATATTTGTGGCAGAAACCCTCGCCGATGTTCGATCAGTGCCCTCCACGTCCGCGACGGCATCTAATATCTCCTCGGTGAGCCAGGTCATCTTCCCGTTTCGATAAGCAATGCCATGAACAACGGCGACGGCTTCGGATTGCCGCCCCTGAGATAATAGATACTTAGGCGATTCATATACGCGGAACATAGCGAACCGGACGAGGAACATGCCGAATGTGATCAGCCCGATCGTGGTGACGAAATAGCGCCATCCCTGTTCGACAGGCCATCTTGTGATAAAATACCAAGCGAATATCGAGGAGACAAGCTGTCCAACCGGCCACCACACAGATAAAAGAGTTAATAATCCGCTCGAAGAATCGGGCAAAAATTCGAGGAACAGAGCTCCGTCTACTGGCAAATTCCCACCAACGCCGGTGCCCATGCAGGCAAACAAAATACAAACCGCCACCCAACTCGGTGCGTACGCTGCCCAGATGCCAAAAATACTCGTGATTAGTAGGGTAAAGTTGAAGGCGATCCGTCTGCCCATGATATCGGCCCCAAGTCCCCAGAAAAAGCTCCCAACGCAGAGTCCGAGGAAGAGAGAGCTCGTGGTGTACCTGACCTGCTTTTCCGAAATCCCGAACTCCTCCGAGAGAGATGGGAGGGTTAATGAAACGCCCTTTATACGTTGTTAGATAATGATACCGAGACAGCCAACCAGACCAGAAAGATCGACATAAGTTGTTATACTTACTTGCATCCATAAACTACCGATAAAATTAGAAAATGGTCAATTTTTTCTTTTCTTTTCTTTTCTTTTTTTTCTTTTCTAGTTTTGAAGGGCACTCACTTATCCGCAAACCAGCCAAAACCACACAGAACGAAAAGCTGCCAGTTATACCGGCCCATGCCTATGTCTTGGATCGCCTTATTAATGAGTTTAGATTTTACTGCAACAACTCATTAGCAATATGTTCCTTACGCATGCAGGTCACATTTTGGGCCTGGTGGAGTAGAGAAGCTCTCACATTCATACTCGGTCCATTGGTGCCGTCTTTCACCTCGCCGGACTTCCCTCCTGAGGCCTTCGATAGTATACTCGGCAGCGCTCATCTGCAGCATTCCGGTGTGCTCGCTGTCGCCATCTTTAGGAAGGACGGACTCGGCCTCATTGTCGCCGATAACCGAGCCATCGGAACTAGTCCTGACCTCTTCGAATTCGCTTCTGCCGGACCTGGCGGAATGGCTGTGTAAGTGCGCCTCCTCGAGGGGGACCAGGACGCCGATGTAGTCGTGGACGGACTCTTGGCGCCTGCGAGTTCGAAAGGGAAACCTCATGATGGGAGGGATGAGACGGAAGTACGGACGTTGAACAACGCTACGACCCCATTCATTCAGCGTGCGAGATCGACGAGATCTCTCTGTCAGAAAGGTGTTATCACTGCAGCTGATAATTATTTTCCGCGAAACGAAATTCGAATATTAATCCGGGACTCGGAAAAGAATGTCGTAAAAAATACGAAGTAAAAGTTGGAAAATTGCCTGTTCCACCAGTCTTACAAAGCCACGTGATGATGGGCTTTGATGTGAGATGAGGGACGAAGACCGGACGCCGCTGAGGGCAACTTTCTCCAAAAGGGGAAAACGGAATCCCTGTCTCTTCTCCAACAACGAGCCCGTAATTTTTGCTTTTTCGCTTCCTTAACTCCCTTTGTCCCGGTCAAAATCTCACATACCGCAGGAACAGCGAAGAATTTAAAAATATGATCATATGTTTGAAGAAGTTCCAACCTGTCTCAGAAAGATAGGTTGTATTTATGTAACTAGGCAAGTAACGAAGCGTCAAGTGTGACCATAGGCTTTTCTAACTTTAACTAACAGATGATCCTTATTCCCTGCGCCACAGGCCACGGGCACCCGAGCCGACCAATTATTACAGGTCATTTCCAAGCTCTGCCAAGCGCTAAGAACACCCCCTATTCTCCCTATTCTCGGCCTACTCTCCCGCCTGGAACACGTAACTTATACAACCTCATCTCCCATGATGGAACGTGTTAGGTAAAAGTGTATAATGTGTGGCGATACTAATAGATCAATAGGCATGTATAGAATTTATGAATTCTTTGATAAAAAAAAACCATTCAATAAATATATACAAGAATCCAACGTCAAGACTTATCCATCTTCATAAAAAGAAATACTACATATGGTATCAATGAATTTCAATGTTGTGTCACACAACCGACGGCCTACCACCTGGGTAGCACGGGTAGCACGGGTAGCACAGGTCACACACCTCCTCCCAATCCTGGCACTTCCCTTTCCACAATCTAATCTAGAGAAGGAAAGTCACACTCCTCTTCTCCAACCTCGGCTGCTGCCTCTGCCGCACCACCGTACTCGGCACATCCCCGGGACTCAGATCGAAATACCCCGTCTTGCTACTCCTCCTGACCCCAATAGCAGCGTGCTCCGTCACCGTCCCCAGCCCGCCCGCGCCCGCCGGCGAGCACGGGAGCTCGAAGTAGCCCCTGGCACTCCGGACAGGGCTTCCGGCGATCGGGCTGCCCCTCGGCTCCAGGGTGTAGTACTGTTCGTCATCGCGATGCGAGGAGTCCGCGTAGTAGTTCGACTCCGAATTCACGCCGCCAGCCAGCCCCAGCCCCGCGGAGCGCTTAGCCCCGCTCTGGAAGTTCGCGCTGGTCGTCTTCGGCTGCGTGAGTATGAGCCCCGTGTCGCGGACCATGCGATGCGACGCGGACCGCAACATCCCGGGCCTGCCGCCGTGCATCGACTTGAAGTGCCGCACGTGCGCGCGGTCCAGCTTCTCGTAGTGCCACGCCGCGTTCGGGTCGTCCGTGACCTTCGTCCGCGCCGGCGACGGCGACGGGTCCGACTTCGAGTGCGGGCGTCCCTGCCTACGCGGCGCGCGCCCGGGCACGTCTAGCTTCTTGGGATCGGTATCGAGCCCCATGTGCTCCTCCCACCAGCGCTTCTCCCTCGCCCCGCATCTCGCCACGTCGCAGAGCGCTTCCTCGACCACTTGCTCCTGCTTCTTGGTCAGGTCCACGGAGCCCCTGCGCGAGCGCGAGCACGCCAGGTCGACTAGTGCCGCCGCGTCGCGTGCGTCGCGCTCTTTCTCCGCGGGGTTGGACCGGAGCCCGCTCGAGTCGAGCTTGAACACGATGAGGTCTGTGAGGGAGATGTACGGGATCTCGTCGTCGCCTATGTCCTGCACTTTGACGGCGGATACTGGGAGGTAAGGAGACTATTGCCTTATCAGCTTACTGTCAGATGTCGATGCAGTATCATGCGAAACTTACAAGCCATTCCGGGCTGATGTCGATCCGGATTTCCTCTCCGCTAGGGCATCTGTAGAAGAGCGCTTGCGAGCGTTGAATGAAAGGTGAGTCTGGTCGTTCTAGCAACCGTTTCTTCAACGAGCTAGGCGACGTCGATATGTTGGTTATGAAGTTAATGTTCTATAAATGCAATGTTAGGGTTATGTCTATCGACGTGATCATGATGGATTGCCTACGTCTGTTGAGCGATAGTCAGGGAGGTAATGCCATACGGCCAGGCCACCGATGACTGAAAGCCTCGCATGCTTGAGGTCCTGAATGTCCTTCACATTTTTTATAACGTCACTTGCAGCATGTTCAAGTTGCTGAAAATGAACCATGTTGCTAAATTATGTTGGCTAGTGGAACCTTGATAGGCGAAACGAAGGTAATAGTAATGTGAGACTTCGGTCGAATATTCACAGTGAAAGCCAGTATTTTGAGCCAAGGGAAGGTCAAGACGTTGTGTAGTGGGTAAAAGAAGGAATAGAGTTGGTACTGGTGAAGTGATGATGCATTGTCAATCTCATGGAAGCGAGATCGGCCACTTCTTTATACAGCTCTGGTTACCCTCCTCCAGATCGTTCTGTAAAGAAATCGGGACGTCTACAGGAGGCGCGAAAGCTCTTAGGAATAGCAAGAATCGATCCTAAACGTGCTCTCCGAACAAGGAGCATCGAAGCTTCACGACTCGTAAGTTATCCCAAGACTCCATAAAATCGAAGGCTAGATGGTTTGGAATTCTGAAGCTAAGCCCCCTAAAAGAGGGAAAGGGTAGCCAATCGCGACCGTTTCGAAACATGAAACCCTAGACTCTAGAGTATCCCCCGGGGGAGAAGAAGTGGCGGATAGCGGGACTATAGCCCGTAGACCGATCGACGGTACTTATTGGCGCTACATGTGTCATCTCCGCCACCCCGTCTAATGTTTCCCATCCGAATGCGCTAGTTCTCGAGAGTTGCGGGATGGCCGAACAAGTGGCTCGCATACCAGGACCTCGAGCTAGGAACTAGAAGGTAATTGATGGCTGGAAACTTGTAGCCGACTTCCCATAGGCAAACTTCCAATAGAAGAAGCTTTATGAGTTCATGAGTTCGTGGTTTGAATTAGGGACGTATGAGATTTCGATACCACGACGTACCTCGCCTATTTTTTATATCAAGATCCTGCTGCGGCAGTTCACCTACCTGCATATCTAGATAGATACCTTGACATATATTAGTATCATTGAAGCTCTAGTACCTACCTACTAGGTACATGCAGGCGAGTGGATATCTTCAATGCTGCCTACGGGGTTTCCCCAGAAAAAAAAAATATGCCGGTGTGGACTAAACCCTATGGTCTAGAAGCCTCGACAAAACCGATCTCTCAGGAAACTTTTACCGATCCAGTGATCTTTACTTTAATACCTACCTAGTATATTCCATCAGTCTAATCCATCCGTTAACGGTTAACTGAGTCATACCTCAGGCCTAGTACACTCGCTTTTCAAAACTAGTCTTCGGGACTCTACGTTTCGCAAGTTTCGGCTTCGACCTAGGAGCATGGAAACGCCCGACCGTGAGGATTTAGTTATTGGTTTGAGATCGGGAGCGTTGAGTCCTTGCATTCACGCGATAACCTCTTATCGTTCTATACCACACCATGTCAGCTGGCAGCTGGTCGCGCAAAAAAAATCACATCTCGCGTACATTCGTAAACCTGTAGAAAACCCCTGGCTACTTTGATAGTGCTCCCGAACCTAACATAACCTAGCCTATCTTGAATTGCTTCAATGCTTTCCTGTCCTTAACTCCGACATTTCGAACCATGTTACCTTACTCCTCTAAGACTTTGAGATTAAGAAGTCATATCGAGGTTATCTATTTTTTTCAGTATAATGAGACAACTCCTCTCATGAAGACGGAGGCGGCCCTTCCTTTAAAATCTCACCGATGGATATGATCGTGTCTATTGTGCCATCTGAGCTTGTTGCGTGCCACCGCATTTGTCTTGGGCCAAAGATTTCTATATCTCCAGATAAAGACGTGCGGGTATCGTGCGGACTTATGTGGGGTGGCTCACAAATCGACGAGCTCTGCGGGTCACTCAGCGTTGTTGACCTATCATTCCAACGGACTTTGGACCACCGCGGCCACTTCCAAAACTTGAGGCGATTAGTACGAGTCTTTCTCAGGCGGCTGCGGCGGTCACGGTGAACTCGAAGGAGGAGATTCTATACAAGAACTCCTTCGTCATCTCCATCCTTCACTCCCTCCTCGTCCTCTTCCCAATCCACCTCGTTAGCCATTTCTTCGGCCTTCCTTTGAACTTCGGCTAGGCCGCTTAGCTCAGCTACGTAGTCCTTATCTTCGAGAGCTCGCTTTACAAAATCCCATCCCTGAGATCTATATGCTGAAATAATTGGCTTGCTACATGCGCTGCAGCAAGGATATGAATGGCCTTTGATCGTGAGATTCTGGAACTTGTTCAAAAATCCACGAATCTGATGCGGTACTATACCAAGGGCGTACTCATCCTTAGGGTCACTTTCAAATGTCCCTGATGGAGTACCAGTCGCGGGGGCAGGCGCATGGTGACCGAGTGGATGCTGTAGAAGACTTGTTAAGAGCTCGACGAGAAGTGCTGACGCAATTGCGGCGATGCCAGGTCGTGTGACCGTGCATTGCTGGTCGAGCGTCAAGTCTTTCTGAGACTAATTCGGTGTTAGCTGAGCATTACAATCACATATCAGCAGACTTACATCTCCAGGTGCTACTACATCGTTGCAAAAATAACACCCTAATGTGTCTTCGCTACCATCCGTTGGTTCCGCGCCATGTCTCATGACCACGTAGCTATCGAAACCGAGGGCCGCGTTCATGACGATTTTTCCTGCTGCTTTGCCCATTACCGTAGGAAGCCACCTCGACTCCCTACTATCCATGAGAAGGAATATTGCGTCGTGCTCGTCGATTAGAGATTTCAGTTTCTCGAAATCCCCTTGGGTTTTTTCTACTATAGGATGACCCAACATCGGGACTGAGAGAACATGACCCTCGCTCTCAACCCCGGGATAGATTTCCTTCAGTACTTCTGCTGCCCGAGTCGCCTTTGGTGCACCTCCTTTCAGGCAGTCATTATAGGTGAACAACGGTTGTCTCACGGGGTTAGAGAAGGATACCGCGCCGTAGTCAACAAAAGTAATCTTTCGGACACCCCATCCCATTAGGTTTCTTGAAATATAGCTGCCGAGAGTACCCGCTCCTAAGAGAAGGCACTTGGTATTTTTGATGATTTCAAGATTAAGATCTGGGGAAATTCGCCATTTCATCAGTTTGAGATTCAAGTCGACTGATTGATCAGCTAGTCGTGTGGGGTCCATAGATTCTGCTAGGCTGACGGATCTCGCCATCAGTTTTCCAGCCGGATTTCGCTCCCATCCGGTCGCCTTCGGCATCTCTGTTGTTTCGATGCTCTCAACGGAATCCATGGATAGCGGTAGGACTATGCTGCGAGCCTCGTGTCTGCGCGATTGAATATCCCGATAGCAGAGAATTTGAACGTTCGTTAGGTGAAAACGCTGCCTCACCAAGACTAGCAGGTTTCTAAGGGGCCATGCTGGATGCTCCTCGTAAGTTGATGGATCGACGAATGCTACATATTTGTCTTCTTCGGCGACGCCACGGAAGAAACCACTTTCAAACTCGCGAAGAGAACCAACTTCCCACTTATAACCAATGTCGTCTGTCACGGGATCGGAAGTGGATAGGGCATGAGTTGTCTTCTTGGTATGAATCTTCTTTGCGAGGAAGAATCCGTATTCTCTAGCGTCAATGGTGTATCGCCAGGTTCCCACCCGATCCACCAACGCCGTGGCCTCGTCTGGGGTAAAACGAAGAATATCTCCCGTTCGTTTCCATTGCGGATCAGAATGCAGGGTTGGAAACCCAAACCAGTACGTCATCCGGTACTTTTTGAGGTCCGCGTAAGAGAGTATGATATAATGCGAGAGAAGCGAAGGAACCGAGTATATGGTTCCGTCTTTAATTGCGTCCCATATCTATTAAGTCATTCATTGTCAATAGGAAATAGGAAAGAAATTACTCAGATGCTTAATTGGAAGACAAACCTGACGTGCCGCATTATTGATCATCTCAGCCTTGTCTACTTGCTTAAAAGCCTCCAAGGTGTTTGTGTTTCTGATGATACCCTCCGCTCTCACGGCATTCAACGGCACACTAGAAACAGTACGATTAGCCAAACAAATTAAATGACACGAAGGGGATCGAGATACGAAGAACGAGTGCCAATAGAATGAATGAGTCCTCACTTATTGCTAGTAAGTGCGTTGGCCAAGATCTGCATTCTCACGCTGTCATCTGGAGCAGTACCGGGACGAGGCTCATATATGCCTAGGATGGGTCGTGCAGAGTCGCTGAGTTTATCATGTTCGAGTTTAGAGGCAAATAGAGCCGAATAAAATGGTAGTTCGATTTCAGATGCGAAGGGTGCGAATTTGAGCGCTGCCATGTTGCCGAAGCAGTGGTCAGCAGTGGATGAAGCGTAAACGAATAGTTGTCAACTTGTAGTGCTCAAGTCTCAGTTTACTATGTAAGCTGCGGTTGCGGGAAATTATGAGATGATGGGCTCTCGCAAATGACCTAATTACTAGATATCTTAATATCATATATCATACAACACAGACGTATGAAGAGGAGTTGAATTACTGAAGAAATACTTGTGACTAATATGGTGAATACGATTGAGCTTGAGCTTGAGCTTGAGGAGGGGCAGGTGAGGTCGATTAAGAGCGGGGCGCTGCTTTTGAGATGTAAGGTGCAGGGCAGGGTAGGGTGCAAAGGTGCAAAGTAGGTTGGAGTTTCTAAAGGGATGGATGACAGATGACGATTCACAACTTTAAAGCCAGAACTAGGTACTTGGAGAAGTATTCCGTATGTTCCATTAGGTAGTAGATTTCGTATAAATTAAAAAGGGAAAGAATTATAGTAGACAAATGAAAAGACGCATAGGTCTTTCTTTATTTATATACAATATACAATATATAATTCTCTTAATAATAATGCTCATGTGCGTATACAACTTATGAATTACTAAGGTCACATGTCCCATGTTCAAAAGAGTCACGACGTGACAAGGCAGTGAGTGAGATGTTGCTGAGGTACTATGCTGTACATATCCATGTAAAAAGAAACCCTGGAAAGCTTGAGCTTTGCATGATCCCACTACGCTTTTAAGGCTGGCAACACCCGACCTCTTCACTGGCGTGACACCTTCCAGCTTGTTAGCCTGCCGGCTTTCCAAGGCACCTGAGAGGCGGATATCTGCAGGCGCCCCTCCTTGGCTTCTCTTGGCACCGTATGTTTTATGGAGTTGCGACGGAGCTTATTATTAGTATGTTGAATCACAAAAAGCATTGAAGCACAGACTTTCTAGCTAATCAATTATCGGCTAAAGCTCGGTAAGCTTTATTTCTCACTTTTCAACGCGACGCGTCTTCAATAGCTGCGAGGGTCTAACCTATTCGGTACCGAGACACATCTACTAGGTACCTAACCTAATCCAAGGAACAGTGCCTGATAAGAATGCAATGTGAGAACATCCAAATGAGAATCCTACCGTTCTTACTCATAACCTAAAAGTCGACTACGAGGCATAGTCGATCGAAGGGGAAAGATGCTTATTGGAATTTGTGGTGGTAAGGTTCTTAATTCAAACTTGGCATACTACCCCTTTTTTAAAAAAAATATTAAAGAAGCTTCCACTTACACTAAATATTAGCAAAGTGTGCCGGTAAGAGCACGGTAGCTCAGTACCTAATAGACCACCATGGCTTCAAGAAGTTATACTTGAAGGTAACAGAACCTCCGAACAATGCCTCTTCGGGCATGTCTGAGTCTGAGACAGATCCCGCCATTCCTGATGTTACCGATAAAAGTCTTCCCCAGCATTTGAGGCGGGCATCTGCACCTTATACATTCTCGTGGACGACGGACCTTCTAGACTTTGTGACGAAGTATTGGCGCTCTAGATGGGTGACAACAGACATCCACGATGAAGATATCTTAGAGACTCTCAACAGGCGGCCATTCTTTATTCTGATCAGTGTCGACGCGCCGCTGATTGTGCGCTGGCAGCGCTACCAACGACGACTTAGCAAGCAGCAAGAAACAAATCACCAGGAGCCCCTCACACTCGAGGAATTTGTATCTCAATCCGACCATCATTTATACGATGCCGCTACTGGCGTTTTACCACTCATGTCGCGGGCTGCGATTCGCCTTCTGAATACATCCTCAAATCTAGCACATCTATATGCGACACTGGGTAAACTGGATCTGACGAACCCCGATCGTCTGCGTCCGAGCTGGGATAGCTACTTCATGTCCTTGGCATCGCTAGCAGCGCACAGGTGTAATTGCATGAAGCGGGCCGTAGGGTGCGTGTTGGTGGATTCTAAGAACCACGTCATCAGCACGGGCTACAATGGTACGCCAAGGCACCTGCTCAATTGCGGAGAGGGTGGATGTCCGCGCTGCAATTCGGGAGAGAGCAGCGGAGTGTCACTATCTACCTGCCTTTGCCTCCATGCCGAGGAAAATGCGTTGCTAGAGGCCGGCCGCGAGAGGATTCGCGATGGAAGCATCTTGTATTGTAATACGTGTCCCTGTTTGACATGTAGTATCAAGATTGTGCAAGTCGGGATTAGTGAGGTGGTGTATAGCCAAGGGTATAGTATGGATACAGAGACAGCTCAGATCTTCAGGAATGCTGGAATAAAGTTAAGACAGTTTTCTCCGGTAAGTACATTTATTCTCCCTCCTCAGTTTTCACAACCATATAGTTAACCACTGCTGATATATGTCACAGCCAGCCAATGGGTTAGTTCATTTGGAAAAGATGGACCTCTACTGAAGTCTACCATCGGTGCCTACTTTTTCAGTCAGCTAGAGGAGCAGGGACTATGGCTGGTGAGTCATGTACCCCGGAATAAACAAAACCAGAAAAAGAAAAAGTCACTGCATATTTCCAAGAGACCTCGCCATGAACAAATTATCAAAACTATTTGGTATTAGAGAAAATTAGAGCATTAAAACTCTTATCGAGACTGGCATCTCTTGGCTAGAGATTGTCGATAAATGACATGTTAAACATGCGAAGCGCAACACATCTAACATTATTCCAAACCACCTCCGAACCTGGCTCCTAGTTCCTTTCGTACACGAACGTAATTAATCAGCATATCCTTGAAGGATAGACGTATTGCCGAATCGAAGTAGGTAGTACGTCACTGATGTATCGTTTCATCGTCGTCCGTAACAATATCATCCCCCAGATCCCCCGGCGTCCTCATTCAGGTCATTTATGCGTGCACGGTAGCCTTTGAGGCTTTTCGCTTCGAAATGCACTTGGATATCCATAAACCAATTAGGCCGACAGCCACGACGAAGACAATACAGAACACGACGACGACACCGGCTTCTTGTCGCTGCTACTTGTTAGCATATCTTCCATGATTGTGGTCATCGCATTTGTTGGACTACGTCGTTTTTGAGTAGTTATCCAACATTCGATGAGATGCCAGAAGGTATTTCACATACAGCCCAGTTCTCACGGCGGACAATGTGGCCGATAGTGTCGCGGGCGACAATGGACTTGTTGATCGCAGGCATTTTGGCGGTCTGTGAAGATGTTTAGCATACGAGCTGGCAAAGTAAAATAATCACACGAAAGCTATCAAAAGACCAATTAAGCAAGCCAATTGATGCATCAAATGCCCCATCTTGCCACCCCAAGTCACTAAGTCGCGAATAGGATAGAGTCTGAAAAAGCCGCATCATGGTGACCCATGCGACTCATTTCCATTTGGGCCAATGGCTCCGCGATAGCTCTTCCGGGCGGCAAAAAGGCGTTACAGGACAAGTTGAAATGCAATTGCAGTCGGTGCGGATACGGAGGTGCCAGTTGAGTTTCCAATTGATAAAAATATAGCTTACCTCGGGTGGTCAGGGACGTTGTGGTGGTGTGTGTAGTGTAGAGAAGTTTGACTGATGGTAGTGGTGGAGCTTAACTGTTTGCTTGACGGTCAGAGAAGCTTTACTGTGCGAACAACACAAGCCCTTGGATAGGATCGAGATCGAGAGGGGAGAGTTTCTTTCTTCGCAAGGACGAGCGAGTTGAGGGAAGAAGAGCAAGAAGAAGAAGTTAAGAAAGGTGGGAAAGGTTCGGGTCAAAAAGGAAATAATAAGATGAGCAACTCGGCGTTAGACTGGAGACGAGGGAAACAAAAAAGCTTGTTCCGGCACAAGGTCCACGGAAGAGCTCGGTAAGTGGTGCTGGTAGGCCAGTGAGAGAGCCCCCGTAGTCCAGGGCGGTTTGGATTCTGCGCGATTTTGTAGGTGGACTGGTGGAGGTGTAACAGGCACCGGGGTCATCGGATCCACAAAGTGGGTAGCTGTATTAATTGTAATGCCGCATTTTGGATAGCAGAAGGAACATCTGATCTGCGCGCAATGAGGGAATGCGACGAGGGTACGGTAGAGAAAGCACTAATACCTAGTAGGTCCAAGGTCTCAATGTTTCCATTGAGCGTCCCCAATGTCTACACTACATAGACACTACATAGTACATAGGATCCTACAAGAATCACGGGCACGCGACGGTGATATTTTTAATGAAATGTGGCTTTGGAGAATCAATTAAAAAAAAAAGATAGACTTACTTTCTTCAGACGGCGTATCCGAACAAATTGAAACGATCTAATATAGCGAATATACTATGTAGAATTTGCTAGAGAGGCTTTAGCTGGGGTTCTGGATAGGTCGGTAAGGTATCGTATCGTAGGATTTGGTAGATAGGAACTTGGATTTGCAAATGGAGAAAAGTCGAAGAAAAGGTGTGGAGTCGCTGCTAAGGTAGGGATTTGTTTTCGTGCAAGTCTCCAGCTACGACAGGTGCGAGTGATGTCAGGCTTGCAGACGGTCCGGGCGTAGTGTGAAACTAGCCTCTTAAAGTACTAGTTAGCTCCGTTTTAAAGCCCATCTAAACTTGATCTAAACTTTTTTCGTGATAGAAATGCGATACCTTTCCCATACCGCAACAAGTTATATCAAAGACAAGTATCAATTGATTGTTTACATTTCAAATGTAATATTAGTTACCTACTTACCCTCTTCTGGAATACCCAACATTGAAGGGTCCAAGGGTTTATGTAAGGAACGTTCGTCAAATTGAAGGGAAGAGAGCATCAAAATGCCTCTTTCCGTTATGGAATTGTTCATACTGGAAGTATTATCGTCATTTTATTTTAGGTTAAAGGCTTACAATTTGCCCCCTACAGTAATAGAAAGAGCAAGGTAGTAAAAATGTAAAAATGAGTGAATTTTTGACCATTTGACATCAGAGTTGACCATTAATAAAAGTTGACATTCAAATTTGATCAATAACAGTACCCAAGTACTGACCTAGGTATGGGTACTAGGTAGGTACTTACTTTAAAGTACCTACTATGTAAGCATCGCGATGTTCCTGGATCCCAGCAAAGCCAAGGCGCAAATCGTCGATGAACCTACCCATAAAGTACCTAGGTAGACACACGCCTGGGCGATGTTCTAGTGGGCATTGACACATTGTTGACGGTTCGGCGACAGGGCAGGTAGCCAAGGACAACGCATTCGGCGCATCGAAGTTGAGAGCTTTGATAATTGATTTACATATATGAGTACGTCGCCGCGTAAGTGTATCGTGTTTGAGTGAATCGAAATTACTGTAATACATCAGGGTCGTTTCTGATACTGATGTCTGTACCGTACATAATACGTACATAAATTTCCGTGGAGACTTTTGTAGTTATTACATAGTCCATAGTATCGTACTGAATACCTACGCGGTAGGTGAGCTAGCTGCTAGGTGAGCAATCTTGAACCAACCAACTCGTCTACGGCGTCTTCGGCTTTCCTCAAAAAGCTCAGTGGGTACGGAAGATACGTACCGATTAATCGCGAACCATATTAATACCGATTTTCTCTGAGCGAGGGAGCCGCTAATAGGTCTGGACCTTTTCAGGTTTACTTACCTAGGTATTCATGGATTAATCTCTCATAATTGCCTCTATCTGATTCGTTATTATCATTCGTGCAATACCTTCAATGTAAATGTCTAAAATATCAGATCATCGATATCGTATAAGATAATGGTGCGTCCCAGCTCATCGGCTGGGTATTTACAGACACTCGGTAATTATTCTTGGGCTATCACAACGAGAACAATCAGATCCGAACGGATATGACAATTTACGATTGGGAGACTGATATAGCTGTATGTACCTCCTTAGTCGATTATCTGATTTCAGAGATATAACAGACACCCAAGGTAGTCCTATTTTGCGTCTTCAAGTCAATGGATAGCTTCCAGGTGCTAACTTTCCATCGGACAGGTACTCGTGATTCTATACATTGCCTTCACTGAGAGTATCCATGCATCCAATCAGCTGGATGTCAACCTCCGTAGAGGAGAAATTCTTGACCTTTCCAGTAGCAATGAATTATGTTCCTACCGCTCACGACCATGGCCTTCGCCGTAAAAGATGAGTGGTGTTTACCCGGACCGTTTCTTTGGTACATTGGGATTGGTAGACGGTTTGATTGCTCGGGAACATGTGCAGATTTTATAATAACTTTGCCGTACAAAAGAAGCTTAAGACCTAGGTGTTAGAGACAGAATTCGAGATTCAATAAGTTTATATTAGCAGTATGAATATAAATCTTCAGCTCAAGACCCAGGCGCATAAGAGGTTAATTGATCCCTCGGTGTAGACTTATGGTAACGAAAGATGACAACCATTGAACTCCAGCATAGATAGGTACAGTACAACGTAGGTATGTACCTAATATATTAAGTATAACTCCGGCGCCGTGCGTCGGAAAAGACTGTGTGTAGCGGTGTATGGTCGTCGCTGTATCTAATTCAACAAATAGGCATCTCAATAGGTATAACTGCCCGGGTGGGTATATGGCCGCTATGTCGTCGATCGTGTAGATTATGATTCTTCAACTGTCGGGCTCGGTCTATCCGGTCTAAACACAACCCAGCTCTCTCATAGCTTTGCTGTTTCTTTCAGGTCGCCAACCTTTAGTTTGTCGCCGTATTTATCCAGAACAGTCTTCCCGTGATACTTCCAGAATTGTTTCGTTGCGTTCTTGCCGGCCATTCGTTTCAGGATCTTCGCTCCGCCCGGGTGTTCCTCGAGAAAATCTACGACACAGGCAATTGTAAGTTCTCAAGACCATATTAAAATAAAGAAGGGACGTATTTGAAGTGATGGAGCCTTACTCGTTATATCATAAACGCCGCTGTCTACGATGATGTACATTCCATTTTGCTCGTCCTTATGTTCGGCAACATCCTTCACGGTAAAGGTCTTAGACATTGCGAATTCCACTCGGTTTTATGCTCCAGTTACACGGAAAATAAAGATCAAGTAATGGGGTACCGGTAGTAGTTCTGCGCGGTAATGTCAAGTTTATAGATTGGCGTTAATAGTTGTTTGTATTGTTGGTTGAGAGAAGGCGGTCCTGTCGCGATGTAAGCTACGATTAAATGCGACCAGATCCAATTCAAAAGAACCTCGGCACGAGACCACAAAGGCCCTTAGAATCATTGGATTACGTCTCACATTATTGGTCATATGCAAGCAGGCAAAAAGCACTAATATAATTTCGGAATAGTGCTTACCTCTTAAGCAAAAGATCGACAAGGATATGGGCTAAAGCCTAAAACAGACCGAGGTGGAATAATTGCACCTAGCAGACCTAGTCAACTAGTACGTGTTACGCAGTATTAACTTCGTACCGTAAATTGTAATACATACAAAATTCAAATGGCTCTTCATCATTACTATGAGTATGTATGCCTTTATATGAATCCTTCAATATTCACCGTAATTCAGCTGCTAGTATTATACTTCGTACACACATCAAGATTTATCACAGCCTCATAAAGTCTCTATCAAAACACCTCTCTCCATGGCTTTCCTAAACAAGTCAGCAAATGCCGAGGATCCCCGACAGTCACTTTGCTCCATCTTCTCTACAGCTTTAGGAATCCACTCCTCTATCTTCTGTATTCGATTGAAATTCTGGGTATTATTAGCTTCTAGACCAAGAACCGAGCAGATTCAAATTTTGGGGGAAAAAACTCCACATACAGACGGGTGAGTGCTCAACCATTCAGGCGGTTCTACCTGTTGCGCCCTTTCCATGCGTTTCCAAAAACCAAGTGCCTGTCGCGGATCGTAGCAAGCCTCCGCCATCATCATGAGGCCGATGTAATCCGCCTCGCGCTCTTGCATGCGGCCCATCGGTCGTGCGAATAGGAGATCCAGGATGGCACTCCCTATAAAATGTGTACCAAACATTGCCAATCCACCTGTAAGGAAGATAACAGAGTAGAGTAAAATATTTATCCCAATTTGCCCGGACATGCGCTCGCCCACGTGCCCGGCAAGGTTGTGAGCGATCTCGTGGCCCAGAACAGCAGCAAGGCCATCTTCATTCCTTGCTATCGGTATTAAGCCGCTAAAAACGAAGACCTTACCACCGGGAAGGACGAAGGCATTTACGGTGCCTAGTTGCAGTTGGCGTATTAGTACCAATGTCTTGTCATGCCTTGCACACCTACATAAACGTAGAAAACCTCCCAAGATTCACATACGAGGATCATCAATCACTCTAACCTCCCAATTTGCGTCCTCCATGCCCGAGACGGGAATCAATTTTCTCATAACTCGTTTCACCATCATCGTTCGCGGATCCCAATCGCTTAAGAATCGGCCACCGGAGCGTTCCAACTCCCAAATCAGCCTTTTCACCTGCGCCTCGCTCGCTGCTTCTACTGTCTTATCGCTAAAGCAGTTGAAGCGCCGTCGTCCTGAGACGGGCACGGTTTGTATGTTGCTATAGTAGAATGCTACCGCGCCGAGGACGGAAAGGACGATGATGGTATGCAGGCTCGGCGATCGGGCGACTCTTCGAAGACGGCTAGATGTGATAAGAGGCTGAGCCTGGGAGAGTCGGTAATGAGGATCATGGTTATAGTTGCGTGTCTCACGGGGACCTGGCCAGTTGTTTCTTCGAAGGTGCGTTTGAGAGAATGGTCGAATCGGCGGGGTGAAACGATGGAAGTGGGAGGTCGGGATGGTCTGGGAATGTGTTTGAGGTGTTAAAGTGTGCCATGGTAGCCGTATGAAGCGGCGCGACAGCATGATGAAGAAGACGCTCTCGCGCGCGCGCAGCAAGAGAAAGTAAATAACTTTACTATTCTACATTGTCTCGACTCTCGAGATATGCATACATATTGCATAGGTATCTTAGTGATCTTAGTGTCCAGGTAGATAACATACTGACGTAATATCGGAGTTCGGCGTACTTGGCATCCATATATCCGGAAAGAGCATAGCCTCTAACAATGCACACCCTCAATAAGATGGAGTGTCTCTTAGAGAATAGTCAATACTCTCGATCTCAAGGCAAGAAAACCTTAAAAAAATCACCAAAACTGCATAGTTGGTAAATATGTAATAAATTCTAGAGTACTATATACTAGGTATTATCATCACACAATATCCCAATCCCATATTACATTCCCCATCTAACCATCTACATAGCAAAGAAAAAGAACGCCGCTACACCCGCGAGCGCAAAGCTGGTGGCGCTCACCTTAACACCAGCACTGACTACCACTACGCTGCTGGTGGATGCTACTATGCTACTAGTTGACGTTGCGCTGGTGAAGTTCGTGAAAGACGTCGTGAGGGTCGCGTTGTAGTTCACCTTGCTACTCGCGACGGGGTAGCCAGGTGCGGTTGCTGTTGCGAGAACTTCGGTAGCGCTGTTGCTTCCACTTCCGCTTCCACTGCTGCTGCCGCTTCCACTGCCAACGGTTACTGATGGCGTGGCTGCGTTGCTAGTCGCTACGGGATACGATGGGACGGTTCCGCCGGTAGCCGTGCTTCCGGCCGAGGGTTGGCTTGCGACGCCGGTGCTTCCGATCGGTTTGACGGACTCGGAACTGGAACCGGAACCAGACCCAGAGTTAGAGCTGGGGCTAGGGACGGGGCTGGCGGTTTCGATGGGGCACACCGTCGTAGTGACGGTGACCTCAGTAGTGACAGCGCCTACAGGGCAGTCGGTGACGGTGGGCTTGCACGAGGTGATCGTGTAGGTATTCGTCACTTTAACGGTGCTTGTGGTAAAGCCTTCGGAGGCGACAGCAGTCGTCGTCGGCTTAGCGGATGAGCCAGTAGCCGTGGCTGTTACGGGGCACACGGTAGTGCCGATAGAGATGATCTCAGTGGTAGTGTAGCCGCGGGCAGGGCAGTTGGTCACTGTGGCGGCGCACGATGTGATTGTGCGGACACTGGTCGTGTAAATCGTCGAGGTCGTGAACTCCGATACTCCCGATGGTCCGCTAGGCACGGGGAACGAGGAGTTGCCAGAGGGGTAGGGCACCGCGGTTTGTGTAGAAGATGAGCCAGATTTAGTCGTAGTGGCCGAAACACTGGCAGTCGAAGAAGCTACGGATGAACTTGAGGTCGGCCCGTCTTCATCGGTGCAGCTATCGTCATCACTAGATGTGGTCGACGAAGCAGTCGGAGAAGCTATAGATGAACTTGAGGTCGGCCCGTCGTCGTCGGTGCAGCTATCGTCATCTCCAGATGCGGTCGACGAAGCAGTCGACGAGACAGCCGATGAAACGGTCGTCGAAGTAACGGACGAGATGGTCGAAGAGGATTTGCTAGACGGGACAGAGGAAGATGTCGCTGCTGAGACGCTGCTTGAAGTGGTAGCGGAAGAGCTAGATGTGCTCGCTACTTTTGAAGTGCTGGATACGGCCGATGAAGTAGATGTTTGATCATCTTTAAGCTGGTAGATCTTGATATCCTCGACCTGGAAATAGACGTCAGAGAAGTCGCTGTTCCCCTTGGCGACATATTCAGCGCAAGTAGAAGATCCAGTTGAAGCTTTGCAGCTTGAATCCCACTTGTCACTCTGTCCCGCAACACCGCAGAAGTCGATGTTTAAGACCATGTTCATGTCCTTAAATGCCTTATCGATGTTGCATTGCTTGATAGCGTAGGTAGGTGTTCCCCACGAGGAACTTGGCACCGGCTTTCCGTTCAAAATATCCGAGGGTGCGCCCGTCCTTGACCAGTCCCAGATCTTGATATAGTCCGAAGTCCACTCCATCGCATATATACCGCCGGAGGACGACCCGAAGTTGGTTGAGTATTCGGAAGCAGAGCAACCTTGGTAGTTGCTTTGTCCCTGAGCGAAATCATAGCAATTCGAAGAGTCAATTGTCGCGCTCATGTCAGCAGCTGCAAGGGTACACTCTCCAACGACATCGGGAGAATCGACGTGGGCGGTGTGGCGGTTAAACGTAAGGTCGTTCCAGTTTTCATAGAGATCTACTTCTCCCTTAGTAGGCCATGGCGTACCAAAGAACCACTATAACCAGGTTAGTTACTTCAGAACATAAGAGTATCCCGTGGTCATAGGTATTAGGGGGTAGACTCACGAATGCAGGCCATGAGCCACACACGGGCTTGGGAAGATGAGAGAAATCGGCAATGACTAGACCGTGGTTGTACACGTTCTTGCTCTCTAATCTAACACTCTTTCTACCAGCTCCAGAGGCACTGTAGCCACTGCTGGTATCTACACCGACGTATGCTGCACCATTTTGATACTTAACCAAGCCAAGGTCTTGTGCAGCAGATTGGCTTTGGAACTGAACGTAACCACCGTTGGGATCGGTGCTCTAATACAACGAATGTCAATACAGGTACGCAATGAATACAGCGGCTTGTGATGTTCACTTACTGTGAAGAAGTTAAACTTATCAAAGAAATTTGTTGAATTATAAACCTCGGAAACTTGATACGATTGAGTGGCACCGGCATTAGCAGCGAAGGCGAGAGCCGCGGCGCCAACACTCTTAAGGAATGAAGGAGCCATCGCTATAGCTATAGTATATGTAAATGAGAGAGGGACAGGGGTTACAAACGAAAGGACGACGTAAATACGTCAAAGAGGGTAGCAAGCCCGGTGATTCAAGATGGTATCTTGAGAATAGAATAGCAGCGTACTAGGTAGGTAGGGAGAGAAGGAAAGCCTTCCATACCCTAACCGGCGGACGTAACATATTTAAAATTCCAACAAACAAGAGCCCCTGGATGAGGAGGTATGGTGAGTCGTGACTACTGACAACCAGTTATTTCTGAAGGTGGTATGGTGCCTTGATGCTGCCCACCAGTGGCACTGCCACGACTTCCTGCGTATATACTAGGTAGGAGGTAAGCTCCCTAACATGGACGACAAGCTCACGTTTCGCTTAGCAGGTAAGACTGTCATTGGATAGAATCATTCTGTGCCATAACATGTACCTACACGCAACGGAAACGAATTTCCTTTCTTGGTGAAGTCCGAATCTCAAGGAATTCTGGATTGGTATCGAGTACCTAGGTAGAAAACAAGATAGTCGACGATATAGGATTGTTAAACGAAGCGGCGGCGCCAAAAAGTTGGCTACTAGTCTGACTTGGCTCCTTCGGCTCGCGGTTAACAAGGGGTCGACTCCATAAGCATAACATAATAAGGCCCTGGGGCCTGGGTTCCTGAACTAAACAGAAAAGGGGTCCAATGCGGGACTGGCCACGCGGTTTTTTTTAAGCTGCGCGAAACATGTCGCCAGTCTTCTTGACGATTGAAAAGAGAGATCGGGAATTAATCCATTGAACCCAAGGCAATTCAAAAAGGAATAATATCAAGTCTATGCGGGGTATTTCTTTTTTTTTTCTCCGCCAGAGAAGAAAAGATCTACATATCATTGTCAGATATTCTTCCTTCTTCCGATGTGGATGCGCCAACAGGTCCTGAATATCTACCTACTTTATCTGTCTTAGGCAGGTAAAATATACCTACATAGTAGGTCCTAGGTATACATCTATTAATATACCGTCTCCTCTCTTACTAACTGAGAAGGGAAGTAGTCCTTTCTGACGTTACTTATTACGACGCAGCATGAAAAACAAAACATATATAAGGAGACTTACGTGTAAAGCTTCAAGAAGACTCATTTACTCGAGGACCAATCGACCCTACCGGTACTGATCGATGCATTTTCGTGCCTGCTAACGCGGCTTGGTCGTGGCCAATTGATTTGTTTTTTCAGGTGGCTTACAATCAGGCACGCTGTATGGTGTTTGGCCCTCTGCGCAGAGCACTCCTGTTTCAGAATAGAAGCCAAGCTTACCACTGGCATTCTGTTATCTAAATGGATTTTGTATGGTGTTTCTATTCAATCCATCTTCTCCTTAGGGTGATAGGATGACATGATGTTTCTACGTACTATGTATTAATGTGGCACGGCCATTCAGCTGAACGTGAATGCCATCCATACTCGGAGTTCTAGGCCAGCATCTCCGCTTGGCAGATGCTTGTGCGATGCCACTAACCAGTTATTGTGTATGATCAGCTCCCAATCAAGATCTGTAGCGGGTAAGCGTTCATCTCGCTGTCGATCTTTGGCGGTCCAAGATAGACGTGGTTTGTTCGTCACCTGCAGTTTTCCTGAATTTCCAGCATTTTATTGGTCAAGATGAAGAAACAATTCATTGATTTTAGCCACCTCACCCTGCAGACAAGTCCATCAATACCTAGGTAATCATTCATTCACTTCCATCATGTTGCTATGCACTGCCTTTAAATGCCACGGGTATACCGGAATATCATACTCATTAGAGCATACTCATTAGAGCAGACAAAAATATCTCTACTCTCATAATTCCCAATACAGAGTCCATTGGGTAACACCGAACATGTTAAATCTCAAACCTGACTGGCACTCAGCCTCTAATCCCGTAGGTAGGTACCTGGGTAACGAGCACTGAGATGAGTACCTACCTGTTGGGTACCTACCAAGAGGTAGGTGGGTTAATAAATTTACAGCCATCCTTTTTCCCAAGCCACAAATCCCATGTTACAGGTGGTGATCCCTTCAACCACGATATTTGATTATCCCCATATCCGCTCATGAATAAGTTCGTATTCGGAGAAATGACGCCTACGCGGGTTGATTTAGTCAATGTAAAGATCTTCTCTCTGTTTTCTTTTCTCTTCGAGGATTCTTTTCTGTCGTTGTTGCACCAACACAAAACCGAAGACTGCTAATATCACGACTAGTGGAACTACTAGCCCAGCTGCGATTGCGGTGTTGTTATTGATCCCTCCTTTGGAAATCGGATGACTCGTGGGCTTGGATGGTATAACTGTTGTATCATTGAAAGACTATCCTCTACGTTAGTCGGCGCGGATATCGCGGATGGAGAGTTGAAGGGCCTCACGATTCCTTGGTTATCCGTATTCTCGTCGTCTTTTGGCTCGGAGATCGTAAAATATGAAGAAGAAGCAAAAGCCGACACCGATCCCTTCGATTGCTCCCAATCCCTGGGCCATATTTCTATATCGTATTTCGCCGTTTGGAGATAGGGGAGCGGGTATGGGACATTTTTCCAGAGAAAGGAGGAAGCATTGGACCCAACTAGTGAGAAGCGTGAGATGAGAAACCGCGTATGATAGTGTCACTTCATACTTGTGATATTAACTTCTAACGAATTCGCTCCGTATTTACTAGTCTGATTGACAAGTCGAGAGTGGATTATAAGGGGATAGTCGGTGGAATTGATCGGATCCCACTTCAATAAGAGATCTGATTCATGGGTGATATCCTTGAATTCGTTTTGAAACTCGGCTGTAGTGAATCCCCATAGGAAGCTGAGGGTCAATAGAACCAAGATGTCCAGCTGTTTCATTGCTGGTTCTCCTGAAAAATTATGTCGCAAACGATGAATAGCACCACATTGGAAGAAAGAACCTGGGGCCAATATCATACAAGTGAGATGACTGAGGCAAGGGTGTATTTAAGAACCCATAGAGCCGGGTCAAGGTCAACTTATGGTTGAATGTAGCCAAGGTCCGGAACAGGCAATGCGGCATGATATAATATGACCACAACTACCGCTCCGATTAGAACACGTCAGGGTCCTGTCTTTATATCGCCTAACTTCCTCCCATTCTTCCCCTAGGCCTGTGCCTTTGACTCAATAACGTACATCTTTAAGTACGATGAATTGAAAGTGAATAGTTTCTTCCTATCTGATGCATATTGATCAGGTAACCTGTGTGAAATTAGTACTCTTATTCAGGTCCTTCCCGAGTTTTTCTTGGGTTCACGGGAGTTGGGAAAGGCATTTTGTTCAATATGGATGTTAGACCATTAAACCGGTATATTAAAACTATTCCGGCTGATAACACCGTTGTTCGAGGGCGGAGAATTTCAATGTAAACCGCCCCTCGTATGCGTGTCTAGTCAAGGTTTGGGTAAATCGGATAATTCATTAGGTACATACCAATCAATATTGAATAGGTACGCTTCCACATATAAGAAATCGTTTCTTTGAAACTTCAAATCGTACATAGAACCATTAAGTACCTACATACCCAGTATGTGACGAACCTATACTTAGGCTTAGTAAGTATAGCTTCATAAGGGGGTCTTGATTTTAAGGTAACAGTAATGGTAGAGGTCAAGTGTAATCAATCAAGTGTGTTCGTCAGAGAGGCTTGGAGTCCTCTCCCTACTCGTAGTGAATAGACTTAGATTGATAACTAAAGAACTAAAGTGAGTGACTAGATACATGGAAAATGCTGTGATTATATAGATATCCTTCCTCCCTGTCTTGTTGTGAAGGTAGCTGTAGTAGCCAGCTATCCGAGGTTTACCCATTTTGGTGTTGCGTTTTAAGTGGGTATACCTCCTTGTTGTCGGATCGTAACACAGTACTCAACTATGACTGTAGGTAAGTTCGTAGGGGTTACGTTAGAATGCATCTAAGGAAGCGTGTCAAGTAAGGAGTAGGTATCAAGTAACTAGTATGTATATCTAAGGTAAGTGACAACTCCGAAGAACCTGACGTTCCTATGATGGTTAGCTTTTTCTGCCATTATATTGAGCTCTCTGTGCGGTGGGATAAATATGCTGTGTAGATAGTGAATGTGTATAACATCAAAGACCTCAGGGAGGATAATGAGCGATAAGTACGAGTAGAAATAGGTAGTCTTTCCGGGTTCTCAGGTAAACTATAGGTAGCAGGGAAAACGAGCAACTTATAGATAAAGCTACTGGAAGGAGCGACAGCTATGAGGTGATTTTGAGTGCATCTCTAAAGCATCAGACCCCTGGGCCTTCAAGAGTTAACAATCAAGGTTAACTATCAAGGTTCGGAATTTGAAGAAAAGGAAAGCACTACCTTTGAAAGTTCCCTGCCCTAATCGAATAAATAAAACAGATTCACACGAAATCCAAAACATAAACCCGAAAATATTCTTTACTATATCTATCCTGCTTGCCTGCGTAGTCAATTCTACCAGTCAACACAGCAAGATGTTGCTCCCATCAACATCTCTTTCGTCCTTGAGTTTGAAAGCTAATATCAGGCTTCTCAAGTGATGTCGTTGTGTCCTTATGTAACGTTAAAAAAGGCCGCCCGTTGACGCGTAGCACAGCCGTGGAGCACACCACGTACAAACGCCGTATGCTTGCCGCGGCTTCAAGCTCAAGCCGTGGAGACAAGACACGTAAAAAGAACCGCTGAACCGCCACAGAACCAGCGTAAAAATGGTGGCACTAACGTCTTGAAGCGGCATCTTCGTATCGCACCCCTTCACACCCATACCCCTTGACATACGAAAGGTCTGTGAGGTAAACCAGGTGCGAAGTCGTCGACGACGATATTCATTTATCGAAGAGCAGCACGAAAGCAGAAGAAACCGATCCATATTCCACCGAGCGATAAAAATTCTATTCAACATGGGTCTCCTTGATCATGATGTAGCTTAGTGCTAACTCCTCCCAATCTCTATCAGGGATAGAAATAGCCATTGTTTAAGTAATCAACATTGACCTTCACAGTCCTCCCACAGCAAGCTTATATTTTCCCCAGCCCCATACGAAGCTACCCCGTGTTAGTCCCAAAGCACCAATTTTAGATAACTAAGGTCGCGCAGAATTGTAGAACGATATTCTCCCCATCCGCTTTCAAAAGGGGCGATAACTTATATCAAGTGGTGTTGTTATCAATTACCCAGGCACATACACCTTTATCGCCATCAGGTCTCTGCATCATCGGAGAGCCGTCCAGTGAGCCGGGCGCCGATGTTGGTTGTCTGTTTCACTAGTCGAATTCCGTCTTACTCGATACGAATCATTCGGGGACGGCGACTAGGTCGGTTTAGACGAAGTAAACTGGTTCTGTCATCACTCCAAGCCCGGGGATTAAGAAGCGTTTGCTTAATTGGAATATGCCGGTTCCCTCATTCTTTTACATGGAGTAGCCCGATGAACCATTGTTGTAGAGGAACAGATCCATATCTCCCGAGGTCGAGATGGTTGGGTCATATACCAAACTGCCTTGTTGGTAGTGGTCGGCTGTCTCTTGCTCACGTTTGAGCCTGATATATTCTGCCTGCAAGCTTGAATATGCTTGACTGAGGACGTCGTTCTTTTTCTGGGCTTCGCTGAGGAGAATCTCGAGATCCTTGATACGCTGGTCTTTCCGTTCCCGGTAAGCTCGCTGCGATGCGCGGTTCTGTGCTCTTCGACGCTACAACGGAATAATTCTTAGCGGCTTGTCTCATAATGATGACCTCGAAGTGAGCTGTTTAGCTTACAGATAATACAGATGGTGGCGCATTCTTATATCTATTTTCGCGTTTCCTTTTTGCCGCCGGCTTAGAATTGGGCTGTTGTGACGAGGACTGCGTCGTCTCCCCCGACCCATCTATTTGTTCAGGGCTAGGATACATTCCTTGAAATGCTATGTCGTACTGCGGATTCATGGTTAGCTATCAGTCGAATAAGCTCTCCCAAGGGTCGCATACTGGAGGATCCATTGGGCTGGATGTTGTTGAAGCGTTGGATGAATCGAGATATAAGTCGGTATCGCCATATATGTACGACATTGGCTTCGAGAGAGATGCGAGGCTGGAAGCAATAGTATCGACTTCGTCCATAATAGGGAAGTACGTATTTGCTGTTTCTATTCTTTTCCTTCCTTTTCCCCTTTCTTCTTTTAGAATTTCACTTTCACCGAAACTGACAGTAAGCAAAGAACAAGGCTTCTTGACTTCAAGTTTTAAAAAGAGGAAAAATTAGAGAAGATGACGTGGAGTATATATCTTGCGTCTATCTTTGATTTGGAATCAAGGGAGCTTGGTGTGCATCATTTGCCATGATCAACCAGGCGTTAGCTCTATATAAAATCTCACTCGCTCACACGAATCCTTGTTGAAGAGCTCGCCGAGTCCGGATAGTCAAAGTATCGCATCGTCAACTTACAGCGCTGCAAGAGATGCGTCGACTTGACATGTATTCGAAAGTACCTCGTCATCCCTGCGCGTGCAGGCGGACCTGCCGTCTAACCGCATACGGGACTACTGGTCCAATTCTTCTACTGTCGATAAGTTGGGGCTCGAAAGCTTGAGGTCCAGTCTCCCCAAAGCGGCAGGGAAGAGAAAGGAAATCCGAGATCCGGCATTTTTTTGGGAGTGAGCGGGGTCTCTTTCGGGAAATAGGCCCTCGTCGGACACAGGAAACTCGGAAACGAGGCTTACCTAATAAAAAACAGAGTCAGCTCGCGTGGCATGGCGGCATGGCGGCGTCTGCAGGTTACAAAGTGCAGCGAAAAAAAACGTAGATACGGACGTATCAAGTTTCCCCCTCGGGTAGTTGCGCAATGCACTTGGTGCCTTGACAAACCTAAGGCGTATCTGCTAGGCACATATTTCTTCCTTTCTTGGTGAGATCAGATGCCGAGGAACTATGAGCCTCTTCACCCAAGGCATTCACAGGCTCTTTACTAGGAATCCCCTTCAACATTCAATATGGGTTGATGTCACGCCTGACGTCAAAATAAAGGCTCCTTGAACGGGGGTGTAAGACTCGCTGTTGCACGATCGCAAATACCTGCCCACACTGTCGATTCCCTCGCTTGTTCGCATATTCGCAATCGGCTGGCTTCAATGCCGACCTCGAGCGCTATTGAATATGCTGATCTACACTTGCCGTTCAGCCCCGTCATATGGATATCTAATGACTGACGTATCTCGGTAAGTAATCAGACTTAAGATACTAATTGTTACCTGTCATCATAACCTAACCGCGCATTCATTATTGATGGACAGTTGGATTAGTAAACTGTTCAACGAGGGTCCTAGGTCCTAGGATGACAAGTACAAGTCTACCTAGTAGGTGCAATACCCGCGCTACGGTAGCCGTCGCGGCTAGTACCCGTCTAGCCCATCTAGCATCTAGCAGTAGTGATATTTCCAGCAGTTTGGTTTGCTATCCAATCCACGATTTATCCGAATTAAGCTATGACGAGGAACGTATTTACCTACCTACTTCCTTCTCCAGGATCTGAGGATCGATTTAATTCAGCATTTATTTTGTGATTTTGATTCAAACACAGCCTTTGCCCCTGGTCGATTATTTCAGTATGTTTACTCAACCTTCAACAGTACGTCAGATCCCTTAAACTCGTTGTGCATGCAATCATTCATCGTAAGCACCTAAACTGTACAGTTAAATATATTTATATTTCTTGTTACATTTAAGCTACCCCACGAACGATGCTCATCGTGGAGAAATCCATTTTTATACATATGCCATTAGGTAGTATGCTGTAGGTTCCCTGCATTTAGATTCTGTATCTAGGTGCCTGTGTTAGGTAGGAATCCCTACCTACCTAGGACCTAGGTAGGAAGCTGAGCTTCGCAGTATTGCGTTTTACTCGAGACTCAAAATGTCGACCCCCGGATGAAAAAGGTTCTAGAATATTGTGAACTGTCTAGATAGCCAACGAAGTTCGAGAAACCAAGCAAGATATTCACCGCACTGATTACACACCTACCTAGGTAGTTAATTGTACGCTGCTGCCGCTGATCTCTTAGTGTGTAAGCGTGCTTGCAGGGATCGACGATTACCCCCTTATTTAGTCTCGTGAGGCTGGTTGGATCGAGTCACTTGAAAGACAATAGTTAGAATGACTAACATTGGTCAGCGAGTAGTTTAAAATAGCTATCCTTAAGAGCCGACTATTTCCGGATCTTACATAAGATATCATAGACAAACGCATGTTCGCTTCAGCTAATCAGTAGGTTAGGACCTAGGTAGGTATATTCTGATTACTGATCAGGGCTTCCAATTGTCGGCGTCCAATAATTGGAGCACTTATTAAAGCATCATGGTCCTCGGAGATAGGAGAAAATGACGATGGCATAGAGTCGTACCTAGCACTATACTATCCCCTCTGTCTGGTCTATTTTTTCCAAGACAGTTTACAGGGGCATGATAAATGCTATGATTGTAAGATATGGATCCTGTCTAGCCACTATTATTACACATAAGTCTATTTAGTGAGGTTATAACCAAGTTAGGACCTAAGTCCGATGGCAGTTGTGTAAACTCCACACACCTACCGTCCTTCCGGAGACTTCATTCCAGCGTTCTACGAAGGACACTTAGCAAATAGCTAGCATCGTCCAATATGGCCAAATACCATATTCAATAGATTGATGGTACATCACGCACGTTTTTATTCCCGATGCGTCCTTGATCTGGGGCAAATGCCTAGATCTTCAATCAAGTTCACTCCCGTAGACGCCTCCGTGCCTTCGCGGCAATGGCCCGTATTGGTCGTCTAGATCGTCTAAATAGAGAACTTCAGGCAAACCGAGATCCCCCGAGATCATCCGTGCGGCCAATAATACCCTACATATGCTCGCTATGACCGGCCTGGACATGTATCGTGAAGTTCCCTGACATGCTTGATGATATGTCATAAAGACGACGTGAGGTCCGTTGAACGCTTGAAGATTCTCCGCGGTACTGGCTCGAAACCCTGCCAAGAACATCCCGAGGCAACGTTCGAGAACCACAGATGCAGATGGAGGACGTGATACTGGCCGGGCCCATATGGTTACAGGACCGCACCGCTGACCCGACGCCTCAGATTGGCCGACTGGATAGATTGACAGGCATGTAATAACCTTAAGCATCATGTATGTCAGATTAAAGTTGCAGAGGTAATGGCTCCTTCGCGAATGGGTACGTCTAAATACTAAATATGCGACCGCGACAGGAAAAAAGACCGCTGTCTCGCCCACGCCCATGACGATAGATCAAACCAATGAAGCTAAACCTTGATGAGATGCGAGGTAGCATCTGCTACGAGCTGGTCCGGGGTTCTGACAGGCCCAGCGGACATGCACTCCGCCGTTCCCCGCGGCCCTATTGCTAGAGAGAGACGCAGCCGCGGAGACGAGGAGCGCGAGGGGGCGCTGTACCGATGTGTACATCCATTTACTTTATTGCGATTCTAAAGATTTGGAATCTATTTTCAGACATTGATTGATTGAGCTTCTTCATACGCACGCGTTAATCCCGCGGAGGATGAATTTGGCTCATAGAATAAACGTTGGTGTGTTCGAGAAATTTGGTTGAGGTCCTAGGACCTAGGTTGTGAACTACTAACGCGGACGTAGAGAGGAACGGCTGTACCGAAAACCGATGGAAGAGGCTTGAGATCATATTGTCTGTCTACTTTTACATATGTAGTTTATTTCTATGCCCGGTGGCCGACCTCGCTGTCCCTTTCCACTCCCACTCCCATTTCCGTTCCCGTCCCGTGTCCCGCTACGGCTTTGGTCGGGCTCGGGTACGACTTCGGGCGTCGTGCAATCTGTATAGTGCGAGCAATCTCCGGCTGTTGATATTGACAGATTTCGTCATCACATTTCATTGTAGTACCCGGCTGTTGGAGCAACGAAGATCCCGGTTTGTTCTATTGTTCGCCTTCAGGGACGTTCATGTTGATCTATGCGTCCCGAGTTTTGAGGTAACCTTGGAATGTTTCAATACTCACCTATTCTTAACCTCGGTACGAACTGACACCCCTTGCGCCATGCTTAAATGATTAGTGGGACGAAACACATATCCCGGGGGACGAGTGGGTATTTTCATTTTTTCAAGAATTCGATATCTAATCATCGAGGCCCGGTTGGTGGTGTCACAGATAGACGTTGGAGAGCCTCTTCGGCCTGTACGACGCCTGGTTCGAAGGAAACCCGTTTGCTTAAATCCAGGGCTTCTTGGAACTTGAGCTGGGCTTCCTGGATGTCTCCAGTCATGGTTGCAATCTCTCCAAGATTGCAGAGCGCTACGGCGCAAGTCTCGTCGCATTCGCTGGTTCTATTTTCGCCCTCTATCTTCTCGGCCGTCTTCTGAGCTTGCAGGGCCCATGAGCGGGCGCTAGCTAGGAGAACAGACCGTCTCGGGAGGGTACCCGCGTTAGATCCCTTGGCTTTAGAGACATCGTTGGATTCTGCCGATGTATCAAAGGGTTGCTGCGCTAGAGAGCTGGCTAAATTGTTCACTTTTGCAGATCCTCGTAAGCGCATATACCAATGTGATAGGAATATAGGAAAGAAGGGGAAACCTCAAGATGCAACGTGAATTATGTAGGCACTTACTCAGGACCGCCGTATGGCAGCTATTGGGGGGTGAAAGCGGGATTGCCTGGAGGAAGAGCGGCGCTGCAAGATAGTGTTGTGACTTGGACTCGTAATGATTCCCCAACGCTGGCTTATGTGTTAATAGTTTCTTGGTCTTAATTCCAAAGCGAATCATCTTCACGTACCCTCGAGTGCACCCCCGATTTCTTCCGGGGTCATCCAGTCACCCTCGCCCTCCTTGACACCCTCATTTTGACGCCTTTGTAACTCCTTCAAGACAGTCTCGACTGCCCATTCCAAGTGCTCGCCGGCAGAATCACCTTGGAGAACATGTTCATCGGAATAAAGTTCCCCAAGTTTGACACTGATTCCGACAGACTTCCCCAAGACCCTTGTCCTCTTGGCCCACATGTTTTCGAAGACCTCAGTTGTTTCGGAGCCGTCAGCACCTTCTCCTGTAGCGGGTTGCTTTGATGCATTTGTTAACTTTCCCGAATTGTCGATCAACCCGTCTCGAACACTCTTCTCCATCACCGCAACCCATTGTTTGTTGTCTCGAAGAAGCGACTCCAGGGCATTGATAGCATTCTTGTGGCTACCAATCTTCTCGAACCACGCAGCAAATTGGATTCTAAGTCCCATAACTTCATCGGAGAACGGATCAAGGCCAGCTTGGGTGCATTGTTCCAAGGCGAGGCGGTAATATTTTAGAGCTAGCTTGTGATCGGGCGCATAATTGCTGTAATAAAGCGCCCGGCGAAGAGACTTTGCTATTTCAGGCGGAAATCGGGTGAATTGTTCGGATTGAAAATAATTAAAGTAGGCATAAGCTACATAAACGCATGCACCAGAAATAACAGATAAACTTAACATAGAGATACAGGATTAGTATAGTATACTCGGAGCTAACATTATGATGGGATGGGATTTACAGGATAATAGCAATGACAAGCTCCTCCGGGCTTTGTCGAAACAGAGATCGCAGGGATTGATCACGAAATGCGCCTATTATAGGACGAAGGCTCAGGCTCTGCCTCAGGGCTCGAAGAAGAAGCCTAAATGATGGTGGTGGTGGTGGTGGTGGAGGTGGCGGTTTCTGCTTATTCGATTCGGGTGAAGAGGCAGATGATTCCCATCGGGTTTGTCGAGAATTCGCAATGACGGCGACATGAGAGGTTGTAGGATGGAATCTAGTTCGTCCTATTTGTGCGCGGGAGAGAAGCGCAAACTGTCTCGATAGCCTCTTGTGGGCATATCGAGCATGCTGGAGGTTGTTGCTAGGGGTAAATGATAGTATTGAGACAGCGCGCGAAGCGGACATGATAGATTGTCATAGAGATCTAATAGACTGATTAAGTCTATCTGACTGATAGCAACTCTCGAATTGTTGAAATCGGTTAAAATTGAGATGATGAAAATAATGACGTCCGTTCCCATCCGGACCGTTAAGTCTCATAGATTTTTAATTGGAGCATCTGTTATCTGAGTTCCGATAAAGACATACATATGCACCCATGTACATGGTCCGTGCATAACCACCCCGCCAATTAGCAGCAGTGGGTTCCTCGGTACAAATTGCTTCCCAATTATGATTTATCCCTGCCTCCAATCCGATCTTCTCATCACGTAATATGAGACACCCATCCATTTCAAGCTTTGCTTTCTCTTCACTCAAGATTACCTCAAAACCGTACACCTAAGCTATTCAACTCTCATAATATACAACTTTATATATACCTAGCCACTTGTGAAACCTCATCGACACTCAACAATAATTATGTCGGGAAAGTTCGAGCCCAAGGTCCCGGTAAATTTGGACCCTCCTAAAGACGATCCTATCTCACCCGAGGAATTAGCAAGAGCTGATGGTGGGTTATCCTGATACCATACTCCTGCGTCCTTTGATAAAAACTCGGACGGCGTTTCAATATCCCAGTCCCACGATTCAGGCGTAGTTTTTACCATGTTATAAACACTTAGAAACCTCGAGCACCTTGCTGACTATCTCGAGATAGGGTCTGAAGGACAAAAGGCCTATGTTGCGATCAAGGTGTGCCTTTCTATTCTCCGAGATGGCTTACCATTCCCATAGTCCTCTTGGACCCTTGTAACCGTGATCTCTTCATGAGCACATCTTCTTACATTTATATTTATATTAGGGCAAGGTTTATGATGTGAGCGGAAATAAGGCATATCGAGAGGGTGGATCTTACCATGGTATGTAATGATACTTTCGTTTCCTCGCACCATAAGGCCCTGGAACACGGCGTGTCACTGCCTCTCCCGACGAGGCCTCTCTTGCTTGCTGGTTAACAGGCTGTAAACATAAGTCTTTCAATCTTACATTAGACCATATCTTGACTTGGAAATTTTGATTCCACAACTTCTCGTCCAGACGGGTTGTTTGCTGATACTACCTCAGTCTTTGCGGGGAAGGATGCTTCCCGTGCGTTGGGAAAGACGTCTACAAAACCGGAGGATGTAAGCCCGGATTGGCAGGATCTCGATGATAAGGAAAAGCAAACGCTAGACGACTGGATCACTTTCTTTTCTAAGCGCTACAATGTTGTCGGTATCCTTCAAGGTGCAACGAACATGGCCTAGCCCGTGCGAGCTGTCTAGATTAAGTGGAATATATTCATTAGGGATAAGATGGTTGATTCGGAGGGATCCAGCACAAGATAACTTGATAGGGTATCGGTCATGGCTCCATAACCCAAGCTCAACAGGTTCATATACTGCTTTCCAATATATGGGGCGATATTCGCACGGCCTCCTTTGCCAGAGAGAATGATAGCATTCCTCTCCTGAACATAATGTACTACCCTACCATCATTCTAGATATTCTTTTCCATATTACATAAAAGCCGAGTTACTTCACAGGACATGGTGTTTGCAAGATTGAAGGAGCAGTGTCTACTTGTGAGCGGAAGACCTCTATCTCCTTAGTCGCACGAAGGGCACGTTACTACGACAAGCAGTGAAGGTGGACACGACATATCCTCAAAGAGAATCGAATACATAATAGTTCTCTGCCTACCTAGTACTTACATAGGCCCCAATTCCGAAAGACTCCAGCCTATTCCGGCTTCATAAAAGAATATGGTAGTACTGGTGGTTGTGATGAAGTGACAGCTTAGCTACCTGCCGCATATCCTTAGGATACCCTTGGCATGACCATTCGATCTCAGGATATCTGGCCCGTCAAATGACAGAATGGTTCACGCACGAAGGTTGCTTGCAGCTTTTGACGTGCCCAAACAAGGGTTCGGTGCAGGATCCCGATTGAACATGAACGTATCTTAGTGGCAACTTTTGGCCAGCAGGATGATGTCCTAGTTGTCAGATACATAGCATTCTTCTATCCTCTAACCTCTCTTCGACGAGATAGAATGTCAACAAGCGTAGGAAGCAGTAATGTGTTATATACACTATCAACAGCGGATAGGTAGATATCTAATTTTCAGAGGAAAAAGAAAAAACACACCTTGCGGTATCCAGGCTGCCCTCATGTTCTACCCAGGCCTTTTTTCTACACCTCTTCACCCAAAAGCCGTTTTATTCATCTTCCCCAGTGTCCCTGTAGTCCAAAAACACACAAGCAATTTCTCGACTCCATGGATGTTTTACAGACAACCATCTTTGCATACTTGTCCTCCCTTTTCGAAACACGTTTTCCGGAATCGTCATAGTCGGCAAGAAAAATAGCGACATACAAGATATGCTAATTCACTGCATCCTTCGCCCGAGTTATCAGATGACCGTGCCTTTGGATCGTGTGTAGACTTTCCAATGTAGGTAGCTTATCATACTGGTAATCTATTCTGCCAAAACTCGGATAGGTAGTCTTCCTGGGAGGCAATCGATATCCCAACCAAATGCACGTGTTGTCGTGCGTGGAGTTCATCAGCGCGGGGGCGGGTATATTTTCCCATTGATTAAGCGGAACCCCTTTTCGATGCAGTTATCGCAGAGCTGTCCCGTCTGGAGCCAAGATTCCCGGAGTTTCTTGACTCCAAGGCATATGTGGTTGGGGTCATTACGCGCGAAGTGACAATATGACTTCAGACGACACACGGAATGGTTGCATTCGAAACGGAACTCGTCATAATCGCACATCGTTAAGGCTGAGGGCAAATTCTATAAGGGTTAGCCAATACGAAGTTCTTAGCAACAGATCCGATAGCTTCTCGAACTGATGGGTGCTCACTCGGGCACTGATTTTACTTTTTCTTTTTTTTGGCTGGTGGCGATGCTGTAAAGGAGGGCTCGATGGTGGTAGATGTGTAGACCAAAGTTATTCTCAGTTCGGATCGACATAAATCGATAGGATTAAATATTTCGGCATATATAGTAGCACGAGAAAAGTCCGGTCTATATTTTCAGCTTATGAGGCCATGTTTTAACATCGTGGGATTCACGTTTGTTTTATCACAAGAGATGACTAAATATTACCTACAAGTAACCCGACGATAAGAACAAACACTGTCCTATTTGCGGCGAAAAGACACACCTGAGGCATGTCAGCAACTTAATTTCACGCAGCTTGCCTCACGAAGAGGAAGCTCGCATTAGGTTGGCCACGGAAATTCCTTTTATAGGTAATTTCACGCCAGGACCATTGCCTCTGATCTGTCATATTTTCTCTGCCCGTGCACAGTCAACGTATGAATCGAGGATTATGTGCTACTACTACTCACGTCCAGCAGGATATATATCTACCTATTCGGTAGCCAGTTTTTTTATGGAAATCTTCGAGATCCTCTAGACTCCCACGTAGGGATGAGTCATTTGGCCCTATAAACCCGCGTGAGTTTGTTGCCATCGATGCTGGAGGTTGAGGCTGAGCTGAAGTGTTCTTTCTTTCCAGCGCACAGTAGACACCCTGGTCATCACCAGAAAACGCGCGCCTGGATTGAATCATTTTTCTTGGCAACTAGATACTTGATAGTACATACCTACCCATTTAACGGCCGGCATCTAGGAGAAGCGACGGAGATACACCTAACCGTCCATCCTAGCATGGTGGCTTGAAGATGGATGTCATGTACCCGTTTGACAATGGCAAAGACGCTAGTAGCCGAGTAGATTGTCTAGATACATGTGTTACCTTGCGAACAGAGCACCATGGAGCCTCGAAGCAGCCAAGCAGTCGTCGTGGATGGATGACTTGCTTCGAGCTAATGCTAGGATCAACGGCGCGGCCCGGAGAGCAGTTTGGAAGCAAACAACCCACCAAGGGGCATGCATGTGTCAATGCTACCTGTGTACCCAGGTCCCAGGTACGCAGGTTATAAACACAACAGCAGATTATTACCAAAATATTCGACTCCATTGACTGTTAAAGAGGGCTTTGGAGGTTGAATGGAGGTTGAAGAGTAGCCCTAGATAGATTGAAGAATTGATAGGTTTGATCTCGTCGCACAATACTGGATTCAGATGCAAAGGGCCGAGCCCTGTATGTATTGGTGGCAGCACACTTTGCCCCGTGCCACATCTTGGGTGGTGAATTGCATAACAATGACTCGGGAATGAAAACTATGATCAATGTAGAAGCTTCACGAAAAGTGGTTTATTGACCTAAATTAGTACATGCCTAGTAGGTAGGTAGGTAGGTAGGTAGGTGTCCCTGATATCATCGTTTTGGGTCTCCAGAGCTTGCAACTTACCCAGTAGATGACCAAAGGTATTAACGTGATTTTCAATTGCCTACTAGAATTGTTGATATCTAATCTAGGTTAGAAAAGCTTGCTAGCAATACTGATCGTCTCGTAAATGTAATTCGAGTTAATAAGACTTTTAGAGAGTCAGAATCCATCCAAGGGCTTATATATCGTGTATACCTCATGGGGAATTATTTCTAGCTCCTAAGTTGATGTGGTGAATCGTTGTGTCCAGATAGGCGTATATTTACCCCAGTGATTACCTAACGGGCATTTCCTGGTCGGTAATGAGCCGGAGCGTCCTTTGAGGTTATTCGAAGGCTTGTAAGTTATGAAATTGAATGACGAAGACGTGGAATTTAGAGGATGTTAGTAAGAATGTAGATGAGTAGAAGTCAAAATACAACCTGAAGGTTTCAATGTGTGTTTTTTTTTTTTTTAACGAAGACATTCAGCGTTGCACCTACATTAGGTACCTAGTACTAGTACTTAATGGATCAGATAATTATTACCTCCACTAGTATGTACTTGTAACCCGTGGCCGGGGATGGCTGCCTGAAACCTAAGCGATTTATGACGTATCGAACCGTCTAGCCACAGGATAAGTACCTGAATACATCAATATTTTCAATACTCCCAGTTACATGTTACTAGGTACATTCAACTCGCACACCGAAAATCTATGCAACACCCTCTACGAGGTACCATGTACATAGATAACGTATAGCATCAGTTATCAAAGTAGGACAATCATTGTGGCTATGCATGCATGTCTACTAGGTAGGTACCTACTAGTAAGTAGATACCTATCCTTTACGCTAATTATAAATAAGTTAGAAAGTACATCTCTATCTGGATCACATGTAGATGCTGTCTTGCATTAGCAGTTATGCATTTGTCCGCCTCACTTTCTTTTTACCATTTAGGCCATGTCTTGACCGAGAAAAAGCTTTAGCAGCACTGGCAGCCCTGAGTCTAATGTCTAATGGTTGCCTTCTCTAAATCTCATCCACATCCATTGCCTTACACCACCGAACCGCCGACTGCGCACACTTTTTTCCCCCCGTCTCATCCCTCCAACCATCAGATATTCTATTTCTCTTTTCTATTTATTTATTTTCAATCTTTTGGTTCAAGCGTTGGGCGCATCCAACGAAAACGCGACAGCGACGAGAGACGCTATTAGGGCGATATTCTCCTTGTCGCATACAGCTT
The DNA here is from genome assembly GCA_022497145.1 of Rostrohypoxylon terebratum. Taxonomy (NCBI): domain Eukaryota; kingdom Fungi; phylum Ascomycota; class Sordariomycetes; order Xylariales; family Hypoxylaceae; genus Rostrohypoxylon; species Rostrohypoxylon terebratum. Next base: position 320,049 of record MU385875.1, on the reverse strand, counting down.
TTGTGCCTATTTCGCCTATTCCTGTCGAGTCTCGGATTTAATCAAGCTATATTTCCGTTCGCTCAAAGCCTCGAAAAATACTCTAATTTGTGGCTTACTGAACTAGACGAATGTCCTAAACGAACGGCTTTTACATTGTTAATCTCATCTCTAAATTTACTTGGTTAGCTTGACTTACATACTCGGCTATTTATTCAGGAAACATAACTTTGAACTTCCATGATTGGGACTTGGGATGCTGCCTAACCAAGTTTCATTCTCATTTCTTCTACCCGTTAGTTAGTCCTTTGATAGTACTACTCATAATTCCCGCTTCAGTCAAGCCACGTGCTCTCATTACTTGGAGTTCAGTTTTACACACCGTGACGCCATCTAGAAGACGCCCCTATTCTTTTTGCAGTTCCCGATACTAACTTGTCCGTTCAAGCCTACCTGAATGACCCGAGAAGGAATAAACAAGTTTCCAGCGGAAACTAGCATATTATTCTACAGCCCGTGGAAGCTTGACGAGTAATTGCGATTCGGACCTTCGCAGTCTCACTCCTGTTGTACTTCTTTCCTGCTTTCCTCTGTTAGGGACCTACGGATATTTGGATTATTTCATGGACTTCTCCCTAGGATGGCGGACCACCTAGCGCTGACTCTTTCTGCATCCCCGGATTGTGTCATGGATGGACAGTCTCGGCCGACTAGGATGACACTTGGATTTGCCCAGACTCCGAATCTTGCTGCCTTGGAAAATATGAATCCAGCGTTTCCTCAAAGCCGGAATGTAGCCGGTTCTTATGGCTCGATTTCTAATCTAGAGCTATGGTATCAAAGGAACGATGGACCTTGGACGCCGCCTGGTTTAGCGCCCCCCCGGGGTGATCTCAGAAATCCATCCAATTTAGGCAACCTGCGGGCGAACCATCAGGCTTTCCCTCAAGGGTACCGGGAGAGTATAGCTCCTTCGGATTGCGACACAATCGCACCGGGAGTAGTACCCTCTGATTCCGGGTATGGCGGAAGCTACGGAGCCAAGCATAGCATTGCTAACGGCTCTGTCTGCGACGAGTCTCTTGACCGGAGTCAGGAGACTCAAAGCATCGCCGGACATATGAGTGAACTAAACTTCCAGCCCTACAACCAAGACATGATACACAAGAGTGGATTAAACACAGAAGCCTCCTGGCCCCAGTCTCAACAATCGCCACCCTCCTTGTCGGTTATTAATCCACAGGTCAATTTAGATGGAAGGATGTGCGAAATATGCCAAAGAGTTCTGAAGACGAAGTCCGAATTCAAGTAAGTCTCGATATTTGATATTTGATATTTGATATTTGAGGTTGAAAAGCTCGCCGTGAAGAGCTCTCACTGAGATATGACACCCCCTAGGAAACATAAACAGAGGCATGATAAGCCTTTCAGATGCAATGTGAAGAACTGTACTCGCAGTGAGGGCTTCAGCACGCCGAACGACCTTGATAGGCATATACGGAGTTTACATCCGGAGGAGCATGCCTCTGGTAATCGTTATCGATGCCTAATTGGAGCCTGTAAAACCAAGGATAAGATTTGGCCTCGAGCAGATAACTTCAGAGCCCACATGAAACGTGTCCATCGCAAGGACCAACTGTCAGATAATGACTTAGATCAGTATAAGTTCAGGTACGTGATCAACTATTTTACCCTTCAGGAGAATATATCTCTAATTGTAGTTTGATAGCCCAACAAATTCACCAAATGATGTCTCAGACATAACTCGCGAGACAGAAGCCCGATCTTCATCTGATAAATTTATGTTTTCCGTTGCTCCGGACAATTGCACACTTCCTCGGCATCCAGTTATTGACCTATCTGCTGAGACAAACCCAACAGATGAACCAAACCAAGTTCAGATGGAAGAGACGCCGCAAGTGAATGAATCGAGTGATGAAATTTACTTGCATGCCTCCCAGAATGTTCCTGCCCAAGAGATACATTCAGAAGGGGACGATCTATCTATTGATCAACAGATTGAAATCCCGGAACCCTCCTCTGTCCAGCCTTGTTCCACACTGACTGATGAAACTGAGTTTGCGAAGCCCGACCCGGTTAAAGATGACGATTCTAGTCTTGATTGCAGGAAACTAGACTCTAAAATAGACCGCCACCCAAGTCCCTTGGATGGTGACAAGGAAGATGAAGTTAAAGAATCCCAAGAGTACCCCAGTGGGTCACCGTTGGAAAATTCCCGGCCCAATAGACAACCAGGAGACCTAGTAGAGGCCGATGAGGATTCCAATGCACGCCCTAGTCCTAGGGACCTCGATGAATATGCACGCTTAGGTGTCACCTCAGAGAAATTACGGAAGTTTCTCGAGGAGCTTGAAAAGAAGGGTCTCCTTGGGCATTTCGGGTTTTTCAAGAAGGACGAAACCTCGGAAGAAGAGGTAGCGAAACAGGAACCTGTTCGGTGCAATGCATCTGAACTACCCTATGCTTGCTCCAGTTGTGAGAAGAGGTTTGGTCGACGTTGTGAATTGAAGTAAGACGTCGCGTTGTGATTTATGCGCCCGGTGAGACTAATTGTTTTATAGAAAACACGAAAAACGACATTTCAAGCCATACGGCTGCACGTTTCCGGATTGCAAAAAGAAATTTGGTAGCAAAAATGATTGGAAACGCCATGAAAACAGCCAGCACTATATGGCAGAACATTGGAGGTGCAATGAGAAGCGAAATAGTGAATCCGCTGAGACTTGCGGGAAAGTCCTCTCCCGACGAGAGTTGTTTAGGCAACACCTGATCGGATGTCACCAAATCAAAGACGCAACAACTTTAGAAACTAAAATCGAGAAATGTCGCGTGGGACGAAACTCAGAGGTTCGTTTTTGGTGTGGCTTCTGTCGGGAAATAATTGAAGTCAAGAAAGATGGTATAGAGGCCTGGACTGAGCGGTTCAATCACATCGATGATCATTTCCACGGCCGTAATAACCAAGTTCGGAAGGAGATTAGCGCGTGGCAAGAGGAATACTCACCTGATAATGGAGCGGAGGCAACGACCCATAATCCCGAAGACTCTCGCGCCACATCGTCGACGCCGGCTACTTCTACCAACACTCCCGATACCTCTGACACCCCTAGTCACCGCGGATCCGAGAAACGGCAGGTTCGGACTACGAAGCAAAAGAGAAAAAGGGACGATGAGTGCGCTGATTCTGCGAAACGTCATGAGCTGGAGGAGGTACTTAGATACCACTGTGTATGTGGCCCCCTTTTTCCTACCGTTTTGTTTCTAACCCCTTTGCAGTGCGAGTGTCGCGAAATGATGCCCATGACAAGCAAGCAGTGCACCAATTACCCATGCGACCACAAATTATGTATGAATTGTTGGTAATTTGATGGGCAACGACGTCGCATTATAATGATTTTGGATAGGGTACTTACGTGATCATGAATGCAATAGACTTGAGATATCCCCGTAGGCAGGCTTGGACTTTTTATAGATAATATAATATATTTCAACAAATCAATCAATTTTCCTGGCATCTCAAATTCCGTAGTAATCTGTATATGCCGGGTGTAATGCCCGTGTTGATGTGGCCACATTCGTGCTCATATCGCCGAACATGTCGGTGTGATTTCTCCAAAGTAGGTACTACCTATCCTCAACGCAATTTACATTTGGCTCCTACTTATAGTATGTATGTCCTCTAAACTTTATGTACGGGAGTAGACGACCACGAGTAAGGATACTTCGTACGTACTTCTAGAGGGTACGCTTCGTATACAGAGTGAATTCGCGGGGAGAGAGACGTAATGAATATACTAACGGTTCGATATGCGAAGTAGGGAGGTTGGTTTATAGCTATGTAGTTCGTAGTAAACGCCTCGTCTTAGCTCTTTGTTCGGCATTGTTGGAATCAGCAATTGAGTACGTTGCTCGGAATAGTAGGAGAAAATAGGTACGCTTGCTGGAGCAATGTCAAAGACAGATACAATGACTTTCCTACCTAGGTAGTTAGATAATGTAGGTACGTGCTCTCTCAACGCTGTGTATGCTACGCGCGCCGTGTAAACGCTGTTGGCGAGGATGAAGCGCTCTGCGTCTTGTCTTCGGCGTTCCTGCAGAGTCCCTTGTATGGTGAGTAGGTACCTAACTTTCCATACCTCGCCGTTCGGATTCCGTGATTTTGTCAGGAGATGCTGGGCATTGCTTGTTTCCTTGGACCGATAGGAAACTACCTGATAGATATCGAACGTGTTTACGTTCAAATGGATGCGAATTACCTAGAGCTAGGAGGTAGGTAGGTGCCTAGGCTCGCTACGCCACGTGTTCGGCGACGCCTCTTCAGGGGACAGAGTTACACACAAGACATTGACTGTATTGAGTCAACATAACGGCTTCTTAGGAGATAATCGAGATTTGACGCGGTATCTTGACGGGAACGAGATTTTTATGCAAACAACCTAACTACCGACATGTTCTAATACATGATAGCATGGCGCTGGTGAAAAGGGGCTCAGGTACAATTTACCCCTGACTCTGTAGTATGAACCTACCGGGGAGGGGTGTTAGTTACGAAGCGGTGTCAATATAAGGACTTTCTCTTTTTATGTCAACCGGCAATTACCTAGGTACCTTAGGCAGTGATACATTCAGGAAGTGAACCTTGGAAGCGAGTTCAAGGAAGTGGTATATTGATATTGTCAAGGCTTCGTCCTGATTAATGAGAACAAAATCTTTCGTCACTGTCTCACACCTTCTTAAAAGCAAACCTAGGTCTTAGGTACCTGGCTGACACCTGGAAATTATTCCAAGGATCCATGGATAGGTAAAGTTGAGTATCGACAGAACGGCCCGGGGTTTATTAGACACTTACCAAGCTATTGTGAAACCCAGTCAGACTCTAGGACGCCTCTAGGACTAGCTGATGAACATTATCTTTGACGAAGCTGACTACCTACCTTGTATCATGGTTGCATCGTTGGTATAAACGTTCATATACTTCAAACGGCTAACAATTCCTTTGAACACTCCCCCTTGCCAGCGTGTAATCCGAATGGATACAGGTCTAAATAAACGCTGGGCAGTGGTGGAGTGGAGCCCCATCTGCTCGGATAGCATCATGGAAGTTTCCGAGGGAGAACTTGATCTGCAAAGGCGTTGGTCTTAGGTATCAGCGGGAATCCTACCTCCACCCTCATCGCCGGGTAGGAAGGTAGTTAGGTATTCGAAGACGGTCTCGACCAGGTTAGACTCGGTAGTCTAGGATTCTTGTTCATCCTAGTGGAACGACGGGAGAGAAATGGGCGAGTGAGTATCAACCAATTACTTGTAAAATTAGGGGTCTCTGTTCATGTTTGTGGTCGTATTGGATGAAATTACCATACTATATTCCAGAGCTCGGATGACCTAGAGTATATTAAAGCAAATCACATTGGACAAGTACCTCTTATGCAAGATTAATCATAATACCATACCGTCAATAATAGAGCTAGTCAAGCGTTCATGAAGGGGGATGACGCGTAGAATGAAGTTGGGGGCCGGAACCGTAGAGAAAATTTGAGGTCGCTGATCGTAGGTGGGAATGATCCAGGGGTAAAGTGCATCTTTAAGTGCCAACGGGGACTCGGGAACCAGCTTGGTGGTCCCAATGATGTACTCGCATGCGTCCTGTATGTTGAGTATGTTTTACATGAAAGATAAAAGGTACCAATTGACGTTTTTAGTAACATCACGTATCATTCTATCCGGCTACTGTGTGGTTCCAAGTTCCAACTACCTTATATGTTCAGGGTCTCCTAATATTGACAGCAACAAAGTAGGAGAGAGACACCTAGCTCTATGATCCTCGTTACCGGACAGAAGATGGATGATTAACGATTGACGTGGAAGCTGTCACTTTTAGGAAACCGCCTACTCGTCTCAAAAATTGCACATGTGAGAGCAGATCAAGGTCGGGTGCCGGTCCCATGTCTGAGCCACCGAACTCGTGTAACGCCAGTTGGGCGCTTAACGTGGAAGCCGTTGATGTACGCAAGGAACAACTTGAAATCTTCAACCTCCGACATGGTTACATATGCAACACAGAGGCTCAGCTCTTTAAGTTCTGAGCTACGTTTGACTCAGGCGTCGTTTTTCTGCAATACGGGACCATGAGTGGGTAGCGCTTAGGACAGGATAGACAGGATACTGGGTAGTGTTGTTGGTTATTTTGTGTTGGTTGCTAGTGCCGGTATAAGCCTCTGTCCTGCATATGCGTGGGCTCGGGTATTCGCTAAGTGGGTATTCAGAATTTCAGATTTATCCAAGTTCCGTGGTGGTTCCGTGGTGGTGGAAATCCTTTCAGATGGAGAGGTAGGTACTGGTAGGTATGGTAGGTATAGGTATGGCTACTAGGTACCTATCAACCGTCAAGGACAACTTGGAACAATTCATCTCTATCCTACCTAGTACCTTGTAGTCCTCACAACTTCCAAGTTTGAAAAGAGCGGAACTTTGATAAAACTCATCTCCATGCCTAAGCCCCCAGGGCCCAGGTTGCTTTCAGGTTGCTTCGGGGCCCTACACGTGTACGTAGGCCAACATTCAATGCGGCTCTGCTCTGTTCGGTAAATGACTGAAATTTTCAATGGTGGGATGGATAGATGAATCAATTGGTCGCCTAGAAATCCAGTCCATGTGTCCGAATTCCAGATGGTTACTCTATGACACCATCACAGAATCTTACGTGCAGGCTATCCGGCAATTGCAGAAGGGTAGAGAGGGTAGAGAGGGCAGAGAGAGACACGGGAAAAGGAAAAAGCAAATGTGAGATTGGTGCGGTGTTGCAGTCAACTATCCGCCGGTCGCCTTGTTTGGCTCTACAGGCTCTACTATACAGCAGATAAATGTTCCCAGTACTCGTATACATGTTACAGTACTGCAAGATAAGTGAATAAATGTATCTTAGTTAGGTATAGAGTACACTGGTTACTCCAAATGGGCCTTTAGCAGCTCGTGGTTGCCTTCTTTTTGTGGAGCTTGTGCTCCCACAACCGTATTTCGTAAACTGTATACAGATGATACAGATGAACGTTTGTATGTGCTTAAAGTGATGTGGCGTATTATCTAATACTAGATGATAGTAAAAATAGCCCCCAACTGTGGATCTTTCGGTGACGCACAGCCCACCTGGTGATCTTGGTCCTCTTTGAACGTCGCTACATACGACTACACTATGTATTTACGTATCTAGGTTTTTAGGTAGTACATACCTACCTAAAAGTTAAAACCCCAAAAGACGTACCCGCACTAACCTGGTGCCATCACGCACACAGCCCCCACCAGACCGTGATAACCTTGAACTAAGGGATTTTGATTTTTGATTTTTGGAAAGAAAGGAACCTTGAAGTTACCTAAACAAGCTCCAGCTTTAGCGTTCCCCGTTCCTGTCTCCCGTCTTCTGTCACCCATCAGTGATCCATCACCCCGTGCCGTTGACCCCAGAAGCTACAGGGTATTATTGTACATACACACTACCTAGTAGGTACTATACTTAGGTACACTGGACCCTAGTACCTACCTAAGCAGCCCCAATCACCCCCATCTGCCCTCACAAAGGTTCAAGGTTCCAAATCGGTCCCCTCATATCCCCAATCTCAAATCGTGTCTTTCATATTATTATCATCTCACGCCTCTTTCTTACATCTGACTAGGCCATCTGCAAGACAATACTAATATCCAAGATCCCGCATCTCATCATCCTTTCCGTCGTCCGATGGTAACTGCACGGCAGCACGGGTAGTATCTGCTACGACCGTCATATATTTGTTATAGTTATATTCACCTTGCACCTCGCGAAATCCGGAAGGGATGATCATCAGCTGGCTGCTTTCACATGTAGGGATTAGGGATAGTAAAGACAACCATAGACAACCACCCCAACCAAGACCTACTCATTGGTCCCTCGATGTCGTAGCCGCCAGCGCCTGCATTCAGCTCCTTCTTGTTGGTCCAAATCTGGAAGGCCACTAGGCAGAGATTGGTCTCAATGGGAGAGGGAGGTGTGGGGGCTAGCCCGAAGCGTTGGTCGGAATCGATCCATGGATGCTTGATGCAAGCAAAATACTATCGGATTACGTGCTCGAGTCTTGGATACCTGGGATACCTGGGATACCTTGGCGGCTTGGATACTGTAACTTGGGCTAGTCCGACTTTTCAAAACTGCGACGAGGTAAATGATACATCAGTCCTAGCTCAGTCCAGCCCACGAGCCCTTGTCCTTATTCTTCTTCTCTTGCTGTCCTTATACCCTGAGGAGGCGGTCAACCTATTGCTGCCATAGATACAATCCCCCAATTTCAGGATTCGGTATGGGATCATCCAAAGTGGCCTCCATACGACACCATTATTCCGCTTTCTTCTAACTGGTCCGGCGCGAGTCCGACCCCCCATGCAGCCAGCTCATCGAGAGGGAAAAACTCAGCATTCCAACAGTAGCCGGGCGACCCTGGAAAGTAGGTACTTACAGCCAGCGCTACCTAGTACTAGAGCGATAACCGACTTATTTTTTTTTTACTTGTATATCTCGGACGATGTTACTGGACACCTCCAAGATGCGAAGTAGCGACTACGGCGAACAGCGATGGGAAACTACTCGCAGACGACATTTCCATTTGGTACACCCGATTGCCGTTTACGGTACTGGGCGATTTGAGCATTTCTGTTTCTGCCTTGGTGTAGTCGACTATTGCGCCTAGGTGGATGCCTTAATCAACGACTCGGCAAGTCTCCAGACTTCTCCGCCATTGGCATCAACGGCTCTACGAGGGGTTTTTACACATTCTCAACCGTCGCTACCTAGGTGATTTACCTAGATACCTATATTATAATAGATGTTACGAGTAGGTGATGCGGTATGTGGCCCTTTTCTTCACTGGTTCTTTTCACTATCATATGACTACCTAGTACTTTATATACTAGGTAGTTATCGCAGGGTTTCCAGGTTGGTTAAACCATCTAGCCAGTCTAGGACCTAAGACTTAAGTCTTAAGACTTAAGTACAGGTATGCGAGCTATTAGTTAACATCCAAATCAATGGGATGGATCGCGAACTACTGCACCAGAACCCGTTGGTTCGCGCACAGGATTTTGTTACATGTACCTAAAGTAACAGGTACCGACCCTTGATCTCGGTCGGTATTTTCCCACCCAACAGCCAGCGATCAACTTCTTCCTCACACGCTCGTTGGCCAGGGTGTATGCAACAATACACACAGTCCATACAATAAATTCTGCAGGGGTCTTCATGCGAAGCTACAAGAAAACGACCGCCAATGCCCCCTTCAGCCATGCCTATCCCATGCAATATTCTACACCTTTATCATCTTCTTGAGGCTCCGCGTGGGTCATCGCTTCGAGTTTTTCGAAGGATGTAGGATGCCCGAAGCATGTGCTGCCCATAACACACACACCCGGGCAGCATATTAGTTAAGTCGATTTCTTCTTCATGGCGTCTTTAATTTTCTTAGAAGCAAGTTGCTTCACACTTCCTACTCCGCCCCATTGTTGCCTGAGAAGCATGTGTTGTAATACATGCGAGATCAAGTTTATTTTCATAAGTCACATCATTCCCTGAGATTCTATTTTGCAAGTCTGCCTTCCGAAGTTCTTCGTTTCGTCTTTGGATATCATCGACCCCCATTCTCTTGGTGGTCACTACCTACGAGTCCTTCCCTCCCCAAAGAAGGCCTGGGTTAATATACAACGCCGCAAGAACATATTTCTAGATTCATCCTCTCTAATAAGCACCCTAAATAACCTGGTAACCTGTGTACGCTGCTGTTTCCCATTCGATAAACCGGATCTGGACGCTTTTACAAAAATGGAATACCAACAATACTACTCGGACACCATGCAACTTCCACTCTATGTGGGAAGCCCGTCAATGGATGCTTCGGCCGATGTCATGATTGACCCGGGTCTGAAGTCCTCGGCTTCTCCTTGGGCCCCGCAGATGCGGCGTTTCCTCTCAGAACACAGCAAGTCTGCGCTTGTCGGCTACTCCGTGGCCGAGTCTGTCTTCTCTGACAGTATCTCTCGGAGAGATGATGGCGTGGCGCCACTACCCTCGAGCTTGCTCCAGCGCCGAGACTCGCCTTCGTTTTCTCACACATCGTCGACGAGTAGTAGTATGTTGAGCCCACCGGGTGATGTTGACTACTACCAAGCAAACTCCCCCCCAACGCCCCCTGACACGACTTTTATGTCTCCATTCTTTAACCATTACGAGAGCAACAGCTGTCGTGCCCAACTCTACCAGTTCACTGGTCTCGCGGATGATTGCGTGAAGCCTGTTGATATTAACCCTTTTCAAGAGCCTGAGAGTTATTGCGATGACAATAACACCAAGGCAGAATTTCCTTCAAGGGGTTACAGTATGTCCAGCGACGACAGCGGTGTCCATACGGAAATGTGCTGTGGACGAGAGAAAACCGAAGTCGCTCAACCAATGAGTCCCGAAGGATTCACTCCGATCGTGAAAGAAGAAATTTGCATCCCAGAATCTACGGAAGATTACCCCGCAATCGAGACAGACGACGAAGTGGCGTCTGGCGAGGAAGCGCACTCCCTCAGCATAAAGCACGAAGATGCAGAGGATGACGAATACAAACCAAACCAAAGACAGAAACGGTCAAAACCCAATGCGGGCCGTTATACCAGGAACCGTAAGCGACGTATCAGCTCAGGATCTTCCCCCGAATTGAAACGACCCAAGATGGAATACAACAACTCCAATACGATTGGCAGATCGGCTAACAAACCCATGATCCAAGGGGCAAAGGGCAGTTTCTCCTGCACCGAGTGCTCCAAGAAGGTCTTTTTTAAGGACGAAAATAGCCTGCAAAATCACATCAAGAAGCAGCACACTCGACCGTTCGTCTGCGTTTTCGGCTTCGCAGGTTGTAACTCGACATTTGCCAGCAAGAATGAATGGAAACGCCACTGTTCTTCGCAGCACCTGGTTTTGAACTATTGGGTCTGTCAACAAGACCAATGCTCCAAGGCCTCGAGTAAATCCTCCCCCACCCGCAACCGTTCCAATGTTCACTGTTCTCAATATGGCACTTTGCCAAGCCTTCCTCATGGGACTATCTTCAATCGGAAGGACCTCTACACACAACATCTTCGCCGTATGCATATCCCGCCGAACCTCAAGAAGCAGGTCAAGCAAAGGAAGCCTGCCCCTGAATGGGAAGTCCGCGAGCGTCTCCACCAAGACGAAGCAAAGAGGACCCGCTGCAATCTCCCAACCCATATGCAATGCCCGGCTTTCGGCTGTGGCGCCCGTTTCGACGGCCCGGATGCTTGGGATGCACGAATGGAGCACACTGCCAAGCATCTCGAGAAAGCCGTCACGGGATCGGAGCGGCCCATCGAGTTCGGCGGGGAAAACGATAATACCCTCATTGATTGGGCCACACGCGCCGACATTGCCATTATTGAGAGAGGAGACAGGGGGAAGTGGAGACTCTGCAACCCCCTGAAGTCTGGCAATAGCTTGGCTGCCGAGTCGATGATGGGCGTAGGGGGAGACGAGGATGCCGAAGGTGAAGAAGTGGACGATTAAATGTCTCCATTGAGAGACGATTTACTTCACAATTCGGTTATATACATTTTAATACCCTTGACGACAGAGCAATCAGACGGAACGGACATGTATTTTATTTAATGCTTCACGATGTAGACACGGCTTCTTTATAGGCTGGAATATGTTGGATAGTTCGAGGACTTGTAATGATTACGTACCTAGGACCTAGGTATGGAACGAGTTGGAACGGTAAATATCGGGTTGCGGGTTGGTGGGCATGAGAAAAGGCAAGGAACATTTAGAATCGTCAAGTTCAACGGCGTTCGCAATCGCCTACCTCCTACTAGGTATCAGGGATCAATGATATTATGACAAAGCCACAGTGGGCTTTCAAAATCAATCACGCGCGATTTCCATCTTCCAAGATTGATGTGCAAACAAGCCGCGTTTAGAAAGTTATCCTGTCTGCAGCAGCGTTCGGGTATCTAGGACCTAGGTAGCCACCGTCTAAAAGTTCCTCAGCGCTCAGGGCCTACGGCGACCACATGACCAAGTTTTGGAGATTGGGTAACCCAAGATCCAGAGGACCTGCATTGGGCGGGCGGACGAGCAGACGGGCAGACGGGAAGACGGGCTTTCTCTCAATCTCGATGCTTGACCGGTCGAAAAGCAGCCGCAGGTTCGGGGCCGAGATCTACACTGCATAGAAATCTTCAGGAAAGAGTGGCTTATTCTGTTCTAGGCTTTCTGCCTTGATGGAGTAGGACAGCCGTCTTACTTACATTCACCCCCATGATGAGGATGAGGATGAGGATGACGGACCCGTCGATAGCATGTATCCATATACCTACCTAGTGACTACTAGGTAGTCCTACCTACATAGTATGATCCCCGCGACCACTGTGCAGGCAGGCAGGTAGGTACTGAGCACCTTTGCGCTCGGTAGACTGTCAGATATACCCGAGAATCTAGATAGAGGTCCGTCCGCATTCCCTGCCCGATTGTCTCAGACATACATGTGGACTCAGATGTATGGATGTTAGTATGTGTTCATGTATTTTTTCTTTTTTTTTCTTCAATGTTCACATTTCCAATGGATTAGGTGTACTTTATGTTTATGTACTTTGACTTCAGCCATCGGTGCCAATCCTCGGTGTGTTTGTCCTTCGTTGGACCTGCTATCCTTCAGGAAACCGGTCTTTATCTCTTCCAATGTTATTTTTACTTTAGACTGTCGTAGGCGAAGTGACACATATTATTCATATTATTAGGTACTAGGTACTAGGTAAGTAGTAGTATCATTTTAACACCGGGGAGCAATCGCGTTCCCCGTTAGTGTTTACCTAGTACCTGCCTACATAGTTGGATATCTTCTAGTTCCCGCGAATAGCGCTGGAGAATTCGCAGGCGCTGCCAACCTTGACCCTTGGGACACTTGGGACATGTGGACGCGGCCCCCAAATCTCCACCGTCCCTCGCACTTTGTATTAGTATTAAAGTAAGTGTCTTAGCTTTTAGCGCTAGTAGGTGTACATCGTACCTATACACACGTACTATAAAAAAGGAACCTTGGAGTTGGGGAGGTACGGTACACAGTTCACTCATGCAGTTCTTGTTTGCTGTACATAATTTTGCTTTTTACAAAAGTACTAGGTAGGTACTAGGTATACCTAATCTACATAACCCGGTATAGGTACTGGATGTACCAGGTGTACTAGATATACTACTACTACTATACTATGTACTACCATGTAGTACCTACTAGTAGGTAGTCTATTAATCGGCCTATATCACCTTGGATCTTATACCCTACATCTATTACTAGATAGGCAAATTGTTGCACAAATCCTCAGCCGCACTCTCTAGGAAATCCATTTCTTCTCCGGTCTTGGGTCTTGGGTCGCGATACATCTATAATTAAAATCTCTACCGTAAAACTGACGTAACATCGTCGGTTGGGTACCTTTGAGGGATCTCATCACGGCCTCAACACTCTTGCGGGAACCGGAACCCGGATAGGACCCACAACCTCGGTATGGCTGGCCGAGAACGAGATCCAATCGATGTGGATATGCAATCATCCGTCGCCGACGCCCATGGTGATGCTACCTCGTCCGCATTAAGTAACGATGTCTCTTTGAACGAGAAAATAGGCCCTGGCGATCCCTCAAGTCGCGGAAATAAGGAAGTGGTTGTTCAATCGACAACTATAAATGCACCGGAGACAAACCTCCACAACTTGGAGAGCGGCCCCCAATGTGACAGAAGACAGACTCATCGGCAGATACCTGATTCTAAGGATAAAGGCAAAACTCCTATGAGGACCAGTTCAGACATTCCTGATGGATCAGTCCCTAAGAATGGCGAGGTTTCTGAAAGAGACACCCCGCAATCGCGAGCACGCACTTCCAATCCTCCCAGTATAACCGAGAATCTAAGCATGTCTAAGCTATCTAATGCGTCTAATGCATCAGATACGGACGGTGTGAACGGCGAAGTTGCTAGTGGTCCTGCGCTCGAAGATTGCGACCAACATAGGTCCCAATTGGCCTCCCCAGAGTCCGTCTCTGGGATATCAGATGTAAAATCTCAAACGAAGAGCCCCGGAACGCCATCACAAGAACCACATATAAATGATAGCCAACCTCCCAAACAAGAACGGGAACAGAAACTTGAACCAGAACGAGAATCGGGTTCAAAGCCGGCCAACTCGACACCGACTACGACGGACCAAAAAGTTGGCGAAGGGTCAGGAGCACAACCTTTCCGACCGCTTCAATATGGGGAGCTTGGCTGGGAGAAATCCGCGGATCGACCTCCGAAGAAACTTCCTATTCGATTCAAGGATGCCGTGGGACGCAAATACATCTTCCCTTGGGAGAAAGCTAAAACGTGGGCTGTAAGTAGATTTTCGTTATCTTCGACCGAATTGTGCCCAAATATCTAGGGGGTGGTCTGAACACAGCCCCTGTCAACATCTTTAGGGGAACGTCAAGTTGAGGACGTGATTTGAATAACATATCTGCAACATACTAGTTATAGTTATATCAGAAATGGACTAATTGGTTGGGCTGTAGGGTATGAGACGTCTGGTGCGAAGCTGCTTCGATCATGTCGATGCCATAGCGCCGGTTGTGACGGCGGGACGTTACGACCTCATTGCTACTTCAATCCCCTCTGCGACATCACCTGATGTCGGATCCGAGATAGGAGAATCGCCGAACGGAGACGCGCTCCCGCAAGCTCCGCCTCCGTCTACTCCCGCTCACCAGGACACGGGGATCATCATCTTGCCCGATCTATGGGAAGATCTGATCGAGCCGGGAATGTCCATCTCAATGCACATATGGCCGATGAACCTCCCGCCGCAGCCGCAACAGCTACCCTCGACAGGACCGCTTCTACACCCGCCCGGCGTCCAAACCGTCCCGATTTTTCACGGGAGGGGTCAAGGCATGGCTCGTGGCGCTGGAAGGGGAATCATTGTTCCCCCTTTCCGACCTGCCGGGTGGCAAGTAATCGAGGTGCCGAAGCCGAAAGGCAAGACGCGGAAGCGCCAGGACGGCCTTTAATACTACCACAAACCGCTCCTACCAGGTCCATCAACTGTATGATGGATTATATTATGCATGGCGAAGGATTTGGATAATTTGCTACCTATAATACTATATATCGGAGGTTTTCTCGTGACTTGCCGGGTTTAATACTGGCCTGAGCAAGCATAAAATCTATACGGGGTTTGTATGAGGCAAGTTGAAAAAAAAAGGGCAGGATATATGAGCATAGGCATAGCATTGCGGGCATTGATCATTCGCTCTGGTGGCATCGGTGACGTTACGGCTTATATACAGATCCATTTAGGTCGGCTACTTATATAGGTATGCGCCAGGTGCGAAGTCGCCTGAAACGTTTAGTTTAATAGTCATTGGATGCGGATTTATTCACCCCTCTAAACTCACCATTTTCCGTCGTATCACCCACCGTATAGCTCTGCTTGATTCGCTCTACGATGAGAGGCCGCTTTTGACATCTTGGACTAGAGTCATGCTCTGCATAGTCCGCCGTTTGATTCTGATCTAGCAGATGAACGGTGGTTAGGTCTTCAAAATGAGTAAGAAGAGAAGGTTTAGGATGTCATATTCTATCACGAAGTTAACGGTGAGAAATGCTGGCGCTGTCGAGAGAGACCGTATGCAGTGCTAAATGATTTGGTGTTGAAAGAGAAGAGACGTATAGTCTGATTTCGATGTTGGATTGAGATCTCTCTCGACCCCTTGAATAGCGTACAACTCCATTCTGCCTACCTAAAGATAAGAAATTAGTATAGAAAGCCTCGAGATAAGTCTGTGTACATGGGGGTCTTGTTTATAGCACGTGGGAGAATGGCGAAATTATTTCGTTCATGAATCAATACAGCAGGTATGGCTTATATACATATCTAAGTCGACGCCCAGGCCCAAGCCCAAGCCCCCCACGCGGCCATTCCTCCTCGTCCTTAGTAATTATAGATCCTTCCTCGTGGTCTCGATACCCCAAGGCTCACTTGTTAAGCTGGTCTGGCCAGCGCTGTTTTCGCAAGTCTCGCGGCCGCTCAGGGGGCCGGGGGCGGGCACCTTGGCTTTGGAACCGGGG
This sequence comes from Rostrohypoxylon terebratum, assembly GCA_022497145.1. NCBI lineage: Eukaryota > Fungi > Ascomycota > Sordariomycetes > Xylariales > Hypoxylaceae > Rostrohypoxylon > Rostrohypoxylon terebratum. The sequence continues at coordinate 303,875 of MU385875.1, read as the reverse complement.
GTGGCACTCTCCTTGAGCGCCGCGAGGAGCTGCTTGGTCGTCTCCGGCGTTAGGTCCTCGTAGAAGTCGTCGTTGATCTGGATCATGGGCGCGTTGACGCAGGCGCCCAGACACTCTACCTCGATAAATGTGAAGAGTCCGTCCGCTGTCGTCTCGCCTTGCTTGATACCTAGTTGTTCCTTGATCGCCTTCACGATCTTGTCGCTGCCGCAGCCGCCGAGTTGGCATGGTGTCTGTTAGAAGCGGGGTATCGTGAGAAGGCGGTTCGTTTCGCGATGGGCATCTTGGGCTCGGATGATTGGATGAACTTACTGTCGTGCAAGCTTGGACGAAGAACTTGCCAACTGGCGTCCGGTTGTACATGGTGTAGAAGGAGGCGACCTCGTATACTCGCGTAGGAGGCATCTCGAGGATTCGCGCTACCTCGTTCATGACTGATATGGATGTGAAGCCATGTTGGCGCTGGCCCAAATCTAGCAGCGGCATCACGGCAGCTTTCTTGTATTGGGGAGGGTATCGTTTGAGGATCTCTGCAATGACTTCCTCATTCTGGGCTGTGAACTTGAAGGGTAGGTTGGGATTGTTATCGGGTGTGTTTCGGTGCTGTTATCGCGAATATTAGCTTAAGCTTTGGGAGATGAGGCACATTCAGATGAGTTTCGAACTCCGAAATGATGATCCGTTGTATACGAGGATACGAGGATAGGAATGGACAGTAACGGAGGCTAACACAGCTAACTAGCTTCCGGTATTCCCGCTCAAGTTTGGATTGATCTGGAGGAGGTGAGAACATACCACCGCGAGGGTTTCACTCTTCTGGGAGCTACTAGCCGTGAAGGCCCGGAACTGTGGCCGCCGAGGAGCCCGGCATACTGAGCGAGCTGCTGTTCGGAGAACGACCGGAGCGAGCTTCGACGCCATAGCGAATGCGATGGCGATGGCGATGGCAAGTGCAAAGGAGATTCAATCGAGAGAAAATGACGAAGCTCGGCTAGATTATGGACATTCCGGTGGTGTTGAGGTTTTGATTGATTTCAATTGACGATGATGAACATTTGAACATTTGGGTCCAATCAGATTCATCGTGTTGGTCAAAGAAGGATCCACTCACTCCATTGGCGGGTAAATATCGGTTGTTCTATTTCCCCACTGTTAGGTACCTCATACAATTCACTATAACACCAAAACAACTGCGTCAATTATTAAATGAACATCTTGATTTGTTATAACTTATTTCACTGTCATTTATGTACGTCAAGGTACCTAAGATAGTGCCTTACGAGTCCTACGATGGGAAGTAGATGCATGTATCATGTAGCACGCATCACCAAATAGAATTCCATCAATCTACGAAATACAATGGATCCATCATTACATATCAACAATATTGAATCAAGCTACCTAGGTCCTAAATACCACCACCCAATCAAACGTCAAACATCAAACATCAAACCGTTGCGCTTCGACCGGATACTAAACAAGTCCTATGGTAATAGCTAGACAAAAAAACAACCATATCCCATAGTGGGTAAAGGTAGGCAACCAAGCTTTTATCGCCTTACTCATTGGCACCGTCGGCCTTCTTGTCCTCGGTAGCCTCTCCGTTAGTAGGTTTGGCCTCTTCTTCCGATTTCTCCGCAGGCTTCTCTTCAGCTGGCTCCTCCTTGGCAGCATCTCCTTCGCTTTCAGCGACCAGCTTCTTGACGGCATCAACCGTCGCAGCTGGTCCGCCGGGCTCGGCTAAGAGAACTTTACCGTCTTTGTTTAGGGCAAAAACGCCGCGGATGGTACCCTTGGGTGACTTCTTGAGCCCAATAGCGTCGATCAGAGTGGCGCTGGGATCGCATAGAAGCGAGTACGGTAGGTTTTGCTTGGTTTTGAAAGTCGTATTTGCCTTGGGGGAATCAGACGAGAGGCCGTAGATGGCAAGGCCACCTTTGGTCAAGGGCTCGTAAGAGTCTCTGAAGAGACAAGCTTGGTTGGTACCTATAGAACCGGTCAGACTTGGCGAGCGCCGCATTATAGAGATTTGGGTGGGATCAAACTTACAGCCCGGCGTAGAGGCCCTAGGGTATGTGAAGATCACCACACCGGATTTGCTCTCCTCGACAAGAGCCTTCAGAGTAGTCTTCTTGCCATCATGGGTCTCAACCTCGCCACCAAAGCCGTCGAGAGCGACGACATCGCCCACGACAGGCTTTGCGGGTTTAGATGAGCCATTGGCATCAGAAGCTTTGGCGGCTTTTGCAGGTTTGCCCTTAACAGTCTCTTTGGCCTTGGTGGCTACCTGGGAAACCTTGGTTTGCTTCTTGGTTGGAGGCTCTGGAACCAGCGCGGGAGCTTTGCGCTTGCGGAGCTCAACCGGCATGATGGTGTTGCGGTGGGGGCTAAATGATGAAAATGGCGGACAAACAAAAATAAATCACAAGTAATTCGGGGTTAGTCGCTAGATAATGGCGACTTTGAACATGTAAATGCGAAGAAAGTTTGGGTGGATGTTGATGGAGAGACGATGAGAAAAAAGACGAGAGATGGGTGAAGTCAAAGATTGAGGTCGTTGAGGTTGCAAGGTAAACAGGAGGTTGCGACGAGAATCTGACCAATTGGAGATGGCTATTGCGACAGCTTTCCAAGTGCGACAAGGGTGTGCAGAGATAGTTGTGTCACAGGGATATCTTGCCGCGAAATTCTAATGGTTTAATGGTTTAATGGTATGTGCATACATATCGTAATTTCGAATCTATTGATAATTGGCAATTGCTAATGACTAATTGCTAATAACGAGGCGAACGTGATCGAGCCAATTCCTGGAGCTGTCGCAGAGTCGCATGTCGGGGTTCGCGGTTCAAGGTTTGTGGGCGCGCAAGTGGTGCATGGTGCGTGGTGCGTGGTGCAGTTACCTACTGTGTAAGTGGCAGCTGGAAAACAACGGACGGGAAACTCCAGTCCCAAGTCCACATAATCCAAGTCGAGTTTAGGGTTTGGAATAGGCGGGAGGCGGGCTGGCGGGCTGGCAGGAGGGGAAGATGGGAAGATGTACCTCTACTGGAAACCGGGCAAATAATGGAAAGCACACACACACATACACTACACACACGCAAGCGCACTGGACTGATCCTTGACGAGTCACTGGGCAGGTAGTGGTGCTCTGTGTGGCGGCTCCAGATGGCGGAGAGGACGGGGATATGGGTCACTACGGTAACTTCCAGCTCCTATTAATTCAAGGTTGCTGTTTCTTACTACTAAAATGAGGTATAGATATTAGGTAAGTACTTATACTTTTACATAGTATTATACTTTTATAGGTATTGTACAATACATAATACATACCTACCTACATAATATGGATATTTAGGACCTAGGTATGGATGTAGCTTCGACTTGACAAATCAATTATGACATCTAATAGATGGCAATCGATTTGCAGAAGTTGCATAGCATAGCATATTATATTATATTATATTATATTATATTAGGTATTAGATGTCTTGGAACCAGTTGGATTCCGTTTGGATAATGACTGCACGGGCCTGCTTCGTAGTAGAAATAATTATTTCAAGGTTGACCAACCTCCTCCTATTTGATGTATGTACACGGTGGTAGCTTCTGTTTTTGTTTTGTTTTGTAATTTTACTTTTACTTTTAATCTTATTTTTGATGGATTCTATTCTATACTTGAGTACGAAGTATCATAGAGACTAATATTCGATTACTCAATTCTATCTACAAAAGAAGAATAAGAGGAAAGCGGATGAGACGCGAATCCCCCCGACCCTTACCTAGCAGAAGGACCAGAGAGAAAGTGCCCTATGTACTAATAGTACCGTGATACACTGTATAAATCCCGGTTTTTGATTGGTCAATCGGGACAGTGTATTACGGTGCCATTAATACATGGGGCACTTTCTCTCTGGTCCTTCTGCCTAGGTCCTAATCCAAGCAAACACCACGTTTCGCTGCATCCCCCTCCTAAAGTCAAGCATCTGTAAATCTGTCACATACCTGTACCTACATAGTACACAACGTTCATTGTCTTATTGTCATCCCGTTGAACATTCTATCAATAATGACACATAGGATTCTCGAGTCGTCTCATACATTCGATTGCGACAATCGTGGACTGGACAGAGGCTGTCTTGTCCACGATTTAATCTAGAAACGACGCATGTAGGCTCTACAGACTACAGCACAGAAATGGCCCTACGACGTAGTACAAGATAAGGCCTGATTCAACATCTGCCGACCATCCCAGATCCAGCCAGGCCTTTGGAAGGTTAGGCTGCGGGGTGTTATATATCTAGATAGGTACTCGGATATTCTCCCGTCACTGCATTCCTGTGAACTGTGACCTCGCCATGAGCTTGAATCTGTAATTTTGAATATAATGTCTAATTGCAGCCCGTCAACTATCCGCGCGCCTACTCTCGAGAATGCCGTTATTCTGACGATATCTGCACAGTTAGTGACTGACTACAGCCGCCAGGTCACTCCAGTGTATTATCCCAACCACGACGGCTTAGATGTCGAGAACGCGAGCTTCTGCAATGTTACCATATCGTACACTCACCGCCAGCAAAGTGATGTCGTGAGCGTAGAGACATGGCTACCGACCGAGAATTGGAACGGACGTCTCCAAGCTGCTGGAGGCAGCGGGCTCGGCCCAGGCCGATTCGATATGAGCTACGGCAACATGGCAGGGGCTATTGGCGAGGGGTACGCCACCGCCAGCACGGATGCCGGGATTGCCAACACTTTGGATCCATACACGTGGGTATTGGGGAGTCCCGGCAAGATTGACGAAGTCTTGGTCCGGCATTGGGGTGGTGATGTCTTGAACGACATGGTACCCAGAACACCTAAACACAATGAAAAAGGATGTACTCTAATATCACAGCCAGTCAATCATCGCGAAGAGTGTCATTCAAGATTTCTATGGCAAGCCACCGGAGTATTCCTATTTCAACGGCTGCTCTCAGGGCGGTCGCCAAGGCTTCGAGTTGGCTCAGAACCACCCTACCGCCTACGATGGGATCGCAGCGTCCGCCCCGGCGATTTACTGGGCTCAATGGGCACCTGCTATGTTTTGGCCACATATGTTGATGAACATTATGAATGAGTACCCGCACGGTTGCGAATTAGATTTCCTTACAGCTTTAGCAGTGCAGGAATGCGACGGTGATGACGGGTTAGTTGATGGCATCATATCATTCCCCTCGGAGTGCTCATTTGATCCGTTCGCATATGTCGAAACCAACTTCACTTGCTCAGTGGAGAGTAAGTCCATGAAACTGAGCAGAGCTGCAGCGGTCATCGCGAATGCCACTTGGAGTGGGCCAGTTGATTCTGACGGCAACTTCATTTGGTATGGGCTGAACTACGGCGCCGACCTTAGTGGCGACTTAACGGGCACGGGGATTGCCGCAACGACCTGCAATGATAACGTGTGCAAGAGCAACCCAATACCACTTGCGTACCAATGGATACAATTGTTCGTTGAGAAAGACCCAAACTACGATTACGCTACTATAACACGAGAACGTTACGACGAAATCATGCGTGCCTCGGGGACAGAATACGACCCTATAGTTGCAAGCAGCAATCCGAATCTCACGGATTTCTATAACGCTGGCGGGAAAATGATGACCTATTATGGGCTGGTACGTCGCGTTCCTCATGCTTCTCTTCTCTTGTTAGCTAGGTACGATTAGGCTTATTATTATGGCCGATGTTTATAGCACGATCAAGTCATACCGATACAAGCTGCAGAAAAATACTATGGCGAGATCGGGAAATTCGTATCCGACGTTCAACAGTTCTACCGATTTTATGAGGTGCCCGGACTTCCGCACTGCTTTGGAAATGGGCAGCCAACGGGCGTTTTCGATGCCCTGCGATCGTGGGTGGAGAACGGGACAGTTCCTAACTCCTTACCTATCATGTTTACAGATGTCTTTGGGAGGAAGAATAACAGAATCATATGTCCCTATCCAAAAAGGGGTGTTTATATCGAGAGTTGCGGGGATCCAGCGGATGCTGCTTGTTTCACTTGCGCTGTTGATTGAATCCGCCAAATTTCGTTCGTTCAAATGGCACCTAGCGAATTTATTGTAATGTCAATTAATATTATGGTTTCTATCAAAGCTCCTCCCTACCTTCTTAATATCTCCGAGACATTCTGGGTTGAGATTATTACATACATGCTCATCAATGTGTGTGCTACCAGATCAGACCATTCCATGCTTTGCAATTTCGAGGAAAAGACATCACTAGCGATTGAATTGCCTAAACGGGATCCAGAATATCCATAATCGATTCCACAGATCAAGGCGATGTAGGCGACCAGGCCAGTCAATTGTTGCCCAGTGTGCGTCCTTCTCCCACCTAATCTGGTGTCAATAAACGCAAGAAAATATCAGAATGGGGGAAAACTCACGCGAAGTGTTCCCTCGTGCGATATGCCATTCGACCAGAACCCGTCAAAAGATGGGACCGTCTGGGCCATGCTGTCATGAGTTATAAGTAACCAGAAACCGAACACGCCCTTAGCAAGCACGTCCAGGACGGCGTAGGCAATGATTTCGCCGTCGACATTCACCTGGCGACTTCCATCGGCAATACCCCATACACTAAAAAGGGTTAACGATTCCATGTTTGCCTTATGAGCATATAAGAACAGCTGCTTACATTGGGTATGCGGTCCATAGCAGTAAGGTGAAAAGAGAGATAGCCCCGAAGAAAGCCTTCGTCTTAGTATCCTTGGCAGAAACTGCGTTCCGACCTTTATAGCCGACTTGGTAGACGATGTTGAGATACGCAATGCAGGCGAAGGCATACCAGCCCCATGACTGAGCCTCATCCTTTGAGAAGGCTGCAAAAAGACCGGCCAATATCATGATCACGTCCGAGACAACGGTCACCAAGATGCTTGCGCCGTTAAGACCTGCAAGAAGAGACAAATCCAACAAGAGAAGGGGGGTGGTGAGCGACCACTGATACTATCAGCACACGCTTCTTGACAATCAGAGTTAGTTGGAAGGTAAGCATGCGGAACTTACATCAACATAACGAGCCCAATAAATTTCGCGTTCGACAATCTCCGTGACAGCACCTAGCTTCGACCTTCCGGTTACGTAAGAATGGGTGGTTATACCGTCTCCTGTAGCCATGGCATAGTAGGAGAGGAACGCGATGGTCGTGATAAAAGCTGTGATAATATGGAAGAAGCGTTTTTGCTACACTAATTAGCATTGGGGGCTTTTATAATACGTATTAACAGACGATTGCTTCTTACCACGGGAACTCTCATAGCCATCAGATAGAAGGCCAGTGAGGAGGCCCCCATCAAAACGCAGACAACCCTAGCAAATATTGATATGAGTAGCTAGAACAAGGCGACCGTTTACGAGACCACTCACCATAAGGTCCTATGGCCTACTTCGGTTGAAGTTTGGTGGTATACATGAGGAATATCAGGGATCACAGTTGGCAATGGAGCATGGCCAGCCTGCTGAGGAAGAATATTAGTTGCTACCTCAGTGGCAGCCTCGGCAATTTCTTGGGGAATAATCATATTGATATCTCTCTTTGATACTTGGAACAATCGAGATGTAAATTTGAGATAGAGTCAATCAAAAAAGGTGTATGGGGAGGATATCGTGGATGATTTATAGGGAGCTCATCATAGAAGAGAGAGTTCGCTAGAGAAGGGCGGGGAGATATTTGGCTTGCACCAAGAGCCTGAGGGATCATGAATAATGTAGGGGCAATGGTGTCGTCACCCTCGAGAGGTGGCATAGGAGCTCCACCAATAATATGCTAAGGTGATACTTGAATTAGGTATCTATCCATGTCCTTGTCTTACTTTTGACGCCTCTTCGCTTTTGTTTTCGTTTCTTTTAGGTTGTACGAGAAGATATTGCCGAATGAAGGTAGCTCATCGTCCGTCTAGCCACTGTACCTAGGTCCTAGGACCTATGTAGGACCTTGATGTCAGGTGGACTGGAGATATCTGGTCATACAGGTACCTGGGCAGCCCGAATCCGTCCATGTTAGACGAGTTCCAATAGCCATTGCGTAAGAGCGAGAGGATATATATCGATGTATCGAAATCTGAAACGACGATTAGGTTTCTATCAAATATGGCGAGATGGTTGTATTATGAAGAATATAAATAGTAGGATGTCCGGAGACAAAGATAGCTACTAGGTATACCTAGATCTAGGTACTAGGTATGCTGTATGGTGGGTTCCAACTACCTAGTAGTAGTAGCTTTTACCCCACCCCCAGATTGGAGTAGGTACGTGCCTAGAGAAACGTCAATGCCCCGCAGAGCTGCGTCAATTTCAAAACCTACCTAGATACAGGTACGAAGTACCTGACAAACATGTAAAGAGTACCCGTGACAAACGTCACAAAACGGTAGTGGCTACTTATACATAGCCCTGGAGACCTCATAGTAAGTAATAGTAGGGATTTGGGGGAAGTTTAACGCTGAAAGGTAACGTCTTTAGGGCTCCAGGGTTGTCTTTTACCGCCCCGCCTTAAAGTTTCCCAGGACCCACGTCCCGCATCCCACTTCTAGGATCTAACTTGATCTAAGGCTGCAAACCAAAACCAACACTATTATTAAATAACTTACCATCTTGGAAGTTCCAAGGTTACCATTAATTTACATTAGGGTTCAAACACGAAGTCCGAAATCATTCCGATATTCTACTTTCGACGCTTTCTTCATCCTGAGCGGTTACCGCCATGGATATGATCGCATCGGAACTCCTGGCATTTCCGCCAGGAGCTAATCTCAACTGCTTCGAAGATGACGAGAGTTACCATAACAGTGTCCGGGTTCACGTTGCCAACCTTTCCAAATTGCTTCAAGAGCAGAGTGCCAACTTGATCATCCACGGTCCAGAACTCCTCGCGGTCCTTGACCCGGCCATAAATTCACTCTCTTATCTAGCCGTCCTCCATTCCCTTGTCCTCCCTGGTCTGGCTGCTTCTGCACCCCGCGATCTTATCCTGGAGAAGTTGGTCCTATTCCTTACCACCTTCGATGCACGACAATGTAGATACGCCAAAAGCCATCTATCCGACATAATCTTTGCTGCCGGAGATGGTTATAAGCTACCTGTAAGTCTGAAGTCTTTACACTTTACACCTTCCAATACACATTGGTAGGCAATTGCTGACTAGGCTTCTCAGCCTTCAGCTGCTGTCGAAGTGCTTGCGACCGCTATCTTGAGACTCGACCCAACGGGCAGCCTGCTCACATCCTTTCACATCCTCCTTGCGAAGCTCGCCTACACTACCAACGTCATCGAACCAGCCCTACCTGTAATCGATAAGGACATCGTATTCTATCCCGGCATGGCCGATTATGGCGAGCCTACATACCTCTGCGACCTCACCCTCCCGCCTCCAGTTTATATTTCTCGAGAGACCGGTCTCACCAACCTCCTTAAGCCCTCCATGGTACTTGAATATAATTTCCTTCGTGGTATGATCTACTGCTCCCGAAGAGACTGGGCGAAAGCATATGATGCCTTCGAGCAAGTCATCGCATTCCCAACTCGCGAGGGAGGTACGAGCAAGATCATGGTCGAGTCGTATAAGAAGTGGGTGCTAGTCAGCTTGCTTTGCAAGGGCAAGCTCGTCGACCCTCCATCCTACACAGGGGCTTCAGCAAATAAGTTCTATGGAAGCTTAGGCAAGCCCTACCAATCAATTGCAGCGCAATTTGTGGCAGGCAACGTAGAGGCTTTGAAGGCGGAGGTGGAGAAGAACAATCAACTATGGTCGGAAGATGGAAATACAGGCCTGATCCAAGAGGTTCTAGCGGCTTACCAGAAATGGCGAGTCCTGGGACTGGAACAGGTCTACTCTAAGATCTCGCTCCCCGAGATTCGACAGCAGACGACTAGCGCCGAGACGGGCAAGGTGCTCGAGAGTGACCGGGATGTAGAGACGCTTATCCAGAACATGATAATATCAGGTATGCTGAGTGGCGTCATCGAGAAGAACGACGACGGCATGTCCTTCCTTACATTCCTACCCACATCCACGCTACTCTCGGAGGAAGATTTCGCGACTGAACTTGCCAGCACGGCACTGCGACTTAAACAACTACACTCATTCTTCAAGACGACCAGAGAGCGTTTGGGCACGAGCAAGGAGTACATTAAGCATGTAATCAAGGAAGAGAAACGGACCGATAAGAACGATCTTGATCCTACCCTTGCCTTCGATACGCAAGTCGACGACGAAGACCTGATGGGTGGCGTGGTTGCGACAGGCTAAGAACACCAAGGTCAATTGCTGCCCGTTTAATCGGGTACGAGAACCAGACCTCACTATGACGAAGATGGCGCTGGGTTTCTGTCGGAACTTCCCCAATTAGGCAGAGGCTACTAGCCAGGTCGTAAACAGCCAGAAGCCCGCGCTTGTCACTATCTACGTACACATCCATATGCGAAGGCGTTCAGAGGGACACATTTGCATCTCTCAGCGGTCATACCTGGGTAATGGCTTGAGGAAAAAACCACCCAGTTAGATGTTAGACGATTGCTAAGGTTCATTAAGACTCACTTGTCTGCTTATTACCTAGATAGTTATCTTGGTAAAAAACAGTGTCGGAGAATCAAATAATAAACACATTGATATCCCCATGTAACAATTCATCGTCCATTAGGTACCATGCATGATATGCCACAACCGTAATTCCCTCTCGTAGCACGTAATTTACATTTGACCCGTCTTTATCGCGCACCTCCAGGCTCTGGTATCAGTAGAAATTCACTGAGATATTGTGAAGGGCTTCCCCCGTCTGCATAAATACACATCAAACAACCGCGAGCATGATACGTCCGAATCGTAAGGGTTCTTCGGCTAGGCATATACCATTTTGCCCCTCATCAACCCCCATCTCATACGTCGTAGGCTATCGCTGTCACGGAAGAATAACGGCTCGAGGCAAAATTACGATCAAGTTAAATAACAAAGTCCCGTGATCATGATCACGAACCAACGGACAGTTGCTTGATCATATCCGACAGCTTCGTGGCCTCGGCTTTGAAGTCTAACGGGGTGGCACTCATGACTTGGTACCGTACTCTAACATAACTTATTAGCTATCATCTAATCGTTCTGCGGGATAAATGTGGTGATTTCTTACCGTTGATTTTCACCATACGTGTCCATTTTGGCGCGGCATCTGAAGTACAGCTTAGTGCAATTGGCGGCCTCGAATATGGCGGGGAATCGGTCTTCGTCGTTCTCCTTGATCTCCATCAGTTCGTCGGCGGACATACCCATGATCACACGCCCGACATCGTCGAAACACGACAGCCATAATTGGCCGGTGTGGTCGTTGACGTTGACACTCATAATGTATCGGTATTGAGGTCGCGCGTGCACGATGTTACATTTCTCACACCGCCACGAACCATCGCCTTGGTCGACTACCTTCTTGTTGCACTGCTCGCTGCTACACGCCGGATAAGCAAAGTTGTCCTGCTTGATATAGACAATTGTAGCTTTGAGGTTGAAGTAATCCGTGTTCTCCATTCCAAGGTTTTCGTCCTTCACTTGAGAGATGAATTTCGTCTGATCTACACGTCCTGTTGCCCCACCCATCGACGACATGGTGTTGTGAGTGGCAAAATTGCCAACGCGGCCTTGGGAATCATACCATCCCTTCAGACGATGAGCTTCTTCGATATCGGGATCAACAGACATGGTGCCAGAGTTGAGCAACGATAGCGATCGTCCACCAAAATCGGACACCTTTAGGCCTTTGAAGGCAACAATTGACTCCGGCTGAGTGTTGAATGATGTGGCTGTCTTGCCCCAGAGCGTAACACGAACGGAAAATTGCGAGTCATCTACTACGGTTAACTCGCGTTTATCAAACGGCTTGCCACTGCTCTTCGCGATAATCTGAGAGACGTCGTGAACTTCTTTCAAGACGCCGACAAGGTCGACAGTTGAATCTTTCTCTACAGACTGAAGCTCCTGGATATTGACGAAGTTGAAGCGAACTTGGGGGACGCTAGACTGATCTTCGGCCTTCTCGATGGCGGTATCCCGCTCGAAAGTCAGTTCGTAGTCATTTGGCAGGTTAGTGAACTGCTTTTTCGCGAGAGAAACACGGCACGGGTTGCTGATGTAGTAGACCTGACCCTCTTGTAGCATGTCATAGAACTGATCGCACTGCTCGTTGAAACCGGTCGCTTTGATCTCACCACTCTCGTCGAGCAGGTTGACAGAGAATAATTTGCCCTCGCCGGATGCCTTGTGCCATGTCTTGATATCCGATTTTTGTGATACGCGTGCTTTGATAGTCCATTTGTGTGCATACGGAGAGAGGGCTTCGATTGGGTAAATGACGTTGTTCCCGTTGCCGTAAGTAGCAGTGCTACCGCCACCGCCACCCATACGGGAAGACATTGGTTCAGCCTTGACTGGCGCCGAAGGTTCCGTCTTTACACCGTAAAAATTTGTACCGCCAATGACGGTGTTATTGTTGGTGTTTGTGTTGGTCGCGGGCTCCGATTTAGCTTCGAAAGCCTGAGGCTCGCCAATTTTATCATGGACACCTAATTCAGTAGCAACATCGAGCTCAAGGATAATCAGGATGCTATGAGCTGTCAACTACCGCCATCTGTAGGTCACAAAACCCGCATGGATACATACTGCTTATTTTTGACCATGTTCGCTTGATACGATTTGACTCGGACAAGAGCTCCTCGAACAAGGGAGCCATCATGAATGACGTGGTTTGCCTCTGGTATTTTTGTAAGCGCGATAATGTCCCTATTCACCTAGAGAGTAAATATGATATGCGATGATACATACGAGTAGCCAGCATGCATTGAACATAGTTGACTGTATCGCTTAGAACGACTCGAAAACGTTCGGTCGATTGGCCCGCAGCATTTTGTTGCGCAGGGAGAGGCTTGATCTGTAGACATTGCAGGACCGGAACCGGGAAGCGCTCGTCGACATGATTGGGATCTCTGAAGATGGCACTGAGGTTACAATTAGCATGTACGTCGGGCGATTGATATAAAAATTGAAATAAAAATCGCATACTCTAATGCCCCTTGGGTAATGGCCTGTTGAGCTGACGCGACCGACATTTTTGGCTGCAAGTGTGTACCTTACTGGATCACGTCTTATGTCAGAGACAAGATGTTGTAATACCGGTATTTGGTAAATGATGGAAAAGGGAAACCATTTAACAAAACGCGTCGGGTCAAAACGCGTCGGGTCAAAAAGTTAAAGTGTTGGCCATAGCGGTGGAATTCTAGGTCTACCGGTGTGTCCCCTCAAATGCGGGGTTCTTTCCCCATTACGGACAAACCAGGTACCATCCAAAACGTAAGGCTTCAAGCTGTCAAGCTGTGGTGCTACCTAGTAGTTTCGGCCAATCCCGTTACGTCATTCTTGAAGAACTCAGCTCACTTCGTACCTACTACACTACTACATCCACCTGAAGCCTGAATCTGCAGTGCTGTTCTTAGGGCTGTACATAGGACCATATGGCATCCATACTAGGTAGGTGGACTTCGTAACGCATCCATTGCCAAGCTCGTCATCTTCACATCTTCACATCTTCACATCTTCCCATCTTACACATACAAGTTTCCGATTATTCAACACACTCCTGCATCTTACCCTAGCATCTGTCCTCGGGAATTCTTATCTCAACCATTCGGTTATTGTAACTATCTAGACAATTTCACAACCATGGCGGACGAGGACGTCGCAACGAAAGCTCCCGAGAGTGATGCTCAAGAAAACATCATCCCGGGTGATACACCAGCACAAACTGGTCCAACTATGGGAGAGCATTGCACAAGCGATAGACCGACTCGTAGGTAGCCCGTGGTATAACTCTATTGCTCGCCTCGACATTGACGTTAATCGTGTAGCTACCGGCCTCGCACCGAAAGGGGAATTAAGGAAGCTCGGTGGAGTGGATGTCAGTACTTTTACAATTTACATCATACATTTTACAACAAACGTCTTACGTTTATATGCTAATACCACGTAATATCGTAATAGATCTATCTCGCGAAGCCAAAATATTATCCGACTAACCCTTCAAAACTCCTCCTTCTCCTCTCCAGCGGCACGGGCATAAAATCGACAAACAACCAGATCCAGGCCGATAAGTTCGCAGATGAAGGCTTGTGAGTATAGCTCAAATGTCCAACATTTTCTTAGTCCATACTTCAATGCGTATATCATGTCACGAAGCTGCGTTATAACACAATATGAATAATATATACTAAACGTAGATGGTGAAGTGTCGTTGTAATGCCCGACCTTTTCGATGGTAACCCTGCACCGAACTCTTCTCTCGGATCCGAAGCCGAGGCGCAAGGAACATCATTTCTCGACAAAATCAAGCTCAAGGCGGCCGAACTTGCCAAGTCATTTGTGATCGACGAATGGTTGGCACGCCACACCGAGGAAAAGGTAATGCCGATACTCGAAAAAGTCATCGATGCATGTAAGAGTGAGTTTGCCGATGCGGTGGGCAACGGAGGTGGGATTTACGCAGTAGGTTACTGCTTCGGCGGTCGGTATGTCCTACTTCTAGCGAGCGAGCGCAGCCGGGTACAGACAGGTTGGAGCGGAGCTCACAAACCCGCTGATGAAGAAGCGGGCCAAGGCACAAACCCGACAAAGGGACCATACATCAAGGCGGGGGCTCTAGCGCACGCCACTTTGGTCTCTCCGGATGACTTCCAGGGATTGAAAGTGCCAATAAGCTTGGTCTGCGTGGAAAGTGATCCTATGTTCCCCGACGAAGTTCGTGAGACTGGAGAGAACATCATGTCCAAGGAGAATGTTGAGCATGAGGTCCAAGTTTATCCCGGTGTTCCTCATGGTTTCGCTGTTATTGGAGACTATGTCGACAGGAACATCAAAGTCGCTCAAGAAACAGCTTTCGAGCAGATGTTGAAATGGATTCAGGAGCATTAGCGACATTGAATGTAAATAGGTCTGATCACACGGCGTTGTCTGGTTATTGTCTTCAAGATGGGAGACATAGTGATGATTTGAAGGTCTAAAACTTGTATTGCATAGTTGCCAACTTGTGAGGTTCTGGTGATTGAGGATGAACGGTGTTCTCCATGATTTTTTCTTAGGTTGCCCCTTTTCACCATGGGACTGTACAAATAATTTTACCAGTCGTCTTGTTTTCCTCCATTAGCTGATGGGCTTTGATGATATCGTCTATTGGTAGAACTGTGTCGATGAGCACCTTCAATTTCCCAGTTTCAAAATGGGGAATATACTCGGCCAACTTGTCTCTCAACCGACCTTGGTAATCGGCATCCCTGCTTCGAAGAGTGCTACCCTCTAGCCTGATCCTCTTGTAGAGTAACACACTATAATCTACTCCATCAAGTTTGGTACCGCCCATCATCCCCAAGGTAACCCACCTAGCATCTCTCGCAGCAACCGTCAGGTTCTTTTGAAAATAGCTTGCGCCAATGAAGTCCACGATAAGATCTACACCTTTACCTCCGGTGGCACTAAGGATTTCTTGCGCCCAATCCTGCGTCTTGTAGTTGAAAGCCTTTGTAGCACCAAGCTCCTGCTCGATGAAACGACATTTCTCATCCGTACCAGCCGTAGCATAGACGGCGCTGGCACCGCTATCCTTACTAAGCTGGATTCCGGCGATACTTACACCACTGGCCTTTATCGGCAGATACGATTAGCCAACAGCAAACTAGGAGGAATGAGATAGAGGAGGAGAGGATAATTCATACCCCAGCATGCCATAAGACACTCTTTCCCGGAGCAAATTCACCTACGAGATGAAGCGCCTGGGTCGCGGTAATCCATGTCTCGGGGATCCCGGCCGCCATCTCCCAAGTCAAGTGACTGGGTTTGTGCAGCAGCATCTTGGAGCTCACCACGATATACTCGGCATAAGCGCCTCCGTACGCAAGACCGAAGACGGCATCGCCGATCTGGAAGTCGCCGTGCGGGCCCGGTCCGAACGAATCGATCGTCCCGCTAAATTCGACCCCGAGGGTAGCCGGGGCCTGTGGCGGCAACGGGTATCGTCCCTCGCGCTGGATCAAGTCCATACGATTCAGCCCGAAGGCTTTGATATGCACGAGAGCTTCGCCTTCCTTAGGTGAGGGCTTAGGGGTCTGGGGGTTGATGAAGAGGGAGGTGGCCGGCCCCTTGCCGCCTTTGATGTCTGAGTTGAGGCGATTAGTGGTGCCAATTTAGATACCAATTACTGCTTACATACCGACGGCTTTCATTACACTGCCCATTTTGAAACAAATGTCACTTTGTAGATTTCAAGATGAGTATCACAAGATTCAACAAGTAGAAAATTTTAGAGTTTTTCAACAACAATCTTTCTTAAATAATTACTACTATGCTAACTACGTATTGAACGGTATTGATGCAATGACAATTGGAAATCAACGTCACCTAAACCTATTTTGTTAACTTTAGCCAATGGCATACGGCCCTAGGGGCAATGTAGAACCATCTAGTATAATACGCCGAATCCCGATTCTAGCATCAGTAAGCAACCGAATTCCTTGGAAAAGCATCTACGAAGCAATTGAGCTATCCATCTCTCACCAAAACAAAACACGCAGAAACAGGTCGAGAATCAGGCACTGCGATCCATATATTTCGCAATAGATATACGCCGGATTCTCAAGTCATTCGAAGTTTCGATCACATTCGGTCCCTCGTATGTCGTCTTGGCGCAACTATGACAAATTCTGCTCACGTAAAGTTAGGTACAAAATTTTGCCTGCTTTTAAACAAGCGAAATTTGTCATTCGTCTCGATTCCAAGAAATCTGGTGGGCTGATTAAGGCTCTACCATGAGTCGAAGTTCGGTGATGAAAAGGTGATGAAAAGTCCAGTGTAAAGCGGTGTCGAACAGGCGGTGATAGAATCCGATATCTTTCGTCTTCTAGTTCCCTTTGGATGTCTTCGGACGGATGGGTTGCTCCGATGAAAAACTAGACGCCTAAGAGTAGAGGAAACAAAATATTACCGACACGAGAGGCGTGTTTTGACTGGTAAGCTCGCATTATTAAAACAAGATCTCGTATGGATTTGATTGCTATTATTCAGGTGGTTGCATTGGCGATCCAACATAGGAATAGCAGAGATTAAACGGTCCTAGATGGTCCTATGTTTTGCGGCACCATGTAAGCTCGACTATACTACCGCATATAGAGCTCACCAAGTATTAGCGTGCAGTACATAGTATATACTACCTGAATATTACCCCCTTACCCCTTACCCCTTAGGGGGTTGCCGCAACTCCGGAACTTCGCATGTGAGAGGCTAGGATATCCCATGAACGAGCCTCACCTAACATAGCTAGGTAGTTAGTTTTAGCACGGTGGTTCTGGCTGAGAAACTTAGCAGTGATACCTATCCATAAAATTTGCATGATTTTACCGGTTTGAATAGCCTTTCTCAATATCCATGAAGACTTGTTGGTCCAATCCCACAGGAAGATCGTCGAATCGAATTAGACATCAAGATTATATCTGTCAACCAGATCCAGCCGAGAAGGTGTTCATGAATCGCAGATGAGATCGGTTACAAGAGCGAGAAATACTGGGTCGAGTGGGCTGAACCCGCAATGATCGGCCCTCACTCCCCTTCTAAGGCGATTTCGGCTGGGGCTTTTTCGGAAAATTACCATATTGTTAGATACGAGACATACAGCATACATAGTAGTAAATATTAGACGATCGAGTCAGAGCGGCGTCAAGATAATAGGTGCAGACCGTGTATAGCTACAGTACCATACACAATTCATACATGTCTATATCTGACCCTCAAAATTGTGATAGCCAAATATTTGTACTTGTATGGAGTGATTTACAGTATGAGACACCGTATACACACGGTCTGCACCTATTTTGACGCCGTTCTGCTATGAGCACACGGCCCATAATCATAGACGAAGCTGACAACCTTATCTGAGAGGCCCCATTTCCTCTACATACTAGTAGGAGATGATCGAGCATTAAGTTTTTCCTACAAACCCATGCCCTTGGCTCTTGGAAGATCGATTGACACGAGGTGCCAATCTGTATGTAGGATATGGTCCGGCCAGCGCATCACGTCCTGCTGCCAGATCTAGAATGGTGAATAATAGAAGTCCCTGGCTCTTATCAATGTCACCGTCTGACCGACTTCCAGAAGACCTCAGGAAGGTTAGCAATTTCCGCATGAACTAGGGCCTATGTAAAAAGAACCAATCCAGAGCCCGAAATTCTGGAGATGACCGAACGGTTGTCGGCGGCGGCTTGTCATTCAGTCTTTCAGGGGTTTGTTCAGGGATTGATTCAGGGGTAAATCCCCGTCATTTACTCCGGACTCGCCTGAAAGGTACAAGCAGCCCTACATAGTACGATTGTCAATAGCTAGTACGCAGTAGTAGTACAGCAGCGATATTAACAGAGTACCGTACTAAATAACAAAATCAATGCTGACTTGCTGGGCAAGGTGGCAAGGTTCAAGTATCTTGTTATCTGGTCTAAAAAATTAGTCAAACGGTCAATTCCTACATAGGACACTTCGCACTTCCGGATTCGGAGTTGACAATGAACCCCTGAACGAGCGCTGAGATAAGGCTGCCAGGCGGAAAGGTGGAATTATTATTGTTTTATCCGAATAATTCTTTCCTTTACCTTTCCCCTCTCAGCTTAGAGTCAAACCTACGCAAGAGATTTGTTCGACCTTTTCCATTTAAGTTCCTAAATGAGACAAGTGTGGATTATTTTTATCTGTTCGGGAGCATACAATTGTTATTTTGCCGTTGCAGGTGTTGGTTGGTAAGGTTGTTAAGGTTAGTAGTAGGGTTCAAAGGTTGGTAAAGACTCAAACTCAACCTGGAAGTCAGATTGTGCGCGTTGTAATTGCCAAGTGTGCTTACGGTGTAAGCCGTTAATGGCCATGAGTCGCCTGTAATTGGCGGTTCAAAGGGCGGTTCGAATGTTCCTGCAGAAGCGCAATCTGTTCCTGCGTCTGCAGAAGAAACCAACTCAGAAAAAAAAATTGGAGCGATCGCTCCGCTTTGCCTTTCTCCCTCTTTTCTTTCTTCTGTCCCCTTAAAAATCGATCGTTGGTTTGGTTGAACATTCGTGATGGGCTTCGACATACATCATGGATATTAATTAATACGCCATTCTACTACATACCCGAGCCAACTGGACCAAGCTTGTATATCACGATCTATCCCATCGAAATAGTTTAAGGTTAAATTCGGCGCATGTCGATGACTGCGGTACCTAGCGTATCTTCACCTACAATGTACAGAATATGGAGGCATCACCCAGACTTACAGACGTACCTTACCGTGATCTGTTTAACCAAGGAAGAAACTACGCTAGTGGCGTGCCAATTTCCGCATCGCCAGACTTGTCGCTGGCCTATCACCCCGGGCGATTGGCTCTGTTCCTTGCAGGATGCGTCGATGCTACCGTACCCTATACACAACCCCGGCCCCCATTGACCAACGAGCGGCCAGACCCAAAATAGTGCAGCCCGAACTATTGTCCCAAGACCCATCTCGTATTCATGTTATGTTACTTGATAATGATTCATCGCCTAGTTGTACTCGCTCACACTAAGTACACCCTGAAGATACATCTAGTTCGATATACCTCAATAAAACCCTAGCAGAAAATATACAACGACCGAGCCAGAGTACTCGCCCCATTCGGTCTGTCTTTTGAGCTTTATCCATTTTGGTCCTCAGCGAGCGGACAAGTCATAGAGGAGAACCCACACTCCACCAAAAAGGGGTAGATTTGATGCTCATCACTTACTATTGAGCAGGACGACCCCCATTGGCGCTCCTTTCTGGAGCGATTTTATTCTATACACCGTACTACGTATGCACATTCTATGTGCGTACATGAGAAACATACATACATAGTATTATGTACAGTATACATCAGCTCCTTTTTATTCTTCGGAATAGAGGCTTATCATTGGACAGTAAAGCGAAATAAGATGAGGAAAAAAATAAATATGGAGAGCAGAGATGGATGAAGACCCAGTCATAAACCACCATCCTAGCGCCGCGGACCTTACCCATGGAGACCTTAGGCAAACCAGGGTCAGGCTACCAACACCTGGGCGCTCATGGGGAGCTGGGAGCTGGAAGCCCTGGAGGTCAAGTTCACGTTGCGTTGAGTGGTGCTGCTCGTGCAGACCCGGAAGCGACCTGGACCCCATGCTGCCAATGCTGTTCGTTCTGTATATAAATCAACACATCCAAGGACCGACAATCCTTCCTCTCTTTTCTTTCCTCACCCACACACATTCTCTGCAAATATCACCCTGACTTTTCAGTCAATTTCATTCGTTAACAAAGCATACCTAATTGCTCAAAGTAAACCTAATAATCCTCGACAACTTACGCTCTCACGAGTCACTTAATACCAGACAAATCAGTCAAAATGAAGTTCACCATTGCTGCTGTTGCCCTCGCCACTGGCGCTTCCGCCTCTTACCCGGTCGCCTCCTCCTACGCGGCTGCCTCCTCCAGCTCTGCTGCCGCCTCTTCCTCGGCTGTCGTCTCCTCGGTCCCGTCTTACCCCGTTGCTGCTTCGTCGGCTGCTCCTAACGCTACCGCCTACACCACCGAGGTTGTTACCTCCTACGAGACCTACTGCCCTGGCCCCACCCAGATCACCTACGGCACCAACACCTACACCGTCACTGAGGTGAGAATCTTTACCTGACATGCAATCGCGAATAGTAGCGGCTAACAATGAACTGCAGGCCACCACCCTGACCATCACTGACTGCCCTTGCACCATCAGCAAGCCCATCTACACCACCTCGTCAGTCGCCTGCGCTACTTGGTAAGATAGTAGCGTACCTTTCAGATGAAAACTCGAGAATGCTAACATTTCGAAGCAGTGCCCCGGCCGCGCCTGTCTACCCTACCTCGGCCCCGGCTGCCCCCGTCTACCCTAACAGCACTGTTGCCGTCACCACCCCCGGCTCTGCCTACCCCACTGGCAGCGTTCCCGGCACCACCACTAGCACCACCCCTAGCACCATCCCCACTGCTGGTGCTGGCAAGGTCGCCGTCCTCTCCGGCGCTGGCCTTGCTGGTCTCCTCGGTCTTGCCGTTGCTGCCCTATAAATCGGCTCCTAGTTTTGGCATTCACGTCTATGACCTACGATTCTCCTTTGTTCGATAGTACCTAATTTCTGGGGGATCGAGAGGAAATGCTTTCGACGTTCATGACGGGAAGGCAGAGCTGGAGTTGTGTTTATAATCGGGATGGCAGGGGTGTTTTACAAAGGGACTGTTAGAGCGGCTCACGGTGGTTCTGCATCGCACTATGGAGTAATTATATCACGGCCACGCAATGCAGGATCTTGACTTTGATTCTTGTACTTTCTTGTCTCGGTGTTTGAACGGACAGATAATCAATCTCGCCACGGAGGATTTACGATGTGTGAGGTCTACTGGTTCTAGTTGGAATGGTCGTGGAGGATATCTGGGATGTTTGGAGCAGGTACATTTCCCCTGCCGATATTTGGATGGAGAGAATTTCGCTTCACATTTTGGGAGCCTTTGACAAAATCAAACCATTGCAACCAAATCAGTTCCACCGTCTCGTCACCCAAGAACTCTTTTTCAATTCGTGCTCCTTTTGCTCCCAGCTGTTGGCTTCTTCTGTACACATTTATTGGGAGTCAACCGTTACATATTTTCTACGCAAAGGGTTACTGCAGTTCTTAGCTGGATGTTTTATTGGTCTTTGGACAAGCCCTTTTCGTGGCTTGCGGGGTCCTTGTACGATAGTATTCAATGGCAACGCAGACACGACCGGGAGACCAAGTTTTGGTCCGGCGCCCTATAACATTTGCCTGCCTGCCCTGGCTTGTTTCTTGAGATGTTGGTGATTCAAGTGATGAGGCCATGATCGCGGATGTACCGGACTTTTTGATGATATGAATAGAATTATAACCCACCTATCCGAACTACTTTAAAGTGCTTGCTTGCGTGAATTTTGAAAAATTGAGGCTCTATTAATGTCTAGGTTACATTGTAGTCGAACATGAATCCGACTGGCACGTGTTAATAAAAGGTAATCTATGTAAGGTAGAAGGGTGTTGTCGAGTTAATAGAATTCGAGTCGTACTGATCATATTTATATTCGTGTCACGTTATTTAATGCCTCTGTAATATACTCATGTTGTGCTTGTGCTTCAGTGATCAATCAGTACTTATTTCCTCGAAAACTTGGAAGCTGACTAGCGGAAACAGGTTGGGTACTAGCTGACGGTGAAGACTCGGTGGCTTGATGGGGAAGAGGAGATCAGCGAAGAGTGCGTTTAGATTGGATCGATAATCGATGATTGCGCAAGCAAACCTGCTGATCACTGACGATCCGATTAGTCTAGACGATAGAGCTAAAAAAGGAGAAATACCGGAGACTCGGAGTTTAGACGAAGATCATCCTACTATTTTGGAACTCCGCAAGCATTATTGGTGCCTATAGGCTATGATAAGTCCCAGTTACCTGGGAAGTTGGTGTGCGGCGTGCGCCGTTGAGCAGGTCTCACCGCGTGAGAACAATGGACCCGAGATATCCAGCAGATTAGGTAGTTTTTAGTGGTGGCCTCTGGTGATACACCATCTGCGCTTCTCCCAATTCTGATCATGGGCGCAACGTGACGAATCATACCGAAAGTGCGGTAGCTGCACCCAGCCATGCAGGTTACCTGCCTATCCGATCTTGCGACGCAACCACCACACATCTGCGTACCTATTATACATGAGACGAAGTTGCGTACGTTGCGTATGATGTATGATGTACGATGTGTGATGCGTGTGGTAGTACCAAGCAGCGCTTAAAGGAGTTTATCTTATACCTACCTAGTATTAACCCGACTTCTATATGTCGGTCCGAACCACGGCTCTGGTCATTTTTAATGTTCGAGCTATTATTGAGTTAGGTATCAAGAACCTTTTGACTTTACACCAATAGTTTTAGTGAACTCTACTACAACGACCTTCGATGTTTTCCCCTTACAATCCATTGTTTTTAACCCAATTGAAAGTGTCCATTCTGCCATCTCAACATGATGTCGTCGCGACGAAAACATCAGTATGACATCATGTCTATCAATTTTTACCTAAGGGGTTTTCTTTCTTTGAATATTCTTACCCTTCGGAATTGCTTTATTGTTGTAGGTGCCTAAACATGCTGTCGCTCGATAAGCCTCTATACAGCTAAACATCCACGGATGACGGTACATTTATCAATTGCCTGCTCGCGAACAGCTCACTCCGTGTAGTTTACGATGCCCGAATAGGCTCGTTGCTGCGGCTCGCTTTCGCCTTAGTAGTTGCGTAGGACCTAGGTCCTAGATAATAATGTTCTCAAAGAACCTCGTTGAAGATAACCAAATCCCCCTTTGATTGGCTATACCCCTAGCTCAATCCTTGGTCGTTGTCACTTAAGCCCACAGCTTATCTGTGAAACAGCCAGCGATCAATATCATGGTATTAAAATGCTATTCCCCTCTTAGACGAACGTCCATCTCCATCTCCATCTCCAATTCCAATTCCAGACTCCGCCAACCCCTCACTTTGTACGTCGGCTCATGAGATTCGAACAAACACCAAGCACCATGTCCGACGTCAAAGAGATAGCGACGGCGGCTTCACCAGCTGATGTCGAGAAAGCAGAGGTATATCCACCTAACCAAGCCGATGCTGGATCCATACGCAAGCATGTCCAGAGCGATGATCCCGACGAAGCCTTTCAACTCGTCTCTGGGGAAGCCATAACCCTAAACCCGGAGGACGAGAAGAAATTGCTGAGAAAGATTGACTTTCACCTGATGCCCCTACTCTGTATCATTTATGGCTTGAATTATTTAGATAAGACTACTTTATCGTATGCTTCTATCATGGGAATAAAAGTAAGTCATGTCGCGTTGAGAATGGGACGACTATTTGCTAATGGTGTCATCATTTGCAGAAAGATCTCAATCTCCAAGGTTAGTGTCACAAGAATGAGTGAAATATTCGTGAAAATCTAACTTGTGCAACGTACCTCAAGGTCAGGACTATTCGGTGAGTTACACATATTCTTCCCCTGTTTTCAACGCGATGCCGGTATTGACCTCCTCGCAGTGGATAGCGTCAGTATTCTATTTTGGCTACCTGTTCTGGGAATGGCCAACGAATCGTCTGCTCCAACGGCTACCGTTGGCGAAATATTCGGCCTTCAATGTGATAATGTGGGGTTTGACCCTTTGCTGTCTGGCAGCCGTGAAGAATTTTGCGGGAGCAATGACAGTAAGGGTTTTTCTCGGCGTTTTCGAAGCAGCTGTGAGTCCTGGTTTCGCCCTTTTCACGTCCCAATGGTATACCAAAAAGGAGCAGGGCACAAGAGTGGGATGGTGGTTCAGCTTTAATGGTTGGGGCCAAATCGTCGGAGGCTGCGTGGCATACGGTATTGCGGTAGGCACTGAGGCTCACCCTATCGCGATCAAGTCATGGCAGCTGGTCTTCCTTGTGACCGGATTTTTCACGGCGTTCATGGGCGTCTTGTTCCTTTGGCTCATGCCAGACAGCCAACTAAATGCCCGATTCCTTACAAAAGAGGAGCGCATCATGGCTGTCGAACGTATCCGTATAAACCAACAGGGAGTGGGAAATAAGCACTTCAAATGGTATCAGTGTAAAGAGGCATTTGCTGATCCCATGATATGGGCTTTTGTGCTCTATAGTGTCATTTCCTCGATCCCCAATGGTAGGTTACCTAACCCTTTGTGTGTGGTATCGAAAGCTGACAATTTTTGGTAGGCGGGATGTCGAACTACTTTTCGCAACTCATCGTCTCTTTTGGGTTCTCGGAGAATATGTCTCTACTGTTAGGTGTTCCAGGAGGTGCCGTCCAGGTCATCTCCCTCCTTGTTTGTGGACACTTGGGTGACAGGTTCAAGAATCGCATAGTTAGTCTCTCCTCGCTTGGGAAGAATGCAAGCTGATTAATTTTATAGCTATTTGCCGCTGGTGGAGTCTTGTTCTCCGTGCTTGGCCTATTCCTTATACTCCTCTTGCCTTTGAGCAACAGTGGTGGTCGACTCGCGGGTTATTATTTATACCAATGCTCTTCGACCGGGTTCGTGGCCTTGCTCGGATTGATATCCACTAACGTCGCAGGTTGGACGAAGAAAACGACAGCTGCCGCGATGTATCTGATTGCTTACTGTGTTGGCAATATCATCGGCCCTCAAGCCTTTCAGTCAAACGACGCACCACGATACCGCAACGCGAATATAGTCGTTCTCGTCTGTATGTGCGTTTCGTTCGCTATTCTGCTGTTCATCAACTTCTGGTGTAAGCGCAAGAATATAATAAAAGCAGCCATACGCGATAGCCCGGGCTATACCAAGGTAGACGGACAGGAATTCCTCGACTTGACAGATCGAGAGAACCACGAGTTTATATACAGTCTGTGATTGGTACTATATCAGGGGCAAAGAAGCACCGGCTTGAAGCTTAGGATATCTGTGTTGCGAATATCTAGAAATATTTTATCGATCGAATAGCAATAGGAAGCGCCCTCAAATAGGCTACTCATAGACGTCTGGCTCAGAGCTTAAAAGGATGCCGTGAATTACATGCGCCTCATCTAAGCGCTAAAAACTATCACCAGATGGATACGACCATCGTTGTCGTGCATTTGACTTGAGTCTTGGGTACCCAAATCGCTTACTCATGTAAGTACCTGTCTAAGCTCATTATGGGATCCCATTTCTGACTCAGATAGTGTCTCTGGATGACCATATCTATTAGTAACAATATAGTTAAATTCAACCTCGATCCAGCATTGCAGCCAGCTACGTGTCTAATCATCTCCAGAACACATATCTCTCGTATGATTCAACATATACGAGTTATACTAGTACCCGTGGAGTCTCTGGATATCTCCAGGGTTGGATACTTTTCCAGGCGTAGAGCACAGTTATAGCACAGTGCTCTCGGCGGCATCTAGCGCATTAACGACCTAAAAACGGCCGAAAACAACGCTTTATAGTTAATTCCACGACCATTCATTATTGATGAAATATATGCGCAATTGATACTCCTTGAACAAGGAATTGATTGATATAGCTTGCTTTAGTATTTTCGCAAAGTTGCTCGATTGATTAGAGTCACTGTTGAACAGAGGGTGCTAAATCCCCTATAATGCACTAAATTTAGTGGGCAAAATACAGTATAATCTGACACTGTGCATGATGAGGTCGAAATTTTCCGAGTATCTGCTCTAGCTGCGTCTATTTAGTCTATTTGTCTAATCTAACCAAGTAAATACCAAGATCTATAGTCCATCATTTTTACCAAACGCCCTTACAAGGAGAAAATCTGAAACGAGTGAATAAAACAGCAAAAAGCAAAATGGTCCATTGGTCCAAAGAGTGACTTGTTGGGCTCACAGAGCTCCGTAGAGAAAAGAAACATCCATATCGCGTATTTCTACCTTAACGAATCGAATATCTGACTTCCTTCCGTACTTCAGCTGCGATTTTTAGCGCTTCCTTTCGAGACTTGGAGAAGACATTGAAATAAGCTACAAACGTGTTCGCGCCGGTACTCGGATGTGGGATCTTCTGCCCCTTTTTCGCAAGACATTCGTAGCGGTTGACTTGATTATGACATTCCAAGTTAGTACACTGATTCACCGAGGAAAAAAAAAAGATTATCGAAGGCCAAGGTATCTCTGCCAGCTGATGTTGGGAGCTAACTCACTGTTTTCTGCCAGGTCTGGCCTGCGGGAAAGCAGCTCCTCGCAGATATCATCCGAATCGAAGATCCCTTCACATGTCTTATCAAATTCAGCACCAATCAGAACCATCGCACCGGTATGTTGGGCTCCATTCAGGAATGGGCGAGCCAGTGTCTTGACCCGCTCCTTATCATTGATGGCCAGAGTCAGCGCAACCCCGAAATAGTCAATTCCGTACACGGACTCGACAATCCGACTAGCAGTCAAACCAGGGGGGCGAGGGTTGATTTCAAGGACCCAGGGGGCTGGAGGGCTTGGTTTCGCAACTTTGTCGGTCGGGCATAGGTCCACGATACTACCAACAGGTCGGTACTCAACCGATGATCGATCGACTCGGGCCTCGACATGCATGATCCCGCTTGAGAACCCCAGTCGGCGGATTGTGTTGCTAATTGATTCCCGAAGCATCTCCAACTCAGTAGGCGGTAGTGCGGATGGGTGGACAATATAGGTCTCCAAGAAGTTCCTTTGCGATGCGGGAACTCGTTCATCACCGCCATCCCCTGATTTGGGAAAGTCATCGGAAATCTCGCAGAAGACTACCTCCCCGTCGAGCAAGACGACATTGACATCGACTTCAGGTCCGTCGCAGTATTTCTCCATCGTAAATGATTTGTAGAAAGTCTTCTGTATCATTTCTACGGCTGAGTGGATCCCCGCCGCATCATCTACTCGCACGACGCCTTCCGAGTTGAGGCCTAGACGTGGCTTGAGGATCAATGGATACTTGAGGTTCTCCCTAGTTGCGTAATCCAAAGCGTCTTCAGCTGTTGAGCCAAAGAATGGCTCGCGGCCTTCGAACATGGCAAGCTTGTACTTATCGGTTGCTGTCTCGTACGATTCGGCCGGTTGACATGGAAGGCCCAGTTGTTCGGCTGCTCGACTAACTGTGGCGAGGAACGGTTCCAGGAAGGCGACAATTCCGTCCACTTTCTTATCGTAAGACCGTACCAGCGCGACGATATGGTCTGCCATGTCATCGCCGGGTGGGTTTGACCACCAAGAGCCAGCAGGCAGGAGAGCCTCGTACCAATCCGAGTATTCAGGCCTCTCGATCCAACATCCGGGCTTTTCGATGATGACTAAGTCTATCCCAAGGGCGCGAGCTGCGGCACATGCGAATGTTGTCCATGCCCCTGACGTGGGATCACGGTAGCTGCATCCAACGAGCACGATGCGTTTGCGAGTGACTGGCACGGGCGTAACCAACGGAATCGACAATTTACTCTCGAAATCGGCTCTGAATTCTGGAGATACTTCTAGATGTCCTAATGTCAGTTTTGTTGCCGGAGACGAGTTCTGTAGCAATATTCCTCCTGCGGAAGAACGAAACAGTTCAGGGAATGCAACCGCATCGAGACGTAGGGCATCCCCCGAGAAAACTTGAAGAGGGGTCGAAAAAGATGCCACAAGCTCGACTCCCGGTGCATATTTGAGACGAAGAGGAACAATATCCGACCTGATAATTACGCCTTTCTGCAGAGGAACAACGATTCTGACGATTCTGTTCCCAGACAATTTCGTAGCTTCGAGGCAATTCAAGAGGAATTCATAGGCTTCCTGAGAACCAAAAGCTTCTGCATTAGCAGGTTGAGGCTCTCGACCATTTTCCAGATACCACGGCGAACCGTTTTCTGGAAATTGCTGGGTTGCTGAATCTCCTGATATTGGCTTCGCTGTCAATAGCAGGTCGACTACTTGCAATGCCGTGTTGCCATTCAAACCACATTTGGTGGTTTGTGAGGTAGCCCACTGAACAGTAACTTATATCTGTCAACACGAGGATCGAGAAAGCTCATTTCGTTCGAAAACTTACAGTGGTTTCCCCAGAATATCGTGATCTCTCTCTCAGCCATTTTGTAGTCGCTTCCAGTTTAACTTTAAAACACAATTGTTGATCTTGCTGCACTTAATACAATAGAACTCCATGTCGTCTTGCAGATTGACTCAATTTATATGATTTTTTATTTGAGTATAATCTATTCTGCCATAGTGTTTCTATAAACGTCTAGTCCTAGAGGCTATAGCGAAAACATCAGTTTCCTATTCGAGCAACTTAGTGCGGTAGAGCTGAGTGACGACTCCATAGTACCAGGTAAGCTGAGTCATTACCCATAAAACCACAAGGCACATCACGAGCTTGCTCATTTGTGCAAGGCGATATTTTCTGCGGTGGGAGCATATTAGTTCGCGGATCAAATAAATACGGAGATGCCGCCGGAGTGTGGATGCTGTGTTTAAGGCATATTTATCACCACCATATATCCGAGGCATATGAACGACCAACCCCCAAGCCTCAAATGATTTGATCCTTCCCAAAATTGCTG
Source organism: Rostrohypoxylon terebratum (assembly GCA_022497145.1). NCBI lineage: Eukaryota > Fungi > Ascomycota > Sordariomycetes > Xylariales > Hypoxylaceae > Rostrohypoxylon > Rostrohypoxylon terebratum. The sequence continues at coordinate 274,693 of MU385875.1, read as the reverse complement.
TGTTCGAGCGAACAACACTTTTTAAAATATACTGTATCGCCATCATGATTGGTAGACCAAATTATCGAAGAGCTTAGGCGGAGGGATGAAGAAACCCGAAAGCTTAGATCTATACCCGGGTCCGGAGATCCTTTTGCGGAGACAGGAGCTTTATGGTGATGTAACGAAGAATATTTAAGGAGCCTCGCTGATAGGATATATTATGAGTCCTAGATCTCAAGCTGTTGGGTGCGTGCTCGTGCGACAAGAGGGAGATATCGTCGTAGTAGTCAAAGTCGTTTCCGCTTAACGCGAGAGACGAACGGTAAAAATAGAGCATCGCTCTCGGCATTAAAGCTGAAGCGTGTATGATAAAGCATTCTTACAATTTCGCTCTCGCTTCAATTGCCTTGTGTACATCTCTCTTGTGTTCAAAATATTCGGCAATCTTAGATCGCGCGATATCAATCACAGACGCATCCTCAATTGTGGCCGGGTATTGTACCTCATTGCTAAGCTCATCGTGAACCGCATTCTCCACGAGCTCCCTCAAGACTCTCCGAAGCGTCTTGCCAGATCGCGTTTTGGGAATCATTCCTTTGCCCTGTATTATACCACCGAGAGTTGCAATGCCGCCAATTTGCGTTCGGACTAGACTTTGTATCTCGTTATATAATTTGTCATCTGGTACGGCGGTTTTGGGATGCTCGAGAATTGACAATGTTATGAAAGCGAAAGGAAGCTGGCCTTTTAGGGAGTCGGGTACACCAACAACGCTAGCTTCAGCTACCAGAGGATGGCTTGTGATTGCTTGTTCGATAGAGCCTGATACCATGGGTTAGTGCAAGCTCAATATGATTTAGAGACTAAACATACCAGTCGAAAGACGATGGCCTGCAGTATTTATCAAGTCATCACTCCGACTCATGATACTAACATAACCGTGAGCATCTATGAACCCGGCATCTAAAAAGTGTTAGACAACCTCAATCTCATAGTTGGATATTTGACATACCTCCAGTGTCTATCCACTTCCCACCGAATCTCTTCAGGTAGCTGCTGAAAAACCTCTCTTCGTCGTTCCATAGCGTTGTGAACCCTGTGGGACCAAGTGGTATCGCCAAAACAATGTTACCCATTTTCCCTCTCTTCACCTCGTTGCCGTTATCATCCACAACCCTAATATCAAACCCTGGCATTGCCTTGCCAGCGCTTCCCGGCTTAACGGGTAGAGGTTTATCTCCTGTGGTTTTTCCATCTCTAGTACTGGCCGCCGTGTGTGGTGAAAGGCTAATGCCTGAAATTGGTGAACCAGATTCCGATGACCACCAATTATCTACTACAGTAGCGTCAGGGGCGCCGTATTTGCGTATGAGCTCTTGGTACATCGTGATTATGGATGGTTCTGACCTCTCTCCAGCAAGGAAAAGTGCTTTCAAGCTTTTTAAGCCACTTTGTTCGCCTATTTGCTTGAGGAATCTGTTTTCTGGGTCATCTCTCTTGATGGCTCGTAAAGCGGCTAGAATCATCAGCTTCGTGATTTAATGTAGTACTTTACAGGCACTTACTTGGGGCAGTGAATAGACTTGTTACTTTGTAATCACGTATAATGCGCCAAAATGTTGAGCTATCTGGCGTTCCCACTGGCTTTCCTTCAAAAAGGACAGTAGCTGCCCCGATAAGGAGAGGAGCGTAGATGATATAAGAATGCCCCACCACCCAGCCTATATCGCTTTTCATGACGTTAGTTTTTATGCGAGGGTCGTGTGATTTCCTTGCTATGCTCACCTGGCTGTGAACATAACGTCTCCAGGACCATGAACACCAAATAGGTAACTGATTGAAAGTTGCAACCCAACCGCGTGGCCGCCAGCGTGACGAACAACACCTTTAGGAGAACCAGTCGTCCCGCTAGTGTAAATAATGTAGATCTCATCAGCTGAATTGACAGGTACACAACTGGCCCTCACACCTCTCGCTCTACAACTTCGTACCAATTTGAACCAATTGCGCTCTCCTGCCAATTTGTCCAATGGATCCCATTTCAATTCATCTCGTTGCCAGATTACGATGCGACTTGGCTTGTGGCTAGATATTCGAACTGCCTCTGATACTAGGGGTTTATAACCGATTGGTGGCTTAGCGCCGTCAATACCACATGAAGTCGTCAGAATGGCCACAGCTTTAGATGCTTCGATGCGTTGAGCCAAAGAAGCAGCAGCAAACCCACCAAACACAACAGTATGTATTGCACCAAGTCGATTGATAGCAAGAATACCAATCAAAGCTGCGGGTATCATTGGCACTAGAGATTGTCAGATGATCGACTGTTCTGATGAAAACGTGGTTGGTAGGGAAAACTAACTGTAAACCAATACAACATCTCCCTTCTTCACGCCTTCTTCTCTTAAGGCACCAGCCGTAACCTCGACCTCGTCGAGTAGTTGCGCATAGGTTATGCTTCTCTTCGTCTTAGTAACAGGACTATCGTAGAAGATGGCAGGCATGTCGCCATTACCAGCAAGGACATGACGGTCAACGCAATTGAAACACGTTGATAGTTCACCACCCGTGAACCATTCCCAGTGGGGATATTCAACCCCGCTTCCGAGCTTCTTCGTTCTTTTAGTCAAGACGGACTTCGGGGTCTTATGCCAGTGAAGTTTCGCGGCATGTTCAGCCCAGAACGACTTTGGGTCTTCGAGTGAACGCCGATGAACTTCATCCTGCAGATGGTTCATCGTTCTAAATCGCCTCGATGATCTTCACGCTTTCTTACCTTATTCTAGAGTCGTGTATCTGATATCGCTTGGCGACTGTTTCTCGCTCATTGATGTAAGGGTTTAATCCACATGATATATGAATTCCTAAAATCTCTCTCTAAGAAAAAAAAGAGAGAGAAAGATGACTTAAGTTGATGACTTCCAACCTGCGGTGAAAGAGAGACCCCCGTTAAGGTTAGTAAGACCGGTATTAATAAGGTTTCCCCGCGGGGAAGACGGGGAGGACCCCCATTGTTGTTGGCAGTACCTGCATATTTGCATACCTAGGTGACATCCTCGGTAAGCCCTAGCCAGCCCCATCGTACCGAGTTGTTATTAACTGCATAGAAAACTCGAATCTCGAGTGCTATACCTGGATATGCATGTATTGGGCTGGATGATGTCATATCTGTCTTCCAATGCTAAGACGATCACGATCACGCTCAATGATATTAACTATAGCACAAACCCAAACCGTTGGATGCCATTCGGACAAATGCATTAGGTACCTAATATTACATAGTACCTAGAACGTCTTAATTTGGGTTGTCTATATTAATGATATCCTGACATGCAAGACACACTGCGTCATGAGTTATGTATACTAAACTGAAGAAAAGTAATGGTTTGCCAATTCAACGAACGATGTACGCGAACTAAAAACGCCTTGTGGCGCATCCGTACCGACCATCTATGCAATTCATGCTTCATGCCTATGTATCATGCAAAGTAACCACCCACCCGCATGTGTTTTATAATGCAATGCCGCGAACCCTAAATGCAACCCGTTCACCATGAACTCCCAATCTAGATGGCGCTAGACCTATTTACTAGCTAGTTGGCGACTCTTCCATAGTCTTCGGTTTGGAATATAAGCCATAAACACTCTGTTGGCCTTTGGACGCGATTTTAACATTGCTGAATCTCGCCTCTGGAAGCCGTTTACCAGCTTTGATGCTTTCGATGACCCATTCCGCGCCCACAAACTTCACTCCACAACCGCCAACTTTCTGGATTTCTTTTTGTAATTTTCCTCCCGCCAAACCTCCACCGACACCTGATCGACCTAGAATCACGTGAGTGACTTGTCGTCGTCCCAAGTTGATGGAAGTTCGGGCGCCGTTTTCCGCGAGCACATGCTTGAGCTTATGATCTGATATCACTGGGTGTGTGCTACCATTGATATAGACTACGACACCGTCGAATATTCGTGCTCTAGAATTAGTTTTTTCAGCCTCTCGTGCATCGTCTTCGTCTTTCCGCCGTTTCATAAGCCTTTCTTCAGCGGTCAAATCTACCCGATTTTCATCGTCTTCTCGAGGACTCGCGCTCTCTAACATCGACGCGTCCATCCCCATAATTCCCGGCTTCACCAGCATATCTGCGACAGACACTTTGGCGCGTGCGCGTAATTCAGGCGGAACGAGGGCCTTCAACTTAGGATCCCAGTCTTTCGAGCCGGCGCCGACTGTATCCGATACTCGTTGCCCACCACCAGCTCCCCCCTTGAATTGGCTCGTAAGCTTCAGGTTTCGTGATTGGCGCCATCCTGTACTTCTCCCTAGGTGATTATCGGCGCGCTGATGACCAGTAGCTGACGAATTCCAGGGATCGAATGACTGCCCGTATCGAGGGTCCGCGGCTTTGGTCACGGCTTGTTTTGATGTGTTTGATATCGAAGGAGGTGGCATGGTAAAGGAAGAGAATTGGTGACACGAAAGTGAAAAAAGAAAGAAGTCGAGAGTTGGAAATGCGTGATTACTACGTCATTGTGAAGACGAGGAAAATGTTATTATTTGCTCACCCTCGCACAGTGACTTCTGTTGTTGTTTCCTTTGTATGAGACATTCACCCACTCTCACCCTAAAGCTATTAGTACGGTAGTCCATAGTTCAACTTGACGCTAACGGAAACCCAAAACTGAGCTACTAAAGCTACTGGGCAACACAGCAGAAGACATGCCGGCAAGTAACACGTGATGCTCCATTTATGTACAACCTAAACTGAGTCGACCTTACTACGAAGTATACAGAGTACATAGTGCCTTTTATGTAGGAGAATAGGTACATACCTTAGATCCACGGTGAGTGCACATTGTGTATTGTACATAAGTATTCGCATAAACAAATTAAGTGAGCCTTTAATGCACTGAATTGAAGTAACTTGGAACCCACCCGTGGACCTAAAATCCCGATAGATAAATAAGTAGGTATTGTACAATGTACATAGTAGGTACAAGTTTACTTAGTAATCTTAATTTCTCTCCCTGATTCCTCCATTCCCATTCCTAATTCCCATTTTCTCGTCTTCACAACTAATGCAACTCTACAACTAAAAAAAGAGAATCTAAGTAAGCCAAGCCCGCGTTACGATATCTCACAGAAAAGGCTACGAGATTCGTCCGCCGACTGGGACATCCAGTGGACATCATATCACGACATCTGATGGTGGCGCCCAATAAACCAATCGGGTGCGCGCGTTTCAAAACCAAAGGTCCGAGCCAGGCTGGTTTGGCGCCCAGCGCGGGTTGCAGTAGCAATCGTAGGGACCTACACTAGGGAGTAGGGATGAATGGATTTATTAGCAGGATGGAAATTGTCAGATTCGAATTGAAGGATTCAAAGTCACGAGGTCGGCAATTCGCTTGGTTGGATGCCACACCAGAAACTGGGCTTAGCCTTGACTACCTAGACCTTGTCTGGCTGTCTGGCTGTCTGGCCTGACGAAGATGCGACAAATATCCATACTGCTATATCGAAGAGAGCAGAGAAAGAAAGAAAGAAAGAAAGAAAGAAAAGACTCGCTATGGAATCGGTCCCGGTTCGATTTTCTATCCCCCGCACATTCATGCAAGCTGCCCGCCACATCTCCCGTCATCGTTTCTTATGCAACCCTCTTCCCCCTCGCTACCTAGCATGTGTTGTAGTCTTGGGGAAAAGCTGAAGCTGAGGTACGATGTACGCACACACACACACACACATACATATATATATCTGGACCCTAACAGGCCAGGTTATTTGTAGTCTACTCGATGCGCATCATTGGACCAGGGGACTATGCCACGGACCAACTCAACTGCTCGATACTAACGTTCTTAGATGCTGACAGCTCACATTTTTATCATGTCATCGGAGGCTGATGATACACCCCGATTGTCATCTGCACAACGGCTAGCCTACAGACGGGAGCTTCTTCCTTGCTTCCCATACCAAGGATACATGTACCTGTCTGCCTGTCTGCCTGTCTGCGTGAATAATATACGTACCTTGCAAATACCGAATCTTGAGCTCTGGATAGCAGTTCATTATTTGCTTACTGGCTTGGGATCGAGGCTACGATCCTCTAGGAGCCGGGAACGCACACAGTACCTGGATGCAAATCTAGGCCTCGGATTTATGTACGTATATACATATGTACGTGTGTGTGTATGTACGTATGTACGTATATACATATACATCTAGGTAGGCCTCGCGGCGCATGCTAGACCCCATGTCAGGCGTTCATGCAGCCTGGCGATTGGGACCGCTGTCGTTCTTGTCCAGTATGTATTTGCTATGCTGTGTTGCTTACCCACTCTAGGGTCGCAATGGATGGGGTGCCATGATTCAATATTATCGAGTCGGGTTGCATTCCCGACCCGTGCCTCCTCTCTCCTGTGCAGCCGCAGCGTTTTTATGTTTTACCGGCATGGACAATTGCCACCCATTTCGCTGCCCTCGACGTGCAAGCTTGAGCTCCCGCTACCTGCTTCTCCGACTACGTTGCAATGGCCTTCCTGTTGGGACGTGATCGATATGTGGAGTGTTTGAGAGAAATTGACTTGTGTTTCCGGTGATTGGCGGGTCAAGACCCGATATAAGGTCGCTCTGCTTGGAATTGCTCGAGAAGATGGGCTTGCCTGATCTCAGGCCGAGCCCGGCTGCGCTACAATCCGGAGTTAATCGTTGCCCCTCAAGATAAAAGCGCTGATTCACTTTCATACAGTAATCATCATCCATTCACCCTTGACTTTTGTTAGACCCTGGATTTCGTTAGATTAGATAGGTATTTTTTGGTAATCCCAACCACCGCAACGGTGATCCGCAGACAAACCGGGAACACCAGATCTAAGATTTCTATCTGCTTTTGCAAATATTACCGATCGCCTTACTGACATTTCACTCCATCGTGAGTTTCATTACGGGACACTTGGGCTGCTAAGGGAGGGACGTATCGGTGTAAAAAAAAAAAAAATCCCCTCAGACGAGAACAGTATACTGGTGGGGGTTGACGCTCTCCACAACAATGGAGTGGCACAATTTCGATGCGACATGGATAGGCTGGGTTAGTACTTAAATACCTAGTATCGAGTCGAGGCCAGCCCTTAAAATAATCATAAATAGGGCAAATAGGGCACACGTACTTACGAAGGGAGGGTATACAGGACAGGCATCAAGAAGATTGTCACTGGGCTACATATGCGGATCATACTTGCTTCTGCTCCCTGCTTGGTTGGCACTGCCTGTACTGCGGCAGCGGAGGCGGGTGCTCCTCAATGCACCTGCTTGCTTGACTCTCTTTGTTGCTTGCTTATTACGTGGGGTGGTTGGAAAGTTGTAACTTGGAAAAGGGGGGGTCGGAGAGCGCAAAAAGAGGTTCCTAGCTATTTGACCCGTTCCAGCTTGAATCATTCTCATCTTACGAAAAGAGAAGGCCGTGGGAAGAACAAGCTCAAATGGCTGACGGACACGGGTCAGAACTAAAGAGGACCTTCCCGCCCATACGATGATCATTGTCCCTTGCACTTACGTACGTGTGTAGTATGGCTGTATGGGTCGAGAGTGTGGCTTTTTGAAATTCCTCGGCTATGATCCGCACCTCATTCTCATGTTTCGCTGCCGACATGATCTTCTGGAAAGAAGAAGTAGTGGAGGATAAGCATCGTCAGCAATAGCGGCAGCAACTGCTTGTCTCCATCCCCTGTTCGGTTTTCCCGCTAGATATGTGAGTGCGGTTATGTGCTGTAGTAGTACGATGCCGCGCCGCACATAAGTATGTATGTACGTACTAGAGAATACATAATGCTACATACATAACAATACTTATCATTTATGTACTATGTAAGCGTCCACGACATCGCAAGTAGTCTGAGGTGACCCTTAACTTTTTAATAGGTAGGATTATAGTACAGGGTGTGGCCCACGGTGCATGCACGATGTAAGATTGATTTTCAGATCAACGGTGGCCCCCTTACGAGATAAAGATATGTGATTTTTCACAAGTACTAGGTATATATATTATATGTATTGCTCGTACATATTATCTCGAATCTCTAAAAGAGTCCAGGCTCGACGATTGAACGAGAACAGCGGTACATACATGCGAATCCGTCTAAATCCTTGCCGGCGATCACATTCTGGTAATTGTTAAGCTAAGCAGTTTACCTAGTCAAGGGATAGGCAGGTTACAGATAAACTTAGATATTTCTTGCGGAGATCAACCATTCCGTAATTGCTACATAACCGCGCTGCAAGTCGATAGCCATGCGAGAAAGAGGACCACGCAGGGCTGGGGCAATGGGGTATGGGGGTCCGCCAAAACCACTGTGTCCATTGTCCACTCTACACAAAGTATTGTATTATACAATGTACAGTACGACGGCTTGTGCTACACGCGTAACAAGGCATTGTTAACTAGATAATTCGAGTTCTTGGTCCGGTTGCTCTTGTGACCGCTCTGTGCATCTGTCATCAAGGAAATGCTTGTGAGTAGGGACGAGAAAGGTAGGTTGAAGAAATGTTTCTAGGTCTAAACCGGCAGACCGACGAGCTGCTTCGGAAACCTTGTGGACCGGCATCCCAATCAGATCACACCGGTCAAGATTCGCAGAAGCCGAGACCACCTCGAGAAGAGGAGATTCGAGACTACTATTTGCTTCAGACCAGCCACCGCCACGTGAAAGCCATGACATGGCATGGCATTGAAGTCTCAACTGCGTACATAGTAGTAGAACAGAACGGACCACCAGTTGGATAATGGCAATGAATAAGAAAAGACCCTGTGTATCCAAAGTTCCAAGAGGGCAAGAAAATGGCGAAACCAATAACCGGCGATCATCGGACAAGCGCGATGGAGCATCGGCAAGGATTTGCGGCGACAAGGATGCGAAGTGAGAGTGGTGGAGGTCAAGAGAAAGAGAGGGGTGTTTGGTTAAGATCTGGACATGGACATGGACTTCCTGGCGAAAGAGCGGTGAGGGGACAGCGGTAGTAACTAGAAGTAGAAAGAAGCTTGGCCTATCGTTTTGTCGGGTGCTTGAATATTTCTTCATACGGTGTGGCTATTAATTACCTAAGTAGCATTAGACGTACTACACGCGTTAACAATTAATGTTTTATATCAGCAATATTTGTTATATTGTTCGAAACTGTTAATGTAGAACAGATAAAGCTGTAAGCTACTGTCGTAAGTTCCAAGTTTTTGGCAGCTTAATTATGTTTTGCTGACTCTACAGAAGAGTTTACCATCTTGTGCTAACTCAATGGGTATTGGACGCTCCGTAAAAGAGAAATAGGTGGAAATATGTAGGTACCTACCTATAGCATGTAGGGCGGCGTTATCAAAGTGAGCTCTATGGGGATTACTAGCAGTTCTATTATAAACTATGACCATTATTGAAAAGATTCGAGAAGAGTGTGTTGGAACTATGTAGTTTAGTCTAAACACGTTCTAATATCCCATTGGGCCAGCAAATAGTCGGCTTAGAAAACACGTTATAGCGATTGGGCTTCTCTTGTGTGGAAAAAAAAGCTCGTAAGCTCGAAGACATCTCGATGCCATAGCTTGACACCCCGACCTTTCAGCTTTGTGCCCACTCCTGTTGAGCCTGTGGTTCTCTTCGACTTACCAATCTTAGGCAAGCCACACTGGCTCGCTATGGCGGCGATGGGAACACGAACGCCTTCTTACACCGGTAGCGAACGGGTAGCTCCTCGAGAATGACTTATAGATTTGTGTGTGGCCAATTACCCGGTAAATCCAACCAGCCCGCAAACCACATACTATGTAGCAGAGCTATGCAAGCTTCAACCTACAGCATAGGATTAAATTTTGTGAAGGGCCACCGGACACAATCTTACAGAGGGCTGCCGCCGAATTTTCCGACTGGTCGGAGCTCATGGACAAAACCGGGAGGCTTTCGTTCGGCTCGGTGATCACTAAAGAACTCTTCAATAGCTTCGGCCACTCTACTGGTGCTTGTTTAGTCTAGTCTGTCGCTCTAAAGATTCTTCGCTTCCCCTCACAGCGAAATCTAATGGTGGTGCCTTGGTCGACGTGGACGAGCTTGATTGGTCGCAATGGAAAAGACGGTGGGGAGATCTGGGTCAACACCATGGGAGGGTCGCAAAAGGGGCTTGCGAAACACCAAACTAATATGTAGAACTGATCCTAGGACCTAGAATACCCCCTCTGGATGTGACGAGGTGGAAACTCTTTTAGCAACTATTAGGTTGATTATTAGGATTATTAGGTAGATAACGGCGAAACTCCAATGCCGATAGCACCGACGAGACCTTGGAAGTTCCTTCAGCCAATCTCCTAGCCTTCCTGCTCGCGATTGGGATGACGGGATGACATGTTAATAATTCACGTGCTCCACCTCTAAGCTAATACGGATGTTTGCTTGGAGGAAACACGCCCTGCTAGTTGTGACAGGGTCGAGGCATTGGAACTGCCTAGACGGCCGATTTCCACGCCTCCGGGACGACCATCGTCTGGTAGCTACATATAGCTTGTGAACTGTACCGATGGAGATCGGGGCCGTGGTTGTGGTGGCCACGGTGATGCAAATCATAATACCTAGGTAGATATAATCGATAATTATAATCAGATACTAAAGCAGCAGACGGCAACAGCCCGGTGAGACATCTTCGTACCATGAGAAGAACCAAGAAAGGCTAGCTCACATCACCCTAAAATTCTTCGCATTTTACAGATGATGGGAAGTTTGGGGGTCACTCCAGCGACAATATGGGGTAATATGTGCTTGATTGGATACATTACAGATGTGAGATTTGCATAGCCGCTGCCCGCTGTGCGTTAGACTGCTTTCTGGGTCATGCAAGTGCTTAAGCCAATTTGACGGGTGCCCCTGTCATCTTACGAGATTCCCACGAGCCTTTTCTAACGACGGCCCTTACGACGGTAGAAGCGTGGTTTACACATGTATTATATCCGTAATAATTCTGGATATCCTGGCGTGGCACGAGACGACGGGGAAACGAGTAAAGGGCTGTCGATAGCAAGGTGATTCGACGTCAGATTTTGGGTTCATCTTTTACGAATTGAATTGCCGTGACGCGTCCTTCGTACTCCGTATAAGCGAATGAAGGGATGGAGGAACTGACAATGACGAGTGTAAGCGAGATCCTGAACCTAATTAGGCAACTTATAGCTCCTCAAATGTTCTCATGTACCTTACTTTTTTGCAGTTCGGCTCCAGCATGAGCCGACCTTGCGAATCCGGACGTTCTGGTATCCCGGTACGTATTATCGAGTTGGCCATGCTGGATCAGCCACACGGATTTACCGCGTTCGAGAGACATTGGCCACGATGAACAGGATGAATTAGGTATGTACCTACATACATAGTACATATTAGTAGGTCTAGTCCTAAGTCTATCCATGGACGCTTATGCCATGTTATGCCATGCCCGGTCCGGAGTGCGAAATGCCAAGACGAGATCTCTAGTCTTAAGGCTAGAGATACGAGAAGGAGGAACTCTTAAACATCTCGATCGATTACATGTGAAAACAGGATCAACTCGTTAATTTTTGTCTACTAGTCGTTGGCTATCCTGATGTTCCTCTCACGCGCCTCGAATTTGAACAGCTTATCGTGTACTAGCAAGGCGAAGACGTGTCGTGAAAAAAAAAGCTGTTCTTGCGCAGATTTAAATGGTCGTTGATATCGTTCTAATATACCTAGGTCCTAGGTAAGCTTGCTAATATTGAGAACGGGACGGAATGCCATGCATGGCATGATCATGGCACAGCATTACAGTGAGCTTGAGGCTCTCTTCCACAGCATGCCGTCACCTTGCTACGTATCCACAGTAAGCCACTCTGTTGGGTTTCAACCCGACAGTAACGATAGCACGAGATCCATGTGCCTTTAGATGCGCAGAGGATGTGAGGGGGAAAATAGATGTAGAGGATCGAAAATAATACAAATCTGCATGGAATCATGCACCTCACCGGAGCCTCGCAGGTATGGTGATCCCCCAGACGAGTTGCTTACAGATACAGATTTGAAGCAAGCCCACCTGAGCACCGTCTTGAAGACCGAGATGATCTCCCCTGGAATACCTAACCAACGTCGTGGGTTTTGGCTTCCGTCGCCCTGCGTCGATCCACCAGTGCACGGGAGTACGTGCAGATTGCTTGACGATTATGCCAGTATGATTGCTTAGCTTGATGAGCAGCTCGAGGTGTTGGTATCTGTATTTAGTATCATCTAGTACTGATCTAGTACTGCGTACATAGGATCTATGTAGAAAGCTTACAAGATCGTCTTATTATCACGGAGTATTTTGTTAATTAGTGCGAAGAACGGACATTTTGGTAGATGATACTACGTAGATGCAAATATATCGTACGTTCCCTCGTTTCGTCCTCTTGTACATTAACCTGGCTGCGATGAGATTCGTTGACTGAATCAAGACCCTGGAAATTAGACGAGGCGATCGCTTCCTTGGACATCTCGACCATGTGGCTGACCGCGAATCAATCTAAGGCTAGCTTCAGATCTGCCAGCATTCCCTCGACCGTCTGAGCCATTGGTCGTTCAGCCAGTAAGCTCAGGCCACGAAAGGGACGAGACTAAATAAGTTGCTTACCGGGCCACGCTGTCAAGCCATCCCTTCATCGACAGGATCACGACCTCGTGCCGTGATTGGCTAACTCGGCCCAATACCTGCCACAGGCTTTTGCTATTTGTTACTTTCAACGTTCATCTGACTCTACCTGTTACTAGCTTGCTAGCCTCTTTCCCCACTGGACATTCAGATTTAGATTTCATGAGCATTGAGCATTTCTACATAGTACTAGTCTCGGTATTACCAAAAAGACTTACCCATGGACGTAACACAACCGCGATACCTTACATACACCTACATTTACATACATAGTGCGCAGATGTTTTACCATAAGGTTCTGACAGTTGAAGACCTATCCTTGTTAAAACCTTTTCCTCTCAGCGCTAACTGGGCGGAGCTTGCCGCTATTACAGCAGAAACGGATGCTTCGAGATCCGACTGAGGGATCGTCGCTACGGCGGGTTGGCGAACTACACTACTACCTTGGACCTTGGACGTCCCTGGGGCCTAACCAAGTACCAGATAACATCTTTAGCCGGGTGTGCTGTGCCGTGCTGGAACGGATGTACAGCGTACATAGTCCCGTAGTCCTGTTCTTTGAATCTGGAAATTATACAGTCGTACTCGAGGAATATGTTACTATGGTGGGGGGCGATGATAGCTAAGCTACATGGCGTCTACGTACCTGGACATAATAGGCGGACTGTTCCAAGGGTGAGCATGCAAGAGACGGGCTTGGCGATTTCTGGTCTGAATTTTTAGGTTATGTATATGAAGATGGCATACCATGTATGCATGAATATAGCTTAATGGCTGCTACTAGGTACTCTGTACAGGCGGATGTTGCTAAGATATCGCGGAATCTTGCATTGGGATACGTAAGTGCTGCAGAGAAGTGCGGCGTCTTCTTAGTATCCTGCAAGTCCCACCTCGACGAGCCCGGGCTCCCGTCTTAGACATCCCATGGCAACGTAGAGTAACTTTATATGCAAGTATGTATGTATGTATGGACATGTATGTAGGTAGGTAGGTAGGTTTCCGTTCGTGCTCAGGGCTCTTTTTCTTCTTGGTTTTGGTCATCATTGTCAATGCTCAAGATACTGTACCCAAATGGTAGTGTGATGAAGAAATATTCACCACAATATCAACTCAGTCCAGCTTGCTCGCTATTATTACCCCGCCGACAAATGAGTTTAGCAGAGGAACCTCGCCTCGGGATTGCAGGTTCAGTTCGGGTTCAGGGATATAGAGGTCGAGGGAATTAGTATGTCCTGAGTCCTCGTCATGAAACACTAAAACCGTAACTTTCCCACGAGGTTTCTTTTCCTTAGCCTATTGTAGGATTCTAGAAGGTGACATTACCAACTTTAGGCCATATCTCAACATCTCCATGTCGTAAGTAGGTCGCATGCAGTCAGGTACGGAGGTAATGTGTACATGTTGGTTATTACTGGAAACAATGCAGATCCCCTATGGTCCCGTAGATGAATCGTACATGCTACCCCATGAAGCAGGTGTAACGACCTGCTTTCGCTGCGTAGGACAACGATTAGCCACTACCGTGCGTTCCCAGGTCCTGGCGTGACAGAGGCGAACGCAGGTTTAGAGAGGACGTTGATAATGGTACAGAGCCATGCTCTGCCCTGCCTTGATGTGGAGTTCGTGCCGTGTATTCGCATCTCACAAGGCTTGACGGGGTTTCTAATGGATACGGCAGGCATGGTCTGCATCGGCATCCAATCGTGCATGCAGCAGAGGCTCTCGAATGCCGCGCTGATATATATGTAGGTAGAAGGTAGGAGATGGAAGGTAGTTGACGAGTGGATACGGAAATATCAAAACCTAGGGGATGCCTTTGATTATAACCCGGTCGAACCATAGTCTCCTCTCGCAACTTTGACGACTAGATACTGGATACCTATCTTTAAGCTCGCAGCATGCCACATCTGCCATACATACATACATAACACCTACATACCTACTACCTACCTACCTTACATGCACATATACGCATAGACTGGACCCTGGCCGAATGCATGCATTGGCTGCCGTCCCTAGCTGAACGCCTCTAGCTATACGCTAGTTGACGAGCAGAAGGAGCAAGAAGCTATGTACATGACAGCCACATCAGATCTTTGCATCGCGGAAAGGAGAGTAGCTCTTCGGTACTAGGTACTATCACCAGACATGCTCGTCGGCCGTCAAGTTAGCGACATGAGTATAATAGGTAGTGTATTTCTGAAGGACTCGGAAATGTAATGTACTTGCGTATTACTGCGTACACTACTAGTCTGCTAGTATAGTACTATGTAGATGATCAACGCCATGGTACGCGGTACAAGTGAATTAAACTTGAGAATTTCAAGGTTTGTCGGAGCCACCAGCTGGATCTGGCTTCGGTCCGTAGGAAATAGGGAGGAGTCAAGACGAGGATGACGATGGGCACTGGGCAGGATGGGGATGGGGTATGTTGGCTGAATCCGTCGGTCCTGGCCAAGTCGACGTTGCAACCCTGACAGACCCACTGATGCGACCAGGATGTTGATTACCAACAAGAAACCTTTTAGCCCTTGACCAGCGAAGGAGACGATTTTAAAAAGAGGGGAAGAAGTTTTTTTTTTTTTTTTTTACTATTTAAAAAAAAAAGAGGGCCAAGAAAAATAATAACGTGCTAATATGCTATGTACAAGCCCGGCAAAAAGGGGGGGTATGCGGAGTAAAGGGTTCGATGACCGACCTTGTTGCAGCCACGCCTTTGGCAAGAAAAGGCAACGGTCTATTTCCATATTAACACTTTATTGGGCGCTTGAACTAAAACCCAACCGCCCTCCTCTTACAACCCGGCAATCATCGCCAATCGCCAATTCCACACCGATTAATACTACTATGTAATTGTATGCTGTCTGGCTGTACATAGTATATTATATACATTATACACAATACACGTAGTAGCAACAATAATTTAGAAAAAAAGCCTCCATGAAACTATACGACGTCGAAGTCGGCTTAATTCTAACGATACTGCCACCGAGCTGAACAACCTAAGTAAGAGAGGTATATACAACATACATTTATATATAAAGTGACAAGTAACTACCTATGTAGGTAAATACCTACATACTTTATTATTAATTAATATAAGGGGTGAAAAGAGAATCTCCTCTTATGCTACGTATGTAAAATAGGCCGATATCGATGCGGAGATAAGTGGTGAAGCGGAGCACCGGGTCAAGGAATAGGGTCGCGCCAAGCCGACCAGCCGTCGAGCCTTTGAGAATGGCCGAGCAATTCTTCTCCTCGTCTTACAAGGGCCGCTCCTCGGGGGCGCGAAGGTGTACGATGGCGGAAATGAGAGGCTTTTACTAGGCCGCTGCTAGATAAAAGACAAGAGACAACAAGATGGGTTGGTTCAAGCCACCAATGTCCGACAAAGCCACCCCCCCAAAAAGCCTACTACGAAGCGCCTAGAGAGCCCGGAGAAGGCTGGGCTAGACGGTTAGACGGCTAGTTCTATCTGGACGACTAACAATCGACCTTTGTGATGGTCTCGAAATAAAGGGAGGTGTTCCGCGTCTTACTCGGAATTATATAAGATGAGTAGCAGCGTGGTGAGGATGGTATGTATTCGCGCAAAGTGACGGTACCTTGGTGACGACAGCCACACGATTTACCGGCGTCTCAGACGATCGAGTACATGATATATTAAATGGGTACTTCTGTGACACGGTGCCATAGCACATATTGCTCGGACTTGGTAGGTTGTGCGGGCTGTGGAAGGGAATTGTCTTTCAAGAGATAGGACCGTTGCTCTGCTGCTCTTCGCGCCCGTCCGGACGACGATCTATACCCTTTTCTTCGCACAAAGATGTCTTGTTGGAGCCACTCCTAATATAGTCTGTTGGCACGCCTCGTAGGTAACGCCATTTTTGGCATCCGTCCTTACGGATTTCGTCGACCTTGGGGGACTTTTGCGTCTCTGGATCTTTTTGGACTGGACCTTTGATATTTTAGGTCTGAAAATAACTTTACCGATAGGCTTATTGGCTTATTATCGTACGCGTACGATTTGTTAACGGCGAGCTCGTGTTGAAAAAGAAAAGTTAAAACTTTCAACGTTTTTACTCATCTTAATAAAACGATAATACTAGGAGGTTAAGTCAGAAAGTTCCAGCCCAGGCCTTTTCTTGACCGACTAAACCGAATTATTTCTCCACGTACGCTATCTAAGCAGCCCAAGTAAGCAAATAGTACGTTTATAGGATGTTACATGGTAAAACAGTGACTTGGTAACGTTTGCTATCCCAGTTGAAAACTTAATTCTCAAAATACCTACACGGGCCGATATACTCTCAACAACTGGAACTCTGATGTTAATATAATATACCTAGAAACATCATGTAGGAAACCATCGAGGTTATTTCATTTTTCGTCGGCTGTTATTCACCTTAGCGTGAGAGGATGGGCTCTTGGCAACTTGAGTAAATTATACTCTTCTCGGTATATTTTGTGTCCTTGCATTGCGAGGATTACGTTGTGGGGTCATTCGTGGCCTTAGGCAGGGTTTCTGTGTTGTTCTTTGAATTACCTGGTAATAGCAAAAGTCTAGAGAGTCTAAAGAGTCTAAAGAGCCCCGAGAGAGAGAGAGAGGGAGAGAGCTTCAATATAACACCGTGGACACTATGGACCTTGAATATTATGTACTTTGCTCGTTTCGGGACGGAAATTGTCCAATAACCAATACCCTCCTCCACCAATTGTGCAATTTAGTACTTCAATTTGTCACTCTGGCTGTCTGGCCATCATCGTATAGAGGTGGCCCCGGTTCTTCGGTCTTGCCTTTCACGTTGTCGTCTATCTCACCAGTCTTCTCATGACATCGGATAGACGTATGTTTGACGGATCAGAACGGGTCAATTCCAGTCGATGGAGGTGACAGATGGCAGACAAGCAAGCAAGGCTCTCCGTGTGTATGTACCTAGGTATTATATTTGTGCGTTCAAGGTTGTATATAATAATTTTTTTTAGAAAAGAATAATAGAGATAATAGAGAGATCTTACTTGCCTGGTCTGGCTTGATTCGATTGCCGTTTTGAGTTCGTACTGTGCATCTTATCTCTACCCGCTCCTGAATTCAGGGGACAAGCACCGTAACGGTCGACGGTTCAACCTAAGCTCGGGGGTTGGAAAGGAATATTGAACATTGAAACGGAAAAAGAGGTTGAAGGGGTAAAAGTTGAAAACAACTCGCTGCATATTACTTACTATCGTCAGTACCGCGTCTTAAGTACGTTGTAGTTTCTATTATGTCCTCCATAGCGATAGATACATCTAGGTTAGTGTCTGCCATCTGGTATTCTTTTGTATTATTTCATTCATTTAACTATTATGTTGTTCAACATATTAATTCTGACATATGAATAGTGATAGACTCGGCCAACACTCTCAAACGTTCATAAGCTGATAGATATCACGATGCTACCTTTTAATGTAGCTCGTTGAGTGTGTTGAGTTTAAAGTAAAAGTAATAATATTAGCAGTATCTGCAGTATTGGCAGAGTATTGCAGCATTTGATCTCTCCAATCTTGGAAGTTTTCTACGTGTATGTACGTACATAATTACTATCTAAGGTTAGGTCCTCTTTTACAGTTTACAATTTACAGTTTAAAAGACCAAGTTGACACTGTGCGTACGATTTTACGACTAGCCCCTCACCCCGGTAGACACACAACCCTGATGATTACACGCCACCGAAAGGAGCCACACTGAGGAGAGCGCTGGTGTTAGTTGTACAACCCTAGGCCGCCAAAGGCAAGACCCCATGCTACGTCCAGGTAGGCACGGTCGGGGTACGTACCCTTTCCCAGGACCTTGCTGCTTGTAAAGTTGCAACCAAGTGCAAGGAACATTAGGAAGTCAGAACGCACCCAGACAGAGACGAGAGAAAAAAAAACATCCCGACCACCAACCTCGCCAGTCGCCAGTCGCTAGTTCCCTTATCCACTATTCAATCCTTCCTTCCCCCTCCACACACCCCGGCTCAACAACAAGCAGGCGCACCACACCCGGACCCATCTAGTGCTAGCGGCTTTCGCTGCTACTAATCCCTACCGCCTACCTTCTTCGTACCCAGTCTATCCAGTCTATCCAGTCTAAGCGTCTACATACAGTTCAAGGTACAGTAGTTCACAGTCCACAGTCCACAATCCACATCCTAAAAAGCAGCAGCAACCTACAATTTTTTTTTGAACCTGGCCTTGCCCTGCCCGCCTGCATCACTGCACCACTTCTAGTTAACCCTCCCCTGCTACCTGCTACTTGCTACCCTTGCTAACTTACACCTACCTTACTAGTTAGCGTCTAGTCCCGTCTGCAAGTCTGTGTCCCGTCCTTTCTTACCTTGACCTCTCTTAACTTTCGTACCTCCACTATCTATCTACCTTCCTGCCTCCTCACCACCACTACCATTGCGAGAGGACAAAAAACCTTGGGATTTTCTTTTCCCATTCTCCCTCTCTATCTTTTCTTCTCTTCTCTCTTTTGGTGTGCTGAACCGACCTCCCCTAATTTTTGAAGCAGCGAAGGCCATTGAGGTTGGAGAGAAGGTAGAAGGTAAGTTATTCATCCTATTCCCAATTCCTACTTGCGCAAACTCTGCCCACCTCCACTTTCTGTCCTGCCTTGCATTATGCCCTGCGCACCTGGGACCTGATGTTCCTGTATTAGAGTTGAGAAACAGCCTCATCTAAAGGGAGGAGAGAAGAAGAGGAAAAAAAAGATAATAAGAAAAAGAGGAGAGGAAGCTGAAAATTTCTTGTTTGGAAAAGAGAATAATCCTCGAATGTGTGTGCTCGTGGTTGTGTGTGTCCGTTCGTGTGCGAGAGAACCTCAATCTGTCCAAACGACCAACGACAACGACATCTAGCCGCCCGCTATCCTACCCCTCCTCCTTCCCACCTTCTTTTTCATACACTCTCTACTACGCCAGCACTAGCTTTATGAGCTTGTGACTTTCGAACTTCTGCGAATCCCCCGTCCAGCCCAGAATTCCTTTGCCGTACATTGTCCCAACAAAATATTGCCCTCGAGCCCTGACTTTAGTTGTTCAGACCGAACGAGGAAAAGGAATCCTTAATTGACCAATTTACCAGAGCTTTACGACCTGTTACGATCACGCTGTACGAAAAAAAGAACGTTCTGCCGAGGAGACACATCCACCGTGTCTTTTTTCCCCGCAAGTGCAGAACTAGAACTCGTCGATTTCTTCGTACGCGCTTATCAACCGTGTCACCCTTTAGACCAGTCTCTTTCCACGTTGATTGGCTTGTCGACTAGTCAATTGACCCATCCGCTTCGTCTTGTCGTGGTTAATTTGTCGTCCCGAGAAAAATCTGGGAGTCCAATCGCGGTGTTGGTCTCCTCGTTCAACAAGTTGTGTCCAGTTAGACTCGTATCTGAGTTTCGACCCGTTTAGCCCGTCGTGGCTTTATCACTGAGCGTCGTAAAACTGGATCTACCGCCGATTTCCCAGCCGCAAACCCGGGGAACGTCCGACGTACCGCCATACTACGGTGCCCACATTCCCCAGCGAACGCCGTATGTGAGTGAGAGGTTGCCTTCGCTCCCCCTGCCCCAGGCGCCATTGGCATACTCCTCGAGTACATCGTCTCCCCGGGTTAGTTCTATTGCATCTTCGGCGAGCTCCAACGGAGACTCGCAGTCCTCTTTCACTTCAGCTCCCTCGTCAAACGGCCCTAAGACGCCGTCCCCAAGTCTACCAGTGACAACGGCGATATCTGGGCCCCCTTCCCAGGCAATTGGCGGATACGACCAATACTCCGCGATGAATCCGGCCCCTCCAGACATGTACTATCAGACTCCTCATATGTCCGCTGGTCCAGCACCGCAACCCCAAACCGTGACGTCCAATGCTTTACCTCAGTACGGCCACCAGCAGCCAACACTATTGCAACCGGGTCCCGCACAGTACTCCGCTCCCTCGTATCAGTATGGCTACACGAACGGTTTGACGTCTCCTCAATCCGCACCCCCGGTTTCCGGTCCTATGGGTGGCGCCCAGAATGTGTTGCCTCTTCCAGGAGTAGCGACCCAAGGGGGTATGCAAAACCAGTACCAAGGCTTTGACACGACAGGCCAAGTTGCGCCGCCGGGGATGAAACCCCGAGTCACTGCCACGCTTTGGGAAGATGAAGGCAGCTTGTGCTTCCAAGTTGAGGCACGGGGTATTTGTGTAGCGCGTCGTGAAGGTAGGAATTCGGCAATCGAAATTAGTGGGGTCCAAGGAATGAGCTTACAATTTTGACAGACAACCACATGATAAACGGAACGAAGCTGCTTAACGTTGCTGGTATGACTCGTGGCAGAAGAGACGGAATCCTGAAAAGCGAAAAAGTGCGCCATGTGGTCAAAATCGGACCAATGCACCTTAAGGGTGTTTGGTGAGCTTCAAATATAATCCGAATTTTGGGATAGCAATGAATTAACATTTTCTAGGATTCCTTTCGAAAGAGCACTGGATTTTGCCAATAAAGAGAAGATTACCGAATTATTGTATCCTCTGTTCGTCCACAACATTGGGGCTTTATTATACCACCCCACAAACCAGAACCGGACAAACCAGGTGATGGCTGCGGCAGAACGCCGAAAACAAGAGCAAAACCAGATGCGTAACCCCGGCCCGACGCCTCCTGGAGGCGTCTTGCCGTCGATACAGCAACATCATCATCATATGGGACTTCCTGGACCTCAACCTTCGCTCCCGTCTCATAACAATGCCGGTCGGCCTTCTCTTGATAGGGCTCATACATTCCCAACACCACCCACCAGCGCATCTAGCGTAATGGGAAGCATGGGCGCCTCCGAAAACTTTCAATGGGGTCAACAAGGGATGAGCGGTGCACAAGGTACTAATCCCATGTCTATTGATACGGGCTTGAGCAATGCAGCACGTTCAATGCCAGCGACACCAGCAACTACACCGCCTGGCACTACGTTGCAAAGCATGCAGCCCTACTCCCAAGCCAGCCAGCCGTACGATAACTCCCGCGCTGTGTACAGCAACCAAGCACCGCAGCAATCGCCATATCCTCCATCTAACAGCAGCCCGCAAGATAGGAATATTTATGGCCAAACAAGTACTTATCTTAAGAGTGAGATGGGACCCCCAACAGGACGACCTGCCGGTACGGGGCCGAGTGAGCCTCCCGATGTCAAGCCATCAAACGGAATGTTGCAACATAGTGATGGTGTACCTCATCCCTCTGGCGAGGACGAAGCAGAGCACGAAGCCGAATACACACACGATAGCGGAGGTTACGATGCCAACCGAACATCGTATAGCTATAATGCACCTCCTGTCACTGCTTTGCCTGGTGACCATCAACATATGCCTCCAGACATGACAGGCTCACCAAACCATCAAGCTGGGTCGGGCCGTGCAACGCCTAGGACCGCCGCACCTCCACAACCTTATTATACTCAACAAGCAGGATACAGCACGCCACCGCGCGTGCCACCTTCTAGTAGCCTTTATAATGTAATGAGTGGCGACCGCGCGCCCACCAATGGTGCGCCGGCGCCAGATGTTTATAGCTCACAGGGTGATATGGGCGCCCCGATGCAAAATGGGTACGCAGCTCAGCCAGTCATGAACGGCGCGCCTGGTGCCTTGAAGCGAAGCCGTGACGATGAGGACGACCTCCCCCGACCGTCTAGCGGTGGACTAGATTTGAAGCGTCGGAAAACCGTGATTGATGGACCCATGCCCGCCCCAGGATATGACACGATGAACCGTCCAGCCTCGGCGGTGGCTCGCCGGCGATAACGTCGATCCGATCATTCGGTAGGCGATTGATGAGTTCTTTTACGCATTAATATCGGTGTTTGGGCACTTGTGCGAAAACTTGATTCTACCAGGACGGATCGGATCATTTTCGCGCCATAGAGTTCGACGCCGACTACGACATACACATACACACACTCCTTGACTTATTATTATTCCCTTCAAAATCATTTGTATTCGCCGCGACGATTCATCATCGGCATGTTTGGGCCCATCCACCAGAAGATACGATGACGAAAATTACGACTTCATTCTTGATTGTTATTAACTGCCACAGCAAGGCCGTGTAAATGCTTCACGAATCGACGCGTCGCATGGTGGACCTTAATTTTCTTGAGATGATCATCGATTATTTTTTATTTTACGCTGAGGACAACGAGATACTCGAGCAACGCAAAAAATCCCGCCTATCACGACTTCTAGGCGAGTAATGTTCATGACCGAGGCTGCTTTTTGTTTTACTTTGTTCATCACATCCATCAGTCTCGTAGAGAACGTGAGGCTGGTAGCACAATTATTTTCCTATTTACGACATGATGACGACCCGATTTTCTTCTATTCACCAAAAGGATGTGGTGTCTACTGTGGGCGTGTGTTGGAAATGTCTCTTCTGGTATCATTGGTCATGAACTCGATGATGGAATTAAAAGCTATTGCCTGATACACAGCGAACTTAGATTCTAAGCTACATACAACTGTCCCAGCCAATCGTATCACATATTGGGCTGTAAAGGAATTGAGCGGAAATTTCGTGACAGCGTTCCCGGGAATTATTACATTTTTACCAATGCAACGGGATTACCCTTGTCAGACCTACACTCAGCTCGCCCTCTCGAACACATACCTCACTGATTGCCCAACTAAGCCCCGCATCCCGCATTCCGCATCCCACATCGCCAGTTCATACACGTCGTGTGGTTTGAATGAACCACCGGTTTGGTTTGGTTCCTCGTGCATGACGCCGCGGCTCAGATGCTGAGACCACCCATCTAATCCGTACTCGTACAAAATCCCGTGTAACACAGCACGTACTCCCTCTCAACTATTACAGGGAGCTGCTACGTCCAGTCATCATTTCGCGTCCATCGTACGGGGGTTGGGAAATCCGACTTGGTGAAACGGCTCACGATCAAGCTCCCTTGCCAAGACGATGCTGTGATGTCTAAGGATATCTGCCCACGACGACTACGGTAGCTCGCGGTTCCGACGCTTATTGGGATGATAGAGAGAGATAGGTGTTAGTGATACCTCGATTGCGGACAGGCGATGGATGAAACGTTTTTTTACGTTGGTGTAGGCCGTCCGTGACACCACGATGCAGTGGCCCGCATTTCACGTAGAACCTCCACGGCTGGCATTTAGCTTGTGACGATGCTGGAAGGGCTGACAATTAGCAAGTTATGGGTTATTGGGTCGGCGGTTCTAGGTCACCGCTTCTCTGTATCTCCGGCTTTTTAATTCTCTTTGTGGATGGGTGGTTCCGAGGCGCAAAAATCACTGTAAATATATACTATATAGGCGGCTTGGTCTTAAAAAAAATACGGATGATTTCTACCTGTTACAATTTGGTTCCTAAACAGTTGTGAAAGATGAAGTTGTACCCGAGTCAGCAAACTTGAAGAGATGGGGCAGGATGAGGTCGTACATCGAGATATCTTGATGATACACGAGATATAGTAGCTCTTCATCACTTTGCCCCACTGACCGCTTCGTCTCCTAGTTACTCGGTAATACATGCTTAACCACGACGACCTTTTGTTACGCAGTACAAAAAATTAGCCTGTCACACATGTGAAAGTCAGATAACCGTGCAGCTCGAAGCTGCGATGGGTGATCATGTGACTAGGCTCTCATATAGAAGGAGACTCAAATGTCTTTGGTTTATTATTCTAGCAACCTGGATGCTAAGATACCCACTCGTCGGCGTACCATACATTTGGAGTCGGAAGGGACATTCCTAGGTATCCTAAAGTCATCGAAATTCCATCGCCCGAT
The DNA here is from genome assembly GCA_022497145.1 of Rostrohypoxylon terebratum. Classification (NCBI taxonomy): domain Eukaryota; kingdom Fungi; phylum Ascomycota; class Sordariomycetes; order Xylariales; family Hypoxylaceae; genus Rostrohypoxylon; species Rostrohypoxylon terebratum. Next base: position 250,240 of record MU385875.1, on the reverse strand, counting down.
GAAGAACTATCCGATACAATGTAGCTTGGTGCTACACAGGACTTTAAAAACGTTTGTCTTGGATAATGTAATTGAGAAGGAGAAGTGCTATTAAGGCTCTGTTGAAGCGATGATCGGAACGGGAAAAACAACTTACGGCAACTGTGTGTCGATGTTGGTATTGGGCTTGTGGTGAGAGTGAGATGTCAACTTACGCAATCCAGCCGAGCGGGATAATTGCCGTGGTCGCGCATATCGCTAGACAGTCTACACACGTAATGTGTTCATACGCGGTGATCGAGGAGCTGCTGCTCTGCGCGGGCAGTTTCCAGGATAGAGTGCCCGCGGTGCCGCTACCTTCGGGAAACGTGTAGTGCCCGGAGGGGTTAGCAGAGAATAGCTCCGAATGCTGCGCTAACTTCTCCACGTCGATGTCGACTGCGTTCTTGAAGTACCTAGTCGTTGGTTTGGTTTGTGCGGGTGACGAGGGTTCCGCTGAAGCCGTCGCCGGAACTGTCGGGCTGGAAGGTGTGGATTACGATGTCGTCTCGTGATGCAAGGCTTGCACCGGCAGTAGAGCGACTGGCCATGGCGGCGCTATTGGCGAAAAGGAGGAGGGGGCGAAGAGTATGCATTGTGCCAAGAAATATCGGCTTCATATTTCGTGGATGTCTGGGGAACTGTTGACGCCGCTATGATCAAGAGACGGGTGTGGCGAAATGGTCTTTTTAGAAGCTGCTGGCATCACGACGGACCACTTGCTATAATGATATAGTATCGTAATCATTTGGCGAACCCTTCTTTTCGGAATCGATGCGTCTGTTTGCAATGGGATCGATATGGTGTTGAGCTGAGCTGATGGTTCAGGCCTCTATCTTCACTTTGCAAAGAGACGCGGACGAATCTTGAAACGGGAACAAACACAACATCAAGACATAGATATCTAAGTGCTGCATTTTAGTTATCGCTCATTCTTGAATCAAATTGCATCACTTGACCCCTTGAAGCAGTAACGAGTGTCGTTATCTGTTAATAGGGTATGCGTCATGACTTGTTTGCTGAGCACAAGAATGCGGTTTGTCGTAAGCTCAAGATATCGACCAATGAATTTATTCTTGCTTTGGGAGCTAGAAGTTTAGGCAATAGGGGTTGAGAATATGAATTGGTCCTACCATTTAAAGCAGTGATCGTGCAAATACTGTTTTTCTGGAATGATCACAAACACAAGATGCCAAAGACGGAGTTATCCTATAAGTCTAAGCAGCGTTGAGAGCAAATCGAAGTTGTTATTCTCATCGGGGGGTCAACACACGAACTAAAACATGTGATTAGGACACAACACATACGTAACTTAGTTCAAGGAGAAAAGACACGTGAAAACTGTGAGTCAATTCATCCAAAGAGCATGTAGCATCAAGTATGTACCCGACAGTGATAGGTATCAAAGAGGGACCTTATGACCGAGAATCCTGCAGTTAAACAAGCCAACCGAAGAAAACAATGCACCTCATAAACATCGTAATGATCCTATGGAGTGGCCTGTGAGCGGGTCTCAGATCTCACCACTAGGAGGGGCTGAGACAGTGGAATAGTAAGAATCGCCTAGGCGAAATCTAACAGTCTTGCTTCCGCGACGGACGAATTTCTAGTCTGCCTCCTCCTCCTCATCCTCATCACTAGTGGCCTCGATATTGGACTTCGCTTTCTTTGATTTGGCCGCCTTCGCCGGCTTCTTCTCGGGCTTGGTCTCCGCCGCCTCGTCCTCATCCTCGTCTCCGTTTTCTACGGCGGGCGCCATGGCGAGAGCCGGAGCCTCGTGCCCGCCCTTTTTCAATTCGGCATTGATGGCAGGAAGAGCCTCGACTAGCTTGTCATACTGTTCGAGAGAAAGCGAGATACCCTAGGACGAATAAATGGTTAGATAAAAAAAGTACTTTTTCCCAATTGTGCAACTTACCTTCTTTCCTGGCTTGAGGCTGCCAGAAGCATCTGAGTAGAACTCTCGGATGTTGACGAATGTCTTGCCCTTGAATTCGCTCAGAGTGACTCGGCGGGTACCGCCCAACTAGAAAGAAATGTCAGTATTGTACAGTATTGTACAGAGAAACGACGTTAGTATATTGACTTACACTCCAGAAGGAATTGCCATCGTCATCTTTGCCAGAGTCGGCACTGCTGGTCTTAGCCTTCTTGCTGGTATTCTTGCTCGACTTGACTTCGTGGTCACTACCCTCGTCTTCGTCGTCGTCGTCGCGTCGCGATCGCTTAAGGTTCTTGAAACGACCCATGTCGGCGATTGTTGTGAAATTGTTTAGTAAGGGTGTTTGGTGCGGATGGTGTTTGCAGATCGAAGGCCGCAAACGAGGAGTGGAAGGAAATAGATTTTGAGGAGTAATGGCTAAGAACCTAGCGAGAAGGTAAGAACGGAACGGTGCCTCTTTTATTTTCCAAGGTTATTTTTCACCTACTCCCATGCGCCAAAGAAGGAGGAAGCTGCTTTCAACCTTGGAAAGGGTGTAAAGGCAACTTTGGAAATCATTGTCGGAAGGAGAGAACCAAGGATGTGGGGTTATGGTTTTGTCGCGTTAAATGCTTGGATAGACGCGCCTTCTGCGCTGCTACGGTACCTACCTACAAACTCAGCTACAGCTAGTAGGTACTTCCAGCTACCCTACAGCTATGTATGTACATAAGACTTAAGTCAATGACCTCAGAATCCAGATAAATTTGATATCGCTGTTGGATATTTTCCAATTGGCACTAGGCTGTTTATAGCTTAGTGTATTAAGGCCAATCAAGAAAGACCCCGATGTAGGATAGGGGGAACACCAGGTTCCAAAGCTTTACTACTACGGAATGCCGGGATGCCAAGATACGTGAAGGTACAAGTCAAATTGCGTGTGTTGTCATGTATTTTTATGTAACTCGCATGTCAGCCATGTTAGACCCGCTAATACCCCTGCATGCGTCCAACCTGTTTCCAAAATTATCGACCACGAATGTCGTCGAGTTTGAAATCCAAGTCATTAATACATTTAATACTACTACTACGTATTCCAACCATCGTATACTCCGTTTACAGCTGACAGCCTGGAGAACACATTAGCTCACCTCCTATGTTATAATGCAAGCTATCGTTCCACTTCGGACTTCCATTCTAGATTGAATACCTACTATATTTACCTAGGTCCTATGTATATGGATGTCCCTTTTAATTCATCCTCTTCGACCTTAGACCATTCCATTCCCTACAAATGCAATGCGTCCACTACCTACTACTTATTACGCCCTAGACTCTAATTAGCCCTTAATAATTCCCAACGAGTCCAGATGAATACCATTGACGATGCGCAACTCGGCGCATCCCCTATTATCCTATCGCGAGATGAATCGAAACGAAACTCGGCCAAGTTGATAAATAGATCCGATGACAACCTCCAAAGCTATCCGACGAATCCGAAGAAACGAGACATAGATGCGTCGTCATCGTCCTTATCACCAACACGTACCCAGCAAGATATTGTAACTAAAGCATTGCAATTTTTGTCTACAGCAACCCCTGGTACAATATTTGCCATTGCGGTTGGTCTTGCTGCCATAACGTACTTCATCCTAGGTCAGATTGGTCTTGTGTTAATTGGAGCTGTCGGTGGCATAATACTATTTGCAACATGGGAGTCTCATCACCCCGAAGTGTCACGAGCAATCCGCGGTGAAAAGGGCTACGATGTTTTAGAGCGTATATTGGAATCTACGCATACAAAATCCATTGTCCAGGCCGAACAAGACGACGAGCAGGATGAGCAAGCATTGGTTGGTGCTTTCGATGACTTTCAGCCGGAGACACGGCAAGCACTACAAGCTCTCGTCGACGCCGTCATTCGCGATTATGTGAATTGGTGGTACGGCCCGATCGTACCATCGGACAAATCATTCCCTCTCTCGTGTAAGAAGGTATTGGTTAAATTCGTCTTGGCTATCTCGAATCAATTGAGCCGTAAGCGACCCGCCGATGCCTTTGTCGACTTTCTCACACACTCGTGCTCTATTATCATCGTTTTCTTATCCGAAATGGCGTCTGCATATTCCGAACTCCCCTCCGATACCAATTTGACCGCAGCGGACGCTATATATAATTACCTTGCCTCGAATACCGAAGCCCCATTGTCGAATTTGCTCAACCAGAGACAACAAGCCGGAAAATTCAAGATTGTCGCCGAGGATTTACTTGGCTTCTTAGAAAAGTCGACGTATGACTGTGACCCTGCCAGAGTCTTTTTAAGAGAAATACTTTCCACCATCATTCTTGAGGGTACATTGCAGACATGTTCCAAGGCCGAATGGATAAATGCTTGGATAGTCTATCTTCTTGAGTCTGGGGAGACAGACCTGTCACAAGCTATCGACGATGCAATTCAAGATCAGAAGGCCTTTGGTGATGTTGATGGTAACGTCGGAAACATCGGGCTTTCTAGGGGCAACCGTAATTCTTACGAAATGGATCGGGCTCGCCGCAAAGAATCTACACATAAGAAGCAGTTGTCCAAGGCCGACGAGGAAATGGAGAGAGCTATGGAAGAGATGAAGAGACTCAATGAGATGATTGCTGAAGCTGATAAAGCTAAGGAGTCGAATAGGAATTCCCTAGAAACGAATGGCCAAGAGCCTCATTCGAAGATCGATGAAGAACAACATGGATCCTCCTTGGAAAAATCTAAGGATTCCGATTCCAATTCAAGAATGGAAGTCAAGGGATCGTCGGGCAAAACCGGAGACAAGGAAGAATTACTCAAGTCTCCTATCTCACCCAAGTCTCCCATAGATAACTCAAATCATAATTCGCCACCAGTCAACGGAGAACGGGGACAGCCTCGTCGTCGATTTACAAGTTTTGATCAAATAGTGCCTCCAGCGAGAGAAGAACCCGAAGAGAACGAATCACGCAGCCCACCACCTCTGACACTTCATAACGCCACGGTTACAATCCATGACGATGCGGGTAATGATAAAGGCCGGCTTCGTTCCAAGCCTTCTTGGGAGTACCTCCTCCAGATCGAGCCTGCCACTTCTCACTACCCTGGATGGATGGTGATGAAAACATATCCCCAATTTGAGGGTATCCACGAGAGTTTGAGACGGATTGCAACGATCTCAGGCTCAACCGCTTTTCTCGAAGCTTTTGCTACCTTCCCAAGTTGGAAGGTCCACACAAGAACATCACTGCGTGGTGAGATCGAGAGATATATGCGGACGGCCTGTGCTGAGAAAGCGCTGGCCGAGTCCGAAGCTTTCAAGCGTTTTCTTGACAAGGGCCAAGAAACCCGCATGTCTAATAAGGGTTTCTTCTTCGAGTCGGTTGGAAAAGGCGTACTTGATGTTATCCAGAACGCACCTAAAGGTGCTTTCGACAGTGGAAAGGTGCTAGCTGGCGGAGTTACCGGTGTTTTCGGTAACATAGGTCTAGGAGCGAGGAAGTCAACCAATTCCACTACAAACGATCAACTGATCAAGGACTATATCAAAGCGCAAAATAAAGCACAAAGTCCCACCAGCACCCGTCCGTTGTCGATGTCATCCCTCCCGAGAATGGATAGTACCTCATCGGTAAACGGGTCGGGAAAATCCAGAGACAGTATGGATAGCCAAAGATCGTCTGTGATTTCAGTTCAGCCAGGGAAGATAGCACCTATGGAACGACGTCCAAGTATCCAAGTAGACGTGGAACAAGACAGTCTTCACCCAGCGAGGGCCGACCGTTGGGAGCGGAGTCCGATTAGTGCGACGAGTAGCAGAGTTCATAGCCGCGCCTCGAGTGCTGCTGCGTTACGCTCGCCTGTACGGTCTCCGTCTGAATTAAGTTTCACAAACATCAAATTGCCACCTCCACCAGACGAGATTGCAGATGACTATGGTTCGCCTACAAGCACTCGTCTAAGCGTTGACGGGAATTCTAAGTTTATGTCTGGTCCATACAACACCCCACCGACTCGATCGTTCGGCCCGAGCCAGCAGGAAAAGCCAACACCAGCTAGCGGGCCGGTCAAACGACCCAGTCGGCAATATGCATCGCTCTCGGAGCAGGAAACTCGGGTAGCTGTTGAACTTCTTTTTGCAGTGATCAACGAACTCTATACCTTGTCGTCTGCATGGAATATACGAAGGACGCTTTTGACAGCAGCGAAATCATTCCTCCTGCGTCCGGGCAACCCGTCGCTTATGTCTATCCAATCCCTGGTCCAGGAATCAGTCCTGGAGGCAAACACTTCGGATACCGGCATCGCCACGCATTTACGCAAGCTTAGGGAAAATTCTCTACCCACAGAGGAAGAGCTTAAGGGTTGGCCAAAAGAAATGACAGCCGAAGAAAAGGAGGAGTTAAGGGTGAAGGCGAGGAAATTATTCATACAAAGCGGAGTTCCCGCTGCATTGATGGGCATTATGGGGCAGTCAGCTACGAGTGAGGCGCTTGGGCGCATCTTCGACTGTCTACAGATTGAAGAAGTCTCGAGAGGCCTGTTCTTTGGGATCATGTTGCAAGCGGTGCGAGTTGTCACACACTAGGATTGATTGTTACAGGCGTTATACAACCAGACAGGCGTATATTAATAAGGAGAATTGGGGTATCGAAAACGGATGATGGGATGATTGTACGACATGAGTACGTTCTCCCCTACCGTAACGATTGATGGATCTGAAGAGGTATGAATATCACACGACAGACAAGTTGTACGAGTTGTATGCGGGTTTCAGGGAAAGGAACGGGAAGATCCCAAGAAGGCTTCGGAGAGTCCATGGATTACCAACTACCTACGAGTTTAACAAAATACTTACTTACTTACCTAACTAACTAACTAACTAACTACTAACTAATCACGAAGAAATGATAGTAACTAATCTACCATCAACCGAGTACATATAATCACATCCCGAGCGGGCTTTGATGGCCACGTCTGGATTACGTTTTGCTGCGGTTTTTATGTAATTATTACCTACCTGGTTATGTATGGTCAGCAACATCTCGGATGGAGAATATACCCATACCTATGTCGGAATGTGTGTATGATGCATATTATTATGTGTTTTGATGCTCTCATCGATCACCAGACAGTGGTGATTCTTCCTCGTCTAAGATGCCGTCGTATCGCCGACGACTTATAAATCCACGAATCCACTGCGGGGTAAGCGTCTACCTACTAGGTACGTACCTAGTAGTAAGCTAAAGTGCTAAAAAGTGGATGTAGGACCTGTAGGTACCAGATCTGTATTGTACAATACATCTGTACGCCTTTGTGCTCGTTTTGGGGGCGGGGTGAGGTGAGTCATTCCGATGTCTCCCGTTACCTACATAGTATTAGTTTTCGTATCGTGCCTATCAATCCCGGCCGCGACACCGGCGCGAATAGCTCCAAACCCACCAGATTACAAGTCGGAGCGGAGCTCCGTATAGGACTTTTTACCTAAGTGATTATTTTGGAAAAAATGACGCTTCGATGTTCAGATCAAGGTTTATAGCTTTGACTCAAAATTGCTAGAAAAAACATGCGTCAGCACGACTGTGACGCCATATAAACGGATCACGGACCGTCGCATATAAGTATCTTTATGTATCTTTAACAAATCTTATCTTTTGAACGAAGTACCACAAAGTATTATTTCATTTCTCGCACAGTTCATCTTCTCTCCTCTATCATTCGAAAAGATGGGCTCTACAGATCACAAAGACCGCGGCGTCCGAATCGCGATTGATCGCGGCGGTACCTTTACGGACTGCGTTGGCACATTGAACGGGAAGAATGTCGTGATCAAGCTGCTCTCCGAGGACCCGGCCAATTATGATGATGCGCCGTTGGAAGGCATTCGGCGCATCATGAGCCATTTCGAAGGACGAGAGATCCCTCGAGGAGAGGCCCTAGATACTTCTAAAATCGATAGCATACGCATGGGGACTACGGTGGCGACGAACGCCTTGCTGGAACGGAAGGGCGAGAAGATAGCATTGGTTGTGACCAAGGGCTTTCGGGATTGTCTTGTGATTGGCAACCAGAGCCGTCCCAAGATCTTCGACCTCGCTATCAAGAAGCCGGACGTCCTGTACGAAGACGTCGTTGAAGTAGACGAGAGGGTCACGCTTGAGGACTACGCCGAGGATCCAGAGCGAAGGTTGAGCAAAGCTGATGCGAAAGCTGGGACAGCCGCCGCCGCCGAAGCCGATCTCGTAATGGGACTCTCAGGGGAGGTGGTACGTGTGTTACAGCGACCGCAGGAAGAGAGCATCAGGAACCAACTAAAAAGCATATTCGACAAAGGTATCAGGAGCATAGCTGTGTGTTTCATGCATGGTTACACTTTTCCCGACCATGAAGCCTTGGTGGGCAAGATTGCGAGGGAAATCGGCTTCGATCATATCTCGCTTAGCCACGAGCTTATGCCCATGATCAAGTTGGTCTCGCGGGCAACAAGCGTCTGCGCCGATGCGTACTTGACGCCGGCGATTAAGAAGTACATCGCTGGGTTCCAAAAGGGATTCGCGGGTGGGCTAGGAACGAGGAGTGTGCTCCAGCAGGGCGGCAACAAAGGCGCAAGATGCGAATTCATGCAAAGCGATGGTGGACTAGTGGATGTGGATAAGTTCACAGGATTGAAGGCTATCTTGTCTGGTCCTGCCGGTGGTGTGGTGGGCTACGCTATCACGAGTTACGATGAAGAGACTAAGATTCCGGTCATTGGATTTGACATGGGTGGTACTAGCACTGACGTTTCGAGATATGGAGAGGGTCGATACGAGCACGTTTTCGAGACTACGACAGCAGGCGTCACGATCCAATCTCCTCAATTGGATATCAACACCGTCGCTGCCGGAGGCGGCAGTCGACTCTTCTTTAAGAACGGCCTTTTTGTCGTTGGACCCGAGTCGGTAGGAGCCCACCCCGGACCTGCCTGCTACCGGAAAGGCGGCCCTGCTGCGGTGACAGATGCGAATTTGTTCCTAGGTCGTCTACTCCCAGAATTCTTTCCCAAAATTTTTGGAAAGAACGAGGACGAGGGTTTGGACTATGAAGCGAGCAAAAAGGTCATTCAAGAGTTGACTGATCAGGTCAATAAAGAAACCGGAAAGAATATGAGTTTGGACGAAGTAGCCTATGGTTTCTTGACGATAGCAAACGAGGCCATGACAAGACCGATCCGATCGATCACGGAGGCGAAGGGACACGACTCCTCGAAACATCGCTTGGCGACTTTTGGTGGTGCCGGCGGTCAGCACGCTGTCGCTATTGCAGAGGCTCTGGGTATAAAACAGATCCTAGTCCACAGATACTCATCGGTTTTATCGGCATATGGCATGGCTTTAGCAGATGTCGTAGACGAGAGACAGGAACCCGAGTCGGCCGTTTGGCAAGATAAGGGCGATGTGATTGGTGGTCTGAAAGCCAAGATGGAAAGGCTCAGAGAAAAGTCACGCGCAGCCCTACTCGACCAAGGTTTTGAAGATAGCGAGATCGTTTTCGAGGAGTATCTGAACATGCGATATCGCGGAACAGAATCGGCTCTTATGATCGTCAAGCCCAGCGAGGAAGAGGCAAAGGCATCTTACAATGGCGAACAGTGGGCATTTGATAAAGCCTTCGTTAACAACCACCGATACGAATTCGGATTCACCCTAGATGATAGAGATATTATTGTGGACGACGTACGAGTTCGTGGTATAGGAAGGAGTTTCAGATACCAAGACAAAACTGTGGATCAACAGCTGAAGGCCGTCAAGCGGCAAGCTGTTGCAGACAACAAGGCACATGGCAAATCCCAAGTCTACTTTGAGGGTGGTCGGCTAGAAACACCAATTTATAAGCTTGAAGACTTGTCAGTCGGCGATGAAATCAATGGACCTGCTATGCTAGCAGATGGTACACAGACTATCGTGGTGACACCGAAGGCAAAGGCACTCATTCTCGAGACTCACGTTATTATTGATCTCGAGAATGGCAGCAAGGATGAGTGAGTTTATCATTTCCATTAGTGCTTTATTATCTAGACCTAGCTAACATGCAAACAGCTCGCATCAAAAGGGGTCTTCCGAACGGGAAGCCGATCCTATCATGTTGAGTATATTTGGCCACCGTTTCATGGCTATTGCGGAACAGATGGGCAGGGCGCTTCAAAAGACGAGTGTGAGCACAAACGTCAAAGAACGCCTCGACTTCTCTTGTGCCATATTTGACTCTACCGGTGGGCTTGTGGCAAACGCTCCCCATTTGCCGGTTCATCTAGGGTCGATGTCGACTTGCGTCAGGACGCAGGCGAAGATCTGGGAAGGCAAGCTGAAAAAGGGAGACGTTATAATGTCGAACCACCCGTCATTCGGTGGTACCCATTTGCCTGATATCACATTAATCATGCCGGCTTTCAATGAGAAGGGTGATAAAATCTTGTTCTACGCTGCTTCGCGTGCGCACCACGCGGATATTGGCGGAATCACAGCAGGTAGCATGCCACCACATTCGAGAGAACTATTCCAAGAAGGAGCGGCGATCGAAAGCGAAAAGGTTGTAAGTGAAGGAAAATTCAACGAGCAGAGAATCACGGAGCTTCTCTACACCGAACCAGCACAATACCCTGGTTGCAGCGGTACTCGATGTTTGGCGGACAATCTCAACGATCTTCGCGCTCAAGTATCTGCAAACCAAAAGGGTATTTCTCTCATTGAGGGATTGATACAAGAATATGGCGAAGAAACGGTGCAATTCTACATGGTGAACATCCAAAAGAACGCCGAGCTTTGCGTCCGACAGTTGCTCAAGCATGTTTACAAGAGATTCGAGGGGAGAGACTTGTTTGCGATAGATTATATGGACGATGGATCCCCGATTCAGTTACGCGTCACTATTGACCCGGAGAAGGGAGAGGCCGACTTCAATTTCGAAGGCACGGGTCCTCAAGTCTATGCCAATATCAACGCACCGGAAGCCATCACATTCAGCGCCATTATCTACTGTCTACGCTGCCTCATATCGGAAGACATCCCGCTGAACCAGGGTTGCTTGAGACCCATCACCGTCAGGATTCCTCCCAAGTCCCTCTTATCGCCCTCGACGGGAGCCGCCGTGGTAGGTGGTAACGTGCTGACCAGCCAACGTGTCACGGATGTAATCTTCAAGGCCTTCCAGGCCTGCGCGGCCAGCCAGGGCGATTGCAACAATTTGACGTTCGGCTTCGGTGGCAACGTTTCGGGAGAAAAGGAGGTCAAGGGTTTCGGCTACTACGAGACGATCGCGGGCGGAAGCGGCGCGGGTCCCGATTGGGAGGGCACGAGCGGCGTACACACGCACATGACCAACACCCGTATCACGGACTCCGAGATCTTCGAGCGTCGGTACCCCGTGATACTACGGCAGTTCTCTATTCGTAAGGGCTCGGGTGGTAACGGCCAACACCGCGGAGGCGATGGTGTGATTCGCGACATCGAGTTCCGGATTCCGATGCAGGTGTCGATTCTCAGCGAGCGCCGGGTATACCACCCGTACGGTCTCGCGGGCGGCGAGGATGCCCAATGTGGATTAAACATCTGGGTTCGCCGTGTGCAGAAAGCGAGCCCCGAAAAGGATATAGCGGTGCAGGGCGAGCACTTACAGAGCGATGCCGACTACGAAGAGCGGTATATCAACTTGGGCGCTAAGAATAGCTCTCCCATGAAACCCGGCGACCGCATTATCATCCACACTCCTGGCGGAGGAGGTTGGGGTAAGGTCGGAGAGGGGAAGGTCGAGAGAGAGCGGAGGGACCACACTGAGGCCTGGAGAAAGGGGAGTCATGCCGCTCGCGAGGATGTTGCTTTGCAGGTTTGAGGGGTGACTCTGATAAAAGAGGGGGCTGGAAGTGGAAAAATTATTTTTTATCTGCACACATATCAAGGGGAGTGCGTGTATAATAGTGCCTCCGAAGCAACATATCAACCTATTTGGACTGCTGAATCCTAAAACCTTGTCTGTTCACATGCTGCTACCACTGTGATATTGAAGTTTCTTGGGTGAGTATACTTGTATGAGTAAAAAATGACTCTTTATCACAATTTACCTGGAACTCAGCGTCTACCTCGTCGGCACAGCTGTTCGGATTAGGAAGGTTAGAAGACGAGGGCGTTTAATGATGAGCAAAGACAGACGGCCTATCAGGCGTGCTCGTTGCTTCTAGAACAGCTAATCAGCCCAAACCAAACCAAAGACCCGGGACTTGCTGAGGTTGATAGGTAGGTACCTACGGAGGATGGAGACGCGTGGCAGGCGGCGGTTCCGAATGTGGTTGGTGGCGCGGAGATTTGTTAGGTATTCAGCGGGCGTCTGGAAAGGGGAAAGGGGGGGGGAGAGGGTGGGGGCTAGAATTGGTATAGCGATTGACGCTTAGATTATGATAATGTAGGCGGTTCAAGCCACGATTGGCCCCCAATTCCAGCCATCTGGGAAACAAATTCGCTCGCAGCTCCACGGCAAACGGACATTTATACGGACCAGGTATGTGGCTGATCTAGAATTCCACCTCGTGTGCCTTTCGACATATGGAGTCTCCGACTGTAACCTTCTTGCTCTCCCCTTTGGGTAAATACCTACCTAGGTAGGCATATGTAGGACTCTTTCGAAGCTCTTTTGAAGCTCCTGTTCAGCCGAGGCTTCTTTTGCTCGGCCCTCGGCTTGGCGGCCAGCGTTTACCTACTTGTCTGAGTACCAACCCGGACATCGCGAACTCGTTCGAGCCCGACGCGGATCCATCCCGCGAGCTATTATGTGCTAGACTAGAAGAGCAAGATCTCGCGAGCTGTTGTCTATATCCTGGCTCCTGTGGTTGATGACCTAGCAGCCCACACGTACATCGATCCAATTAGCCAAGATTGCGGCTCAAAGTGGTCACGTAAGGGGGGGGTATAAGTCGACTTCACCGGTAAGCTGGCGGTGGGGCCTGCTAAGCTCGATCGAGGATGCTCGTGGTCGAAGCTGGGGACAGTGCGAGCCTCATCGCTGGCGACGGTGCGGTACTTCAGAGAGACTTGCGGCGGGTTAGCAGGGAATTGCGGAGAAGAAGAGGATGGGGTTGTTTATCCCTGGCGAGTAAGTCAGCAGAGATGTGAAGGATGAGAGATCGGGGAAATTTGTAAGAGGACCCTTGTTCGACTAGTTGATGACATTATATGTGGGTGAATGTAATACCTATCTATGTCAAGAGGGGTTTTATAAGCTAGTGGTGTATCTTGGTAAAAAGTTGGACTCAAGAATAGCTTCTAACCAGCGTCTGACCTAAACATTGCTGTTTCTTGGTTCATGTTGAATGTACATACAACACTGCTCTATTTGAGGAAACACAGAGATTGAAATAACAGGTAGTGTATTGTGGATGAATATTTTCATCCTCAGTCGAATTGACAAGAATATTCTCACGAAGAGCTATTTCAAGAGAAGAGAAATCACATAGTGAGCATAGATTCATTCCGAATCAATAGCGTCGTATGGGAGTAATAAAGCAGGTGTGTTTAGGGTAACACGTGTTCGAACAGCTTACCTATACTCACGACATACGTACCTGCCTATATCAGAGTCACAAGTTTACTATAATGGATTCCGGAACGACTCCCGATCATGGAGTCCGGTCCGGGGTTGGCCCCGTCGATTTCCGGCGGCAATGGAACTGCCGGGACCAACACGGAAGGCGCGAAGGAAGTCCGTGCCGGGATTTATTTGATTAAAAGGTCCTCCTGCAGCTCCTTCCGTTACTATGTAACGTCATTTTAGCTTTATGATTGGATCGAAACATAGGTAGTGAATAAATAGAGAGAGCTGAAAGAAGATGGTGAAAGAAGCTTAACCTTATTTTGGCCGAATGAGTCAATGAGCCCTAGAGCCCGTACTGTAGCACCAAGGAAGTCTGCTAAAGCTAAAGCCCGTCGGTGGTGGGGCAGGGTCCAGACTCCATACAGCAAACAGCGTACACTGGATAGATAGCGCCTGACGGGAATCCACACACGAAACTGGAACTTTCCCTTTGGAACAATCATCGCTTGCGCAACTTCCAAGCTTCTACTATTAAATCACTTATCTATGATTAGTGCCCGGGCCGTGACTGTCGAGGAGCAGATGAGATATATAATCTAAGATTAAAACCAGGAACCTTTTCACCCTCCTCTTGTCTATCTACCTAGTACCTATCCCTCATTGATCTTATTGATTCCAACCACTTAGGCGCCCACCTAGGTCCTACATACCGGGGGAGGTAGCTAGGATAGGACTCAATATAACAATACCATAAAACCTCACTCCCGACTTTATATTATTTTATATCTCAAACTAGAAACCTCAAGTACATAAGAAGATATGGACTTTGGATCTTATACCGACGAAGAATGGGCGGAGGTCTCCCAGGATATTCCCAAAGAGGCCGACCCTTTCGTGCAGAAGTACATACAAGGTCGGGAGGCGCTCATAGTGCAAGAGCAAAAGAAACGCAGCGGTTTGTAGAACCCTGGACAACCCCCACCCCCCCTTTCCCACCCACTAACATGGATTTCAGATGCTTCGTTCAAGCAGAGCCTGTCTCCCATCGCCAAGCGCGCCTGTGACATTGTAGCGCGCATCCGGGATGAGGAGAAGCGCACGGTATGGACGCCTCAGCTAGAGGACTCGCTTGCCCAGGAAGCCGAAATGACTGTCCATCCGGGCATGATGTTTTCCCTATCCAAGGAGAGGATGGAAAGCACCAAGCTCTGGAGCATCGTGCGCCGGATGCCCAAAGGCGCGCTATTGCACGCCCACATGGACGCCATGGTCGACTTCGAGTACTTGATCGACGTGCTTTTCGCAACTCCGGGCATGCACCTAGCCGCCGACCAGCCACTCACGACGGCTGGGGCGAGGGAAGAAGCAAAACTGAATTTTCGCTTTTTCAAGACGCCACGCACGGGTAGCAACATTTGGAGTCAGGATTACAAGGAGGGGACGCATGTCCTCTTAACACAAGTCGCGGATGCGTTCCCCGAAGGCGGGAAGACAGGTTTTGTGAAATGGCTGTACGGACGGTGCACCATCTCGCGAACAGACGCCGTTTCTCAGCACCATGGCGTCGATCACATCTGGCAGAAGTTCTACAAGTGTTTCCGCGTCGTCGGATCCATGATACACTACGAACCTATCTTCCGCAAGTTCCTTCAGCGGCTTATGAGCTTATTGAAGGCAGACGGTATCAATTGGTGCGAAATAAGGTTCTCGTGGGCGCTGGACTATTATGTGAAGGACAGCGAAACAGCAGAGACAGACTACGGCGCCATGATGACCGTTGTAGACGAGGAGGTTGCACGATTTCAAGCATCCGAGGAAGGGAAGAGGTTTTGGGGGGTCAGGATTATCTGGTCTGCGCTGCGATTCCTCCCTACGCGTGATATCGTGCAGAACATGGAACAGTGCATCACAACCAAGATCACGCACCCGCATTTAGTGGCTGGTTACGATCTAGTAGGCCAGGAAGACGGCGGGCGGCCTCTGCGCGACTTACTCCCAGAGCTGTTCTGGTTTCGCAAGCAATGTGCTGAAGAGGGCATTAATATCCCGTTTTTCTTTCACGCCGGGGAGTGTCTCGGATCCGGCAGCGACACTGACCACAACTTGTACGATGCTGTGCTACTAGGCACGAGGCGCATCGGCCACGGGTTCAGCTTATACAAACACCCACTGCTCATCGAGCTCGTCAAGGAGAAGAAGATCTTGGTAGAGAGTTGTCCTATCTCCAACGAGGTTCTTCGTTTGTGCGGTTCCGTTATGAGCCACCCTCTGCCCGCCCTCTTAGCATGTGGTGTGGCCTGTTCCCTGAACAACGACGACCCTGCCATGCTCGGTCAGGACACTGCAGGGTCGACGCACGATTTCTGGCAGGCCTTGCAGGGCTGGGAAAACCTGGGGTTGGCGGGGCTAGGTAGCCTTGCCGAGAACAGCATCCGCTGGTCGGCGTTCGAGGACCAGACGGCCGACGAATGGGGTAGGGATATCAGGGAAGCGAGCACGGGAAGCGGGATCAAGGCGCAGAGGCTAAAAGAGTGGGAGGTCGAGTGGGAGAAATTCTGCCTGTGGATCGTTGACAAATTCGGCGACGACTAGTAAGAAAAGAAAAAAAGAAAACAAATATTAAATGAAAGAAAGACGGAAAGGAGGAGGGGGAGGTGTAAGCGTGAGGTCTCTTTCGTAGGTTGCCTGAAAAGCAATGGCGGAGACACGCATAACGCCTTACGCCGCCTTTCTTGGCCGGAGTCGATGCCCACATCCCCGTGATAATCGCAGATGCGAAGGGACGTTTAACCGGCTTCCCCGCGGTTCAACCCGAAGGATTTTCTTGTAAAGGGGGGGAAGGGAAAGACATAAAAAAAACTTTTCTTCATTTTCTTTTTCAATTTAGGAAATTGAGGCTCTGCAATAAATGTAAAGACTGGGTGTAAAACAGGGTAAGGGTCCGAGATCAAGTGGCCATGGTACGGTACCATCTCCCGCGACTTAGAGTGTGTTACAACGGCTTATCTGCACTCGGTGGGCGCTGACGCGCATCAGCGTAGGGCAGGATACGTGCCCCATCGTTGCACTCGTGAAAAGAAGCAGAGACGCAAAGACGCAAGAGAGATGCAGGAATAGCCTATGGGGGCGTTGGGGAAAGGGGATTTTTTGTTTAATTTATCTAGGGCTTATCCCAGGCAATAACGGGAAGACGGGACGAATGAAATCATGAGAGCTAAAGCTGCAGGGACGAAAATCATGGCCGGTTTCAACAGACGGCTCCGTCCTGGGTGCCCTCCCGTAAGGCAAATGCTATATGTGTAGATTATATATATACCAAGATATGTTCCTTCGCGTAAGACTGCATATATGATCAGGTATAGTCTGACTTGATCGTTGTTCAAGGCAGCACCCGATCGTAGCTTGACTCGCGAACGCTTGAGCGGGTTTCTGCTCTAGTAGATTGACGAGTCAAAGTGAAGAGCCGGGGGACTGTCAAATCACCGTGCGTTTACTTTCCAAGGTTGCCCCTCGGACTTTGTGTAAGCATTGTGGTTCCCTCCCCGTCAGCAAACCGGCCATCCAGTACCTAAACGGGATTCGACTGAGGTAATCCGATATCCAATGAGAACGGCCAGCATGGGAACACCGCCTTGGCCTTATGAACCCGATTGTTTGGTAACGATTTAGCAGTCGCTTTGCGGTTTTCATAGGAGGAAGAGGCGGTATGGTATAGTACCTAGTACGTATATGAATGGGGCGCAGTACGCAGCGTATGTATATCCATATCTGCAGCCACTGGGACGTGGGACGTGGGACGTGGGAGAGTAATAAGAATTGGCGTGCCATGGAAAAGGCTAGATTGTCTCACAAGATCTCTTACATGGGACGATATCACCTAGAATTGCAGAAATAGCGGGAACTTCGACCGAGTCTTGTATTGAGGAGGGTGTCTTAATTAGACCGCTACGCCCAGCCAGCAGGCTCACGGTCAATAGTCAGGTCTGGTAGCACTAAATGCTGATGTGCATGCATATAGTTTATAAGCCAACAGATACAGGTAGAAAACATATTCAGGACATATGAATAAATAATAAGTAAATAAGTAATGTGTTTCTTTCAACTCCGCCCGTGACGCGTTCTAGATCACTTGAAAAGGTCGTCGTAACCGGAGAACCGAGCAAGCGAGTTAAAAAGGCAGATCGCAGGCAGAACACTCGGCGATACAAAGACGGTTACCCAAGTGTTTCTAGGTGAGGTACATGACAGCCAGCCAGCCAAGCCAATTTGAACCGGCAAGACTAGTAGTGTTAGGCTGGGCCCCAAGTATTGTACAGCCACTGACGAAAGCTTATAGGTTGCACGTCCACCGCATCGTTCAGATTTGTCTCGCTCATAGCGTAGCGGCCGTTAGCAGTCTGCAGAAGATGCTGCATCGAGTACCATTTAGCCTCGTCTCTATTTTGCTCGTAGTAGCGAAGCCACTGCTCGATTTGTTCGTAAGGTCTCGTGATCACTTCGAACTCGACTTGGATGAATTAGCCACAAGATCCAATGGACGGTATTCTACTACTCACCTCCTCGGACTTCGCTACAGATCTCGTGAAGCCTTTGGGTCGTTAGGCGGGCGCCACGCATTTTCCATTCTCTCGGCCATGTTTCGATACCGAGTTCGACGGCCGCAGCGACGAATCGTGCTACATCGAACGCCGATGTCAATATCATAGTTACGGGGCGGCCCTGAGGATTAGCTTCGGGAACCTCGGCAATTCTTCGTTCTACATCTATCATGTAGTCTCCCTGGTTTCTAATCCGACAACTGACACCCATGTTGTATGCTTGAAGGCCGCCAGGGGCGAATCGTTCGTAGAATACACCGCATGAAAAAACGGTGTATTTCATCGAGTGTTGTCTTGACTGTGACCAGTGTTGAAGCTGCCCTAAGGCCGTCGATGAATCATTATCGAAGGGATCACTCCCCGCCTGTGGTCTATGACTTATAGAACCCTCGAATTCGGAGGGAACGAAGCAGCGTACGCGAGCCCGTCTGGCCGCGTCAATGAGGTTAAGTTGTTCTGCGCCCGAGATGGTGGATATCACGAGGTCAACGCCCTCGAGAGCGAACTGAAGATCCTCAAGGATGGTATAGTCGACAACGGCTACTTGACAGTCGTAATTAGCTTCGAATTCCGGATGTTCCTATCGACTAGTTAGTTGTTTCTAACGTAGTAGTGACCTTGGCCCGACTACCTTTGTTGAAAGGACGATTATTGCGTAGGCGCTACGGGAGAGCTCGTGAGCTAGAAGGGAGGCAAAGCCTCCAGCACCCGCGATCGCAATTCGCATCATCGCTGTAGATGTCCGTCTACCCATTGTCGAGGTTGTTCGTGGGTTGATGGATAATTTAATCTCAAACTGATGATGATAGATTTTTTGGTCACGCTTGTCTGGAAACGGTTGATTGTTGTCTGCCAGTATGGTGTAAAAATCTCGCACTGGTAGATGCTACAAGGGAGATACCTCAATCTATTAGTACCGGACCTGCCTTGATGAGTCAACCCCTGAAACTCGCGTTCTGAGTGGTAGACAACTAAAAGGACAGCCGGTGTCACTCGACTTTTTTTCTCGAAACCAGCAGGAAACAGCCGAAAGGAGGATCCAAACCGTCAACTACCTCAGGCTTCCAAGATGGAGAACGCCGAAATCTCGGAGTAAGGGCTTAATGATCCCTAGGCAGTGTCCACGAGGATATGCGTATGTCGACGCAAAGTGAGCAGAAGGCACCACTACGTCGTAGGATGACCTCTAAACAAGTGGGCCGTTGATACAAGTAGGTTGTGAGTTCAAATCCTAAGGGGATGCCGTGCGGAGATGGGCGGACCTAAGCCGATTCCTTAAAGTGTTCTTGAGTGGCACCGACGCATCTGTCCCGGTTCATAGTAACAATGGAAATACGTTTCTAGCAGGGGTTTGAGTGAACTCCTCCTGCAAGAGACCCTTGAAAGGTAGAGCCGCGCGAGCATTAGCAGCACTTGTGCCCAGCGAAAAATCCGTAGACCATCGAGATTTGAGGTGGCGTGTAGTGCTGCCTGACAGAGAAGAGATATCGACCCGCACATTGCAGAAAGAAGTAGGTGCCGGTTTCGTCTTGGGAGTCATTTTTGACTGACGACAACCCAAGGAGACTAGGAATTCCTGCACCCATACCGAGTTGTTGCATGATGCTCCACTATCTGGGCTGCAGTTTATGGTCCCAGGAACGGCCATGTGGAAGGGTGTGAATAGAGTACGCCTTCGGTGAGCCTTGAGATGGATGTGTTCCACCAATAAGTTGGCAGGATATGGTGGCTCGTAATAGTAGATATTACGGTACGGCAGACGAATAAGAGAGGAGAGTGGATAGATGCCTGAATCTCCGGTGAATAGTGCGGATTTTTTAAGCTTGTCCATCCACCGTTAGGTCGTATGGGAAGGGAAGCGCTAGATACCCTCGACATCATCGTAGATCAAGGTAGTTTGCTATACCTAGCATACAACCCAATGCCACAACCGAGAGCCATCCATAGTCTAGCTAGCTCCGGACACCCGCAGATAGCTCACATACCTAGGTCCTAGGTACATATAAAAACTTACCAACCAAATAGCTAAATAGTACATGGCTTAGCAATATCAAGCGATGATATGATAATGTGTACTAGACGATAATAGATTGCTTCCAAAGGAAGCATCCCGAGAATAGTGTTTGGAATAGCCCCTAGAATAGCGCCGGTAGTGTCTGCCCGTATTCACCGAAGATATAGTGACACTCCCAAGCACATACATAATAAGATACACCTGATACACTCGATACACCCATGATGCTGTCATGTCGTGGCCGAGAGGAAATATCGGCACACCATAGTCGACCCATCCGACCCTACCAACCCTACCAACCTATCCAGTCTATTCCAACCCTTCTTAGGAAGAAAGGTAGGAGAACGGTAGGGGAACGGTAGGAGAAAGGTAGGGGCCATAGTTGGGATGGAGCTGGAACTGGCCGCGGGCCATGCCCCGGTTGGCAGGTTGAAGAGACTAAAAATATTAGAGGAAAACAGAAGTATGTTGGGGGCTAGTGATTGGCAATGATTAAACTTGTCGTGCATGAGGGAATAGGCTCCTCTCACGGCGTAGTCAGCCCTGAAGACTTTGGAGCCTGGTATGTTCTGCGGCTCTATGCTGAATTGAGTTTGATTCAGGGTAAGTTGAAGATTGGGGGCTAAAAATCAACTCAAGAGGGTAATAGTTGGAGTTGTGCCACTGTACCGATCAAGTATAGGGCAGGGCGGCTCCACAGCAGAGAGAAGAAGGTTTAACGCTGTCCCAAGTTGGATCTCGAGTGCGTGCTTGCTCCTGGCATCCACGGTACGGGTACGTACATGTACAATACATGCGTCTGTACATCGGCAAGTCCTAGTGCATGCGCAAAGTAGGCGGATTTGGGGTGCTCCACAGCGGGTAGCAGAGGTCCAGGTACTACGACTCCAGGGCTGGAGCTCAATCGATTGGCGACTTCCCAGACTCCTTACAAGACCTAATACTTTCACCTGACACAAACTGGCTGTGGCTGCATCGTTTAGCCGCCACTCAGGAGTTCGCATTAAGTATCTTGCTATTTCATAATTTCCTTTTTTTTAAATTAATGTTTCTCCATTCCGGATTGCTTTTTCCATGTGAGGTTTTTTTTTCACTTTTTTTCACGGCTGTTTTGTTACGGTTTTCTGCGGAACTAGTATCATAGATCAAAGTTGGAATTGGTATAATACCTCGTCTATAACGCTTCACCCGTCGACCCATCGACGATCGCGGCAGGTGATTTGGCTCGCCTTTACTAGCAGAAAATAGGCAATCGTGTAAGTAGCCTCATGCGGGAAATTGTATGATTCATCTGATCTGCATAGGGCTGTGCCGATATAGCCAGCGTCATGTGAAGATGAACGTTGTCTCTAACCATTCAGATATCGATTTGACTTCGTTACTCGGTCAACAAATCCTCATGACAGGGTCTTGCCAGTAGAGCAGCTCATTGCCTAAGACACTCTAGGGAAGAGCCGAGTCTTACTAGCAGCGAAATCGCAACAAGTCGAAGTGTCACCAAAAACAAGTTGATACAAAAGCTGTACATACAAGGTATTCTGCCCTATGAGGCGGGATGCAGAATCAGGTGTTACCCTTGTAGAGAGCCGCGACAGGGGGGCGTTGACGAATTCATTGTGCTGGTTTTAATTTCTATTCGTCCCTCTGCTGACAAGCCTGACAGATAGCTGACATACATATACTTTCGGTAGTCATCATAATGGATCACTATCCCCGGACATCCCAATCTGGATCCTTAGTGGTCATATAAGCATCTAGACATTATGAGAACTTAGGTGGATACAGATTCTATTTCGGATATGTGCACACTTTGCCGGACTAATCCATCTTTTGAATCCGCCAATGCCATACTACAGTTATGTAATCTCATTCCGCATGGGTATCATATGGAATCCGCCATTATTCAGGCTCTTTATACCTGACATGGCAGCTCGGTGAAGAGCCTAAGACTTGCGTGCGGCCGCAGACTCGGCGTCAGCCTTCTTTGCTATATCTGTCTCGGCTCCTCGCTGAGCTGTCTTTCCAACATCATGTTGCTTTTGATATTCGGATTCAGCAGCCTTGTTTCCAGTGACACCGGCGACAGCTCCGCCGAGCGTACCCGCAACACGATCAGAGATACCGCCAGCATAGTCATTGAGTTGGCCCTTGGCCTCTTGCTGTTGACCCTCTTGGTTTTGTTGCCGGCCAGCCGCCTTCAAAGACTATGGAATAGTTAGCATTGGCTGATGAACGTAAATTGACTCACCCCGAAGTGGATACTTACCTCTGAACCAGTTAATCCGCCAACGAACTCTTTGGCTGAGCCCACTGTCTGGTTGTACGCGCCGGTAGTTCGGTTGGGGTCATCTTTCGTAACTGCACCTGATGATGAAGCAGCGAACCCTGGAATCTTGGCTGTCGCATGGGAGGCGTCGTTTTTGACATCGGCTTTGTTCTGCTTGGCCTGTCCTTCGGTCTGCAAGGTAGTTTAGTTAGCAAGTGGGGAACAATGTGGAAATTAGAAAAAGGGGCGGAATAGGGGGCATACCTGGTGAGCGGAGTTTCCAGTCACACTGCCGAAAGCGTTCTGAATGGTGCCGGTGGCAGAGTCAACAACTGCCTTGAGAGTAGATGTGTTGTCGTTCGACATGTTGAATGATAGTATAAGTAGGTTTGATATAAACGGTACTGATAGATATTCGCAATCTGTTTGCTTCAGAATATATTTGATGGTGTCAGAAAGTTGGAGGTAGGATGAGAGTCGAGTGTGATTTATATAAAATTCAATTTCATGGTGAACAACACTGCCGGGCTCAGCTTCCCGGAGGCCAATCTCTAGATCTGATGCAGGTGAGTGACGATGTTTGGTGCCTGTGGCACAAAGGTGGAGATTCAAATTGCCCTTTTAGGAAAGTACGACGTCATTCATTGTGGCACCGGGTCGTCTTCGTTGATGTCATTTATTCTGCACCGACCCAGATAACCTTTCAAGCCACTTAAGGTTTTTAGGCAGTGTGTTACTTAGTATGATACATTGTAGAACTCAAAAGTTTCGTCATAGAAGGGGAGTGTTCCTAATATTCGGTGCTCGCATGCTCCGACTTGTTTGTTGACATTTCTGGTCATTTCTATGATGACGTACATGGGCTCTCATGTGCTATTTTCACCTAATACGTCGCTAAACCACAAGTCGGTAAAATCTTTAATCAAGCTTTCTCCGGCAATCTGGATCAGATCAGATCAGCCCTACAAGTCGGAAGGTTCATTTTTGAAGTGGGGAGAAACTCCATTTAATATAGGGCATATCACGGTTGTCACGGATTCTCATAGGAGGGACTTGGTAGAGAAGTGTTTACTTGTGAAAACCATGTTCATTCGAGCACTTCGTGCCGTAGGTATCAATAGACACATCCTTATTCATATGAATTTTCCAGCCGGTGGTCCTCTCATAACAATCGCATACCATGAGCGACCCGAGACCACAATACCTGCCTGATGCATGCTCGCAATGAGCGGCGAGCCAAACAACGTACCAACCAACCTAACTCCTAAAGTACAAACCAGTCCTTATCGGTCTCGGTTTCCTGCCCATAAAGATTGAGAAATTGACCAGATTGACCATATTGTGGCATCATTTCGTAACCGTTACACCTTACTCCTGAGACGAGGCGAGTGTAGTGTGATTGATCAGAGGTTAGCGACAAATTAGTGCTGGCTCCATTCGATTGTATTCAAGTCGATACCTTCCTGTACAAGTTCCCATAGAGGGCTTAGTTCACGAAGAAAGGTGACTCGTTCTCGGACAGCCTTAAGAACATAGTCGATCTCTGCTTCCGTAGTGAATCGGCCAATGCCGAATCTGATACTACTGTGTGCGCTTTCGTCACTATTTCCCAATGCTCTCAACACATAGCTTGGCTCTAATGATGCGGAAGTACAAGCGCTACCAGATGACAGTGCGATGTCCTTCAACGCCATGAGGAGCGATTCGCCTTCAACATACGCAAAGGAAACGTTAACGCAACCTGGGTAGAATCGTTCAGGGTCGCCATTTTGGTTCGTATGCTCCAAGGCTAACAGGCCTTTCAGTAATCGATCAGAAAGCGACTTGATGCGCTTCGAGTCGTACTGGATAAATTTGTTAGCCAAACGAACTTGCTCTTCAAAACTTAATGACAAAGTACGTAGATACAAGAGAAAATCAGACGCGTGTGCTGTGTCTCAACAAAATAGCTCCGGTCAAGGAATTCAGCAAGCCATGCATGTTTAAGCAGTTCATCAGTTGTTCAGGGAGGATGTTTAGAAAACGTAATGATAATTAACTTACTTCCAATTCTTGTTTGGCGATTCGACAGGCTTCGCCAAATCCCACAACAAGGGGTGGTGCAAGGGTACCACTGCGTAGACCTCGCTCCTGACCGCCGCCACTGATGATAGGTTCCAATCTGACTCGAGGCCGTCTTCGGACATAACAGGCGCCGATGCCCTTGGGACCGTAGATCTTATGCGATGAGATTGACATCAGGTCAATGTTCATCGCATTAACATCTAAGGGAATCTTGCCGACTGCCTGAGCGCCGTCGGTATGGAAGAAAACCTTCTTTTGGCGACATAATTTTCCGATCTCCTCGAGGGGTTGGATGACACCGATCTCGTTGTTCACAGCCATAATACTAACAATGGCTGTTTCCGGTCGGATTGCAGCCTCTAACTCCTGCATGTTTATGAGACCGTTGCTTTGAACTGGGAGATACGTGACATCGTAACCTTCGTCTTGAAGATGTCGGCAACTATCCAGGACACATTTGTGCTCTGTCTGGCTAGTGATAATGTGCTTCTTCTTGCCTGACCGTCCGAAAAACCTCGCAACACCTTTGATGCTCATATTGTTACTCTCTGTCGCGCCGCTAGTGAATATAATTTCCTTAGCATCTGCGCCGATGAGCTTTGCAATATGCTCTCGCGCCTCCTCGACGGCCTTTTCACTTTCCCAGCCATATGCGTGTGTTCGCGAATGAGGATTCCCGTAGACGTTGACGAAGAAAGGTAACATAGCATCAAGAACTCTGGGGTCAACTGGTGTCGTAGCCTGCATATCAAGATAGATGGGACGCTGGCCTTCTTCTAGAACAGTTGCCTCCTTGAGAACTTCGGCCATCGGGCTGATCGTAGCATTCGCAGGAGTACCGGGTTTGCTTGTGATGAGTTCGCCCTTCTCATTCATAAAATCCTTCTTATCTAACCGTATCGCAGTCTCAACATTGACCTGTGCATTATCCCGCTTTGTTTCGGATACATAGCCTCTTCGTGAAACTTGCGCTGTTGTAACGGCAGCGACTCTTGGCATAGAAGGGATTCCTCGTAGAGGGGTTGAAGCTAGGGATTGCTTGAGACCGAGGCGCGAGGCCTGTCTTAAGGCGGAAGAGGCGACGTTCGCCATGATTCCGTGATATGCGAACGAAATATTAAACGTATTACGAAGAAAATTAACGGAATTGGGAGAAAGAGAAGTAGATGGCGGATGAGGGATGGCGAATTTCAAAGCAATTGTCAAAAAGGCGCGAAAAAAAAAGCTCCGAAGCTTCGGTCGGTTCGGCGGCCGTTGTCAGAGCTGAAAGCTCGGGGATATCGGGGCGGATGAACTATGACGCGCGCAAATTCAACCATTTCAATCAATTCTCTAATACGACGTACCCTAGTACTAGTGATGTATTACATATATTACGTAATTCCTGGGACCTATAATGACGCTTGCCCCTCCATTAGGTTTGATGACGTTAGTGAATCTTAAGCCCTGTCACTTAACATGGATTATCAGAGTAGTAGTTTCCTGCACTACGGAACACGGCAAGCATACCTACTATGTAGTATCTACCTAGGTAGGTACGATATAGTAAGTATCTGGAGAAGGAACCTTGGAATCATGTGGAATTTTGGATATCTGATGCTTTATCCATCTACCTGTGTAACACGATAGGGGTGAAAAATTGGAGGCTCGGGAGTCAGGAGCAACCTTAACATCCGTAACCTGTAGCCTGTAACCTGTAACCTGGTAAGTTTTGTTTCTTGTATTGCCAGGTTCCCATTTAAGCGCATGAGCATTTTGAGGTACTTGTACCTACCTAGGACCAAGGTAAACATTCCAAGCAGCCAAGCCACACGCAGCTACCTTGTGGACTCTCCGCGAAGCCCGAGCTAAGTAAGGCACTGCCACAAGGAACGACGTCGTCACCGGGCGAAGAAGAATAACTAACCCCGGTTCTTACGGTTTCTTAGTAACTTCTTACTGCCGCACTGCACTGCACCCATTCAACTATTCTCAGCTTCCAAACTACTTGACCTCTAACCTTCTAACTAATTACTACTATTACAACTATTACAACCTTGGAAGTCTTACTACAAGTACAACCTTAACCACCTTCTACCACTACTAGGTAGTCTTGTCTTATATCACACATCATCTTATCGTCACCCTCATGCCCTACTACTTATTTTTCATTCTTCTCTTCTAAAAATTTACACGGCGCTTGATACCACGCACGATACACAGTCAACGACGTGCTTCACGGAGCATCGCCCCTAGGTACCTATTCAATTCCAGTACCAAAAGTCTTGTCAACCCAAACCAACACCACTCCCTCCCAAGGCCCCAATCCACCTACCTATCGTTACCCGACATCCCTTGATTAGGCAGGGTCGTCTTAACCCCGCAAAGCGATGAGCTTCCGAGGTTTCCAGAAGAGTGTCGTCCGGGTGAGCGAAATGCGCCGATTGCTTAAAGTCAAATTTTAGCTAACAAACATTCTCTTATTCGTAGGCACCGCAACAATTCAAAGCTAAGTTCAATATTGGTGAGCATAGCAAGGACCCTGTTTTCATCGACGCCGAACGACGCTTCCACGAGCTCGAGGTCGAGACTAAGCGACTTCACGATGAAAGCAAAAAATATTTCGATGCCATCAATGGCATGCTTAACCATCAAATCGAGTTCAGCAAAGCCATGACCGAGATTTACAAACCCATATCTGGGCGCGTGTCTGATCCAGATTCCATAAAGATCCAAGGCAATCCCGACGGTATCCGTGCCTGCATGGAGTACGAAGCTGTAGTGAAGGACTTGCAGGAGTCCCTTAAGCCCGAACTTGAGATGATTGACTCGCGAGTCATTCGCCCCGCCAACGAGCTACTCGACGTACTCAAGGTCATCAGGAAGACTGCGACAAAGCGTGAGCACAAAAAACTCGATTACGATCGACACAATGCGACACTCAAGAAAATCCAAGATAAAAAGGAAAAGAGTGCCAAGGATGAGAAGGCTTTATGGAAGGCAGAAACCGATGTCGAGCAAGCCACACAGGAATTCAACTACTTCAACGATTTGCTAAAAGATGAATTACCCAAACTATTCACTCTCGAGCGCCAGTTTATCAAGCCGTTGTTCCAGTCTTTCTACTACATGCAATTAAACATCTTCTATACGCTTCACGAGAAGATGCAACATTGCGATATTGGGTACTTCGACTTAACACTCGACGTCGAGGAGGCATTCATGCAGAAACGAGCGGACATTCAGGAGCGAACCGAAGAATTGAGCATTGTTCGATTCAAGACTAGTGGCCAAAAGAGACCGCCGAAGTACGGGAACAAGCCACCAGCAATCGATGCAAGTACTCGACCTACAGGTCTGCTCACTGCTGGCCCGTCAACGCCGAGCCTAGCGTCAGCGAAGTATGGTCAACAACCCTCGCCAGATCCTGTAGAGAACCCCCCACCACCTTATTCCGTTACGGCCGGTCTGAAGTCACCCATGTCACCACCTTTAGGTGGTTCTAGCTCGGCAGGGTTGGCTGCGCTTGCGGCAGGAAAGCCAAAGCCCCCTCCACCGAAACCAAAGCCTAGTCGACTCAGCGCAGCGCCCGCTGTCGAGACGGTCACTGCTTTATATGATTACTCTGCCCAAGCCGAGGGTGACATAAGTTTTAGGGCAGGGGATATAATAGAAATTGTCAGCAAAACCAAGAACGAGAACGAATGGTGGATTGGGAAGTGTCATGGAAAGCAGGGTCAATTTCCTGGTAGGTACCTACTAGGCCAACAATAGTGTGATCTTCAACTAACGAATATATGAAAGGAAATTATGTGAAAGTAGGTTAGAAGCCTGTCTCCCGATTGACAAGACGGCGCAGATGACCATTACCTACATAATATATCAAGTATGCAACGGAGATAACCCAGGCCGAAGATCCAGGGTGGTCTAGCTGCACGCACGAGAACTTGATTATCGAATGGCCAATATCCCATGTAAACCGTTGAAGAGCCATCCTTCCGATGACAACCGCAAGCAAGCCTTAGACCATAGATAGGGACTTGACAAGCCTTCTCGAATGAGAGAAGGTGTAACACACAGTTGGGTGGATTAGTCCATTGATTGAGCCAACACTTGACGAATTTATCATAACATCAAAGTACAATATCACAAGTCGACTTCCATACGATCTCAGTGAACACATGTCATGTTATGCCATTGTACGGCTAGCTCCTAGAATCATACTTACTACTTGCGAAGAATGGCATTCATGTTAACACTTTCTGAACTTTAGCCCCGGAACAGTATGAATGGCAATGTTGAACTATCTCATAAGTAATAGCTGACATAGATATTGCCAGTGGAAGGTCACCACCACGTTCCATCTAAGAAACGGTATAGATAAGAAGCTCTTCCCTGTTGGGATGTACACGGGGCTGGGCGGAAAGGTGCCAGGGAGACCAGGTTTGGTCTTGCGTAATGGACCGACTACTAACGATCCGATGCTCGCCGCCGCCAACGACGAGAACGGCAATCTTTTGTTGAATAGAATCATCACCTTGGCCCAAGCGTCGGGTAATGCGCCCGCTGAATGTTCATCGTGGATTATGCATGCTGCTGCGAGTTCTGGCACAGCGACACTCAGGTTCTCAACTAAGATTGAGCAGAAATAAGGAATTCGGAGAGTGGACTTCGAGTGGCGGTAGAGTAAGAATGATGAGGACAAGAGTATAGTCGGGCCGCCGTGGAAGTGAGGGTTCAAGCCGATGAAGCTCTACCGCCAATCCGGGAAGGATGCGAACGTAGACGAGGGTACTTCGCAAGGCAGTTTAAGCGAGGAACCGGAGGTCGTTGCTAATTTTGCCCGGAATAGCAATTGGTTGGCGATAAACCCCTTCAAGATCGAATTCAAGGGCAATGGACAGACTGGTCAGCTTGGGATAAGTTCGCGGTCATGGCTATTACGGGATTGAGGTTATGGGCGCTCAAGCACTAGGGCAGGACTTCCGGGAGCGCTATCGCAGCTAGGGAAGCGGAGTTGACGGAGTTGTTCCCGGAGCTGCAAACTACCTAGATTGAATGGACGCCAAACATAGAAGTGATG
This sequence comes from Rostrohypoxylon terebratum, assembly GCA_022497145.1. Taxonomy (NCBI): domain Eukaryota; kingdom Fungi; phylum Ascomycota; class Sordariomycetes; order Xylariales; family Hypoxylaceae; genus Rostrohypoxylon; species Rostrohypoxylon terebratum. The sequence continues at coordinate 220,725 of MU385875.1, read as the reverse complement.
GAAGTAACCCAGGTGCCTATGATATGTTAGCTGAGTCTGTATTACACAAGGAGGTATCCGCCTGTCCAGGTAAGAACATACCAGTCCTTGAACAATCTTCACATAGCCCCTGCTGGTATTCCTGGGGTGGCCCAATATGAAGCTTTTACATTTTCTGAAGAGCCTGTATTTCTCGTCGCATAAACAACCCCTATACCAATCGCGCCACCTATCACAATTCCAAAAATCAAGCCGAGAACGATGGCCTTGGTGTAGTTCCGTCTTGTACGTGGCGCGAAGTTCCTTTCTTCCCACCTTTCAGCCTCGTCTCGCGATGGGATCCTCAGTAGATCTGAGGATTTGTAGCCTTCCATAACGGAATAATAGTTTCTAATCTGCTGGTGAATACTTTCTTAGGGTGTGAGGAGAATATGAATGAAAATAAAGGCACGACATGATTTGAGATGACAATTTATATATCGATGAGAATTTCAACGGAGACTGCGATGTATGAAACGATTGTGGCTAGCTAAGTAGTAGCCAAGCAGGAGATGGCACTCATATCTGAGATATAACATGATTTGTTCTGAGACTTGACTCCCACATGAGATTGGCCCAATGACCGTCAACAATTTCACACAACAAACGTCTCAAGCAGCTACATATCTCAGAACATCATGATGCTAGGCATGATGGATACACCTTGTAGCTGCGGATTAAAACAAGTCGGCGGCTTGTGTTTGTCAGGAAGCATCGACATGTTAGTACCTCATGTGAATGGTTCATCATCATCATAAAGATACGTAGTAGTAGAAGTCGGCCGATAAGATTCAGAACTTGAACTCAGTCGCACTCATAATATATCACCCTCCTCAAAATATTACTATTATTCAATGGTAATTGTCGAGTCCTTGATAAGAAATCTGTAAAACTCCATGAAAATATTTGAATCCAGTTGATCAATGGCTTGGTCGGGGACGCTTCACAGGTTCACAGACTAAGACATCGGGCGAGCTTCCGTCACGAGGTACGTTGGATCCAATTGATATGGCTTTTATTTGTCGATGGTTAGTTAGATTGGGCCGGCTTGAGCTTATATGGAAAGTGCTTTCGATATTAATACTAGCTGAAGGTTGAAAAAAATCTGCTCAACTATAATAGCGTAATGGTTATCGAACTTCCTAAGAAAGGAAGAAGGCAAGAAGGCTGTGGCCTGGTGGATTCAATATTTTGGGAGAGAAGAAAAAGAACGGGTCTAAATAGGTAAGTGAGACCTCATGAGAGATTTAACAACGTTGTAGTTATGCTGCCCTTAGCAGAGGCATCTGTTTTTTATCTCTCATGATTGTTCGGCCCCCTTCATATAAAATGCAATCGATGGTTTTAAGTATAAATGCCTGTCAACACGTCTTAGAATAAAGAGGATTATGTAGAAATATACCTATTTAAAGATGTTTTAACAAGCAAACAATACATAGTAGGTAGGTCGCTGGTCGCTAAATACTACATAGTACTATGTATGTACAGACATTGTCACTAATAATAGAGCTTCCAAGGCTGCTAAGGAGTTTAGTCGTTGCTTGTTATCGTAGACAGCACCAGTACCCCGGAAGCTGCCCTGGATGGAGCCTTCCAGTGCTGGTCTACACTAGGGCTGGGTTCAAGGTTCCGGGTATACACTATTCCTTATTAGTGCTATCTGCACAGGGTTAATTAGCCAATTGGCAATTGATCAGGTCGAGGAAGGACTCAGCCCAGCGGCGTTCGACACGTATCTGTGTGCTTTGGCGAAGTATGGAATTATTAGAGGGAGCAGGTAGGTAGCCCTGTAAATCCACCGATCAAGTTAATGATCGACCTTCTCTAATTTCTTGTACATACATAGTAGTAATAGTAAATCCAGTGATCCACGAATCCCACCAAACAGCTGCTTGGGTGTAGGGCTCTAGGTACTAGTAGGTAGAATTTACCTGGTACCGAAGTACCTACCTTGGCATATTTAGTATGTTTGAGATCCTGATAAGGCCAGGGTCTCCCTTTCTTGATTGGTGCGTTAGGGAGTGTTAGAGGGTCGCTAGGTGTCCATTGCGGCAGGTGGAAGCTGGCAGGCTGGGGGGTCCGCGATGGGAAACCGTAGCATGGATATTAATTTTAATATAACGGCAACCACATCGGATGACGGCTGAGGTAAGATACCTGTGAGGTAGCTGACTGGCCAAATGGACAATAGCTGGGCAAGTAAACTGTAAATGGGCAGGTACATCCATGGAATACCCGAATTGGAGTTTGTCAACTGGAACTGGTTCAAGGATGAGACAAGCATTTTAAGCGCGGATTTTAGGTGTTTACCTACCTACTACATACATATGTACCTACTTAGTAGGTACTCGTATTTCCTAACCTGTTCCTCCTATGTACAACTAGGTAATAATAGCTGTAGCATTCTTCACGAGGCTTGTTGGTTTAGACCAGTCAGCTTCTCTTAACTCGACTCGGGTATCTCCTTTACATAATCTCATACAGGGATGTCTCATACTTATTAGAATAGGTATCTGTTCCTCAATTTTATTTGAGGTTTACCTCATTCATTCATTCATTCCTTCCTTCTCTTCGCTCGTTTTGAACATCCGGCTCTTCGTATGAAGAGGTAGCTGGCTATTCCATTGTTAACCAGTGTTGCATCGCTTTCCCGGGCTACAACATAGTTCGCAATGAAGTCCTACACGCTCCTTTGCGCAGCCATTGCGCTGCTCCAGACTGCCGTCGAAGGCAAAGATGTCGTCGTTGAGTCTTTACCTAAGGTTCCCGTGGGTTGGTCGAAAGTGAAGGACGCGCACCCAGCTCAGGTTCTCAAACTACGCATTGCTCTCGAACAACCTAACTTAGGTCACTTTGAGAAAGCTCTGTATGACATCTCTACCCCGCAGCATCCTCTATACGGACGTCACATGTCTCGCGAAGAGGTCAAGGAGATGATGAAGCCGAGGGAAGAATCTACTTCTGCCGTGCTGGATTGGCTTCGATCAGCCGGTATCCCCTCGTCCGACATTGAGAACGACGGTGAATGGATTAACTTCAAAGCTACCGTTCTAAGGGCGTCGAGCTTGTTGAACACTCATTTCGAGGTGTACAAAAATGTCGGTTCGAACGCCCAACGAGTCCGGACTTTGCAGTATGCATTATCCCTGATCAACGGGGAGGCATTGAGATTCGCTAACTCGAGACAGCTATTCCGTACCCGACGAAGTGAGATCACACATCACAATGATCCAGCCCACCACTAGATTTGGTCAGATGAAACCCCAAGGGATTGCCCAAGTTTACGAAGTCATCGAACAAGAAGAGGTGGCCCACAGATTCCAGATTGCTTCTGAGATCCCCAGCCAGAATCTTAATGTAACTTTCTGCAACAGTACCGTGACCCCTGAATGCTTGCGCGCTCTCTACAATGTAGGCAATACAACTGCGGACCCCGACGTCCCAACCATCTTTGGCGTCAGTGGCTTCTTAAATGAATACGCCAAGCATGATGCATTGGATACATTCCTTACGCAGTTTGCTCCTTACGCCGTCTCCCAGAACTTCACCACAATCTCGGTCAACGGTGGTTTAAACAACCAGACTGATTCGGTCGATGACGATGTTGAGGCTAATCTGGACATGCAATATGCGGCATCATTGGGCTTCAACACGCACATTAAGTACTTCAGCACCGGCGGTCGTGGACCAATAGTCCCGGACCTCGAGTAAGCTCATATTTCTACCGCTACGAGTTGATCGTACATGCTAACGTTTGGTAGTCAACCTGATGCATCTAGTGTTAGTAGGCCATGTCCTTTGAGTACCAATTTTTGACTTGCTAATGCTCAAAAAGGGATCTAATGAGCCGTATCTCGAGTACTTGACTTATCTACTGAATCTTTCTGATGAGGAGCTTCCTCACACCTTGACTACGTCCTACGGAGAGGATGAGCAGTCGGTACCGAAGGCATATGTCAAGAAAGTCTGCACCATGTTTGGTCAGCTAGGCGCAAGGGGTGTCTCGGTGTTGTTTAGCTCAGGAGAGTAAGTGTTTTCATGCCTAAAGAAATTCTGGTTCGTGATTGAATTAACCTCCTCGTAGTACCGGCCCTGGTAGCGCATGCCAGACTAATGATGGCAAGAACACTACCCGTCTTCTACCCATCTTCCCTGCAGCCTGCCCGTATGTCACGTCCGTTGGTGGTACCGTGGGTGTAGCACCCGAGCGCGCTGTTTCTTTCTCATCTGGTGGCTTCTCGGACATTTTCCCCATCCCCCATTACCAGAAAGCAGCAGTAACTACGTACCTTAACAGCATTGGCGACACGTTCAAGGGTCTGTACAACCCTAGTGGACGTGGATTCCCCGACGTCGCCGCTCAAGGACGAAACTTCAACGTGTACTCTCAAGGACAGCTTATCAAAGTGGGCGGAACGTCTGCTTCAGCACCGACCTTTGCTTCTATCATTAGCTTGCTAAACAACGCACGCGTCAAGAGCGGGCAGAAGCCCCTAGGTTTCCTTAACCCTTGGCTTTACAGCGACGCCGTGAAAGGTGGTCTCACTGACATTAAGCTGGGTGGTAGCAAGGGATGCACTGGTGAAGATAGTAAGTCTACACTTTTCCCAATGCTGATTCTTTATACGCCGATTCTGAACCTGAGGCCACGCTTTATCATTGTATGGACGCTAACATATTGCAGTCTACAGTGGCCTGCCCACGCCGATTGTTCCTGGAGCCGGATGGAATGCTACTGAGGGATGGGATCCCGTCACCGGGTTGGGAACTCCCTTGTTCGACAAATTGCTCGAGATGGTTGCTCCCGGCACAAAGCTCCCAGGCGTGGGCTGCAAGGACACGAACTAACTGCATTGTCTAGCGGTCGTACCTAGTAGTTAGGTGTATAGTTAGCAGGGAAAGGCCTCTTAGAAACCGGCTCTGCCATTTTGAATATACAAACGGTTGGACACCTGGGGAAAAGGGTCGGGTTTCTGATAAAATTATCTTGTATTAGGTTTACTTTGAATATATTCTATTCTTCATAATACCGAACTCTAGTGTGTGATAGCACGATCTATTTCATTGTGATGTAAACCTCGTAGCATTGTTCTGGTGGAATAATTTTCTATATGATCTGATTCATGGCGAAGGTTACGAGGATCGTGCTATCTACCTAGTTACTGTTAGTACCTCCTAGGTAAGCAAAAATTGAGAGACCGCACGGCATTCAGAAATAGCCTCATTTCATCATACTCGGAACCCGAATCACAAGTCCTCCAAAAGTGGCTTGTCTTTATTTCGGGTTGGCAAGTAGGTGAGTTTCATTTAGTATTCAAATCAATTCAGACGAGCGTCTGACTAAATAAAAATTCTGCTGTATGTCTACGCATACATTCCGAGTTCAAAACACCAATTCCGTACCGTGCTCCCGGAACGAGATTCTGCACACTTCAGTAGGTATACGAGGCAATACAACATATAATGGGAATCTACGGGAAATAAACACTATAAAGGGTCCTAGAAAAGAAGCAGTAAACATACGGGCATACGTATCTACCTATCTACAATACCAGCCCGTTCTAACTGTGGACCGTTCACCCTGGAGAAAAACAAGATCCAATAGACAGGCCGCCCTCGCGGCAAAGAAGAATCCGCACAAGAAAGTTATGCGTTACATAAGAAAAAACGATGCATTAAGGGCCCTCCCCTTCCTAAACCCCGTTCCTCCGTAGATATAAACTGGAGGGCCGGAGGGTCCGCCGACGGTCCGTATACCTGGGTCCTGGGTTCTAGATATTGGACTGAATGCCGGCAATTACTATGAATCTCCCAAGATTTGCCATTCCGCATGATCCGACGATTTGTGTTTTTTTCCCGTTCATTTTGGTAGTAGCACACGCCCCCCAGGTAGCCACCCGTCCATCCCCGTAACAATTACGCGTCATGTGTGAAGCCCTAGTTATTCTTCTTAAATGCACCGTTCTGGGCGGCGACACCGACACCGATGGCGATGGCAACGAGAATGATGAGGATGACGATGAATAGACACCACCACTTCCACTTTCGGCGGTTACGGGCGTGGATGATACCTTTCTTAACGTGCGTGTTGCCCTCGTCCATGTACTTGGCCGTGTTTTGGGCGTTCTCCTCCGCTTGCTGGACGTAGGGCTCGTGCTGCTCGATTAATACAGCGAGGTCTTGGAACATAGCTGCCAGCTCTACGAGAGTTTGTTCGATGCGTTGCAGCTCGTTGTGGCGAGTGCGCACGGCACCGAGGACCGTCGAGGCTTGTCCGGTACGGTTGGTACGGAGCTACATGTTATTGTCAGCATTGCATATTGCATTTTATCGCGGAAGGATCGGCGGTAAGAGAGATGTTGAAACATACAGCCGTTTGGAAAACGCCCTCGTTACCCCAATCAGCCTCGGTCGCTTGGCGAACTTCGTCCTCGGTAGCTTCGGGGTTGACGATGCGGTACTGACGAGCGATCAGGTCGCGGTACCGTTGACGGTGGGAACTCTCTTCTTCCTGATAATTGCGCAATTCGCGCTCGAACTCGGCCTTGATCGTGTTGACCTGGCGCTCCTTCACGTTGCGGCTGGCATCGGTCGTCTTGTTAGCGTCATTGGCTAGGAACTTAAGCTGATCCCGGATGCCGCGGTTCAAGGTTTGGGTTTCGGCGATGATGCGTTCGAGTCCCTCAGATACGGTGGCGCTGTCTGGCTCTGCCAATAAGCGCTGGTGTATTGTTGCAATTTTTCGGACATTGTCTGTGAGCGTGCCAATCTCATTGCGGAGAAATTGAATCCGGCCAAGAAAATCCTGCTGTGAGAGCGTATCTGAAGCTGGTTGTTGAGGGTAACTTTGCAATTCGTGATCCTGATTCTAAACAATTATTAGATGGATAGGAACATGCGCCGAAACACCATTACTGGTTAATGCTATTGCTATTGCTATCGCTATCGCTTACCTGACCATAATCGTAGCCCTGTTCAGCTGTTGGGGCGGCTTGGTACCCATTGTTTTGATATTGACCGTAAGACATGATGTCTATTTAGGCCGTCGGCCTGGCGAAATCTAAAAAAGCCTAATGGATTTAAGATCTCGGGTCGGCGCGACAGGCAGGAAGCGTTGTTAATGATCGGATATGATGGGCAATTATGATGGCGAGGGTGATGGTGATGGTGATGATGTAAAAAGGAGGGACTCGGGAATGGCTGAATGGAAGTTGGAGAGGGATGGGACCAAATCCGCCAAAGCCAAATTGATTGAATCAATTTTACTGCCCTGGAACGCCCTGGAGCATTTGCAGCTGCTTGTTAGGGCACACACGGACCCTGCAAAATGAACTGACCGAAGTGACGTCTAGGCGGTGTTTGTAGGCTACTACTAATATTAGTAGTAGTAAGTTCTAACAGCCTATCACCCTCTGGGAATTGTCTTGCTTTCCGACACGAGACTGCCCAGGCAAGAAAGAAAAAAAAAAGAAACAAGTACAAACAAATTATTCGGTACAATTGATTCAAATAGAACCGAGAAAAATAAGAAGTCGAGAGTGAAGTAGAGAAAAATGATGAACAAGACGAGATATGTATTGTATTATGAGTTGATAGGTACTTCGTACAAGTACATAGTAAATCTTGAAAGAAACAAACTATTAAACGGAATTTTCTCATTCAAGGATTAACCCGCGAATCTGGTTTTCGCAAAAATGGGGGTCCCCCAGGGTCAGGGTGCTGAATGATTAATCGATTGATTGACGACGACCACAGGCACTGACGGTGGCAGGGTGGCTTGGATAAAGAGCGAAGTTCGCCCAAAGCTGGGATCAATACCCTTACTATGTAGATAGGTACCCTACTACTACTAGGCTGCTAGGCTGCTAGGTAGGTAATATGGAGAACTTTGCATTCAAGTACTCCACTACCAATCTAACGACCCATGATGGAAGTATTTCCACACATGCATGTGGAAATTAGAGCTAAGAAAGTACAATTGTCACAATTATTAGCAGGTGCCAGGTAGGTACTGGACACACTGCAGTGGCAAGCAGGCAAGAACAGCCTGCAGATGATCGTAAGCTCTAAGCTGTACGACCCCCCAAAATAGAGCACGGCCCCAGAAAACCCTGCCATCCTTACATAGTACTACCCTCCTGGGTTTAGCTTCAACCCTTGCCCGCCAATCGCGAATCTGTAGCGCTTCCTCGCGCTGGGGCTGTGAACTTGAAAAGTTGTTCACATGTCGTCACAGCCCATAATTTGGTAGCTTACCGTAGCTGCGAAACTGTTTGACCCGAGCCGAATATTAGCCATTTAGAACCGGACTATCACGATGTCGTCGCGTCCATTAGGCTCAGTCTACTTCGTATGCGTACTAGGACCTAGGCAGCATATATTGGCAAAACTCGGCTCACATTTCCAAGATTACAACGGCCAATTGCTTATTCATCAAACTGGCAGACTGGATGTCTGAATGTCTGTTGTCTTAACGATGGTTGAAACCCCGTTGCGCTGCTCACTTGTCACAATGCCCACTAATACGACTTTCAGATCTTAGTACCAACACAACTGTGATTCAGGATGCCTTTGCTTATTGCAAATCCAGTCTCAATCTATCAACAGACTGTTGAGATGACCTCGTCCGAGACTCATCTCTTACTTTGCTCTCTCTTTGATAAGCTCTGATATAAGCTTAGACATCATGCCTGTCTTAACCATCAGCCATACTTTCGAATTACTCAACTAGATGGAAAATGTGGTTTTCTTTGCTCGCCGTGATGCCTTCTCCCAAGACAACTCATGCTAGACAGCCATAGTTTTACTATGGTCTTGTACCGTGAGATTTTCCAATCTAATGTCGTCCCTCCTCATAAGATGGCATCATGGGGAGCTGGAGTTTGGCAAATGGCTGTCAAAATGTGACAGCTTACTTCAGAGCCCTAATCAAATCCTGGCACATGGACCGACTATCCGGAACGGAGCTACTCATTGTGGAGCTTGTCTATATCCTGAGCGGCTTCTATGTCGACGAGCTGTTGCGGGATATTTACAAGCTCATATGGAGGTTCGCTTGGATTCGAGAGGAATTTCAACATTCTCCGTGGCGCCACATATTCATTTAGCTGTGAGTAAAGTGCGGAATTCTAGCGCCTTGAGTCGTTGGTCGAAAGTTGATGTGATGAGTCTCAAAGGTAATCCTTTTTGCGACTGGTCCTCGTGTATTGGTTGAGATGCCATTCGACATCACCATCCTTATTCTCCAACGTGCCGCTGCGGATCTCGAATACTTTCATCGTCATTCGAGGCCCGACTTCGGATAATTCAACGCTGTCATATCCTGTTCGGACGAAAACGTGATGCCGCACTTCAATCGAGTCTTCAATGTTTTTAAACGTGACTACTCGACTTCCTAGCTTAGATTTGCTCGTTAGAGGTTCCCTAGGAGGGAAGATATGTTTCAAGATTTTGACAACCCTTTCACCGAGGCGAGAGGTAAAACCTATGATTTGATTTGAGGTTAGTAACAATCGGTCAATCAGGTATATATGGTACGATGCTCACCATCAAATATTAGATGCGGATATGACTCGCTCACGGTTCCTCGTATACTGTTGGGAATATCATGGCGCAATACGACATTATGCAATGAAAACGATATCGTTGGTCCGTGTGGAAAGTGGGACAACGTCAACGCCGTTGGAACACCGCGATGCTCATGGAGAAGCACTAAATCGCTAAGACCACTAGACTGCGCTGATCGAACGAGATCTGGTAGAATCAAGTTGCCACGATTCAGCCGTATGGCAGTTGGAAGTAGCAGACGGATTTCTTTCGCGAATGCCGATAAGCGAGCGGAAGGGTCTCTCGACGTGGTAACGAGGACTCGAGGATCTACTATCCCAGAAAGTTGGGAGTATTCATCATCGAGGTCTAGCTCTTCATCTTTGCTTCGGTCTGGTCGAGATTCGTCGAATTGGTAATCTTTCCTTAGTTCCTTGTCGTTGGCGATAGATGGATCTAAGGGCCTGCCAGTGGCTAAGGAAGCTCTGAGTTTTGCTCTCTTTTCGCTGATTTCGGAGTCTCTTAATAGAAGAGCTCTTCTATAAAGATAGTCGCGCCGTTGCCGAGCTTGTTTGCGCTGCAATATAATGTTAGCAATTTTGCAAGATAAGCCTAGGGAGCCTAGGGAACCAATAGAAAAATAGATCAACGCACAATCATGGCTTCTCTTGTCGTGTAGATTCAATAGTATGGAGGGCTTCTTTGTAAGCAGGGTTGATTCAATCTTGATGTAGCAGTCCCAAGCTCTGAGGCTTTATGTAGTTGATTAGGTACAGCATATGCATCAAGGTCCAAATAATAATGGGTGATTTCTTACGGTCAAAAGTCCTCCAAGTCGTGAACTTTTTTTGGGCTTGCTCACAGGAAAATTTGGTATCGGGGCTTATCAGACTTTGCTCTAAACCTACACAGGCTTAGATTGGTCTAGGGTAAGGGATCATTGGCCCAAGCGTTCTGGACCCACAGTATCCCGCCTGGATTTCCGGCCGCCACATTGAAAGACGCAAGCGCGAAAGTTATCGCAATCTCAGAAATCTAAACCTCAGAATTCCACAATGTGATAACGTCCTTCTTTTGTCTTCCTCACCAAACAAACACGTCGACCTTTTCACCGCACTGAACAAGGCTGCGACGAGGAATATTTAGATTTGTGATATCGCACATCGCTTTGCATCTAGCAAGGTAATTAGTTAGGTAAGTTCTAATAGTCCGGCAACTATTGATTCTCCCTCAACCCTCCCTGCAATTCTCTTTCTTCCACAATTCGATACATCAATGCCTTTCGCCAATCGCCAATCGCTCGACCCTTCTACCCCCCTCACCTTCACCCTAGTCCTCCCATATTTCACTCTCGTGTCCATTTTCTATACATTGCCAATTTGCACATCTGCGTGAACTTGAAAAAAAAGATCAATCTCAACCATATTAATATATATTAGGTGGAAAGTAACTATCTCCCAAACCCGGCTGTCCCAGCCGGCTGACGGCGCTATAATGGAAGGCGCTTTTACCCATCTGGGTAATCACCTTGTATCCGACTCCGCTGCCGCTATTAACGCCGGCGACGACGATCTTTCCACCCTAGATCCCGATGAGAGCCTTCTTTATGTCAAGTACAGTGGTCGCGGAGGTCTAGGCAGCGCAAGACGACGGAACGATGACGATGACAACGAAACCGAAACCTTCGACGACGATGATACCGAAAGTGTAGCTAGTGTCCCTGTCGGGGCTATGAAGGGTTTGAGTCTCAAGGCTCCCGAGGAGGAGAAAAAACTGCCTCCACATGCTTGCGCGTAGGTCTTTGGGGAAAATCAATAGGCTATGGGAAGGTAGATTGCTAATGTACCCATATAGGTATTGTGGCATCCATTCTCCGGGATCGGTCGTGAAGTGCCTTGCCTGTAACAAGTGGTTTTGCAGTGCTCGGGGTAATGCGAGCTCGTCGCACATTGTCAACCATCTAGTTCGAGCCCGGCACAAGGAGGTACAGCTTCACCCGCAATCTACTCTGGGTGACACTACCCTCGAATGCTATAACTGTGGAACGAAGAACGTTTTCTTACTCGGATTCATCCCCGCCAAATCGGACACGGTTGTTGTTCTCCTCTGCCGCCAGCCTTGCGCCGCTACGCCTTCTTCAAAGGATATGAGCTGGGATACTTCCCGATGGCAGCCTTTGATCGAAGACCGAAGCTTCCTCCCCTGGCTTGTATCGCCGCCAAGTGATAACGAACAACTTCGTGCTCGCCACCTGACGCCGCCTATGATCGCTAAGTTGGAAGAGATGTGGAAAGAAAACGCCAGTGCTACAATTGCCGATCTAGAGAAGGCGGCTAGTATCGATGACGACCCGCTTCCCGTCCTCCTAAAGTACGAAGACCCGTATCAGTACCAGAACATATTTGGGCCACTTGTGAAGATGGAATCCGACTATGACAAGAAACTCAAAGAAGCGCAATCGGAAGATGGTCTAGTTGTTCGATGGGACTTGGGTCTCAACACGAAACACCTGGCCAGTTTTACGTTCCCGAAATTGGAGTCCGGCGATGTGAAGCTAGCCGTCGGCGACGAAATGCGAATTAAGTACAAAGGAGAACTTCGGCCTCCTTGGGAAGGCGTCGGATACGTGGTCAAAATACCTAACAGTCAATCTGACGAAGTAACTTTGGAATTGCGCAAGACGGGGAACGATAAATCCGTACCAACCGAGTGCACCCATAACTTCTCGGCCGACTACGTCTGGAAAGCCACCTCTTACGATCGCATGCAAGCTGCTATGAAGACCTTTGCCGTGGATGAGATGAGTGTCTCCGGATATATCTTTCACAAACTTCTTGGTCATGAAGTTGCTGTTGCTCCTATGAAGACCAACCTACCTAAGAAGTTCAGTGTGCCTGGCCTTCCGGAGCTCAACAACAGCCAGATTAGCGCTATCAAGAATGTTCTGCTAACACCCTTGAGCCTCATCCAGGGACCCCCAGGAACTGGTAAAACGGTTACCTCGGCCACCATTATATACCATCTAGCCAAGATGAATAATGGCCAAGTCCTGGTGTGCGCGCCCTCAAACGTTGCTGTGGACCAACTCTGTGAACGTATCAACCTTACTGGGCTGAAAGTCGTACGACTTACAGCGAAGTCTCGTGAGGATGTCGAGTCTTCCGTTAGCTTTCTAGCCCTACATGAGCAAGTCAGAATGCTCGATACCAATCCCGACCTGATGAAACTCTCTCAGCTCAAGACCACCGCTGGCGAACTTTCCAGCCAAGATGAGAAAAGATACAAGCAGTTGACTCGTGCTGCTGAGCGCGAGATCTTAAACAACGCAGACGTGGTGTGCTGCACTTGCGTTGGTGCTGGAGACCCGCGTTTGGCTAAGATGAAATTCCGAAATGTCCTCATCGACGAATCGACCCAGTCTGCTGAGCCCGAGTGCATGATTCCTCTGGTTCTAGGTTGTAAGCAGGTTGTTCTTGTCGGCGATCACAAACAGCTTGGACCTGTGATTATGAACAAGAAAGCTGCCAAAGCAGGTCTAAACCAATCTCTTTTTGAACGTCTCGTTCGACTCGGATTCACCCCTATTCGACTAAACATCCAGTATCGAATGCACCCTTGCCTATCGGAATTTCCCTCGAACATGTTTTACGAGGGCTCCCTTCAGAATGGTGTTTCGGCGCCCAACAGAATCCGTAAAGACGTCGATTTCCCCTGGCCGGTCGGTGAAATGCCTATGATGTTCTGGTCTAACCTAGGCAATGAAGAAATCTCGGCATCCGGAACATCCTATCTCAATCGAACCGAGGCTTCCAATGTGGAAAAGATAGTGACTCGCTTCTTCAAAGCCGGTGTGCGGCCTTCAGATATCGGTGTTATTACCCCGTACGAAGGTCAACGCAGTTACATCGTTACTACGATGCAAAATACAGGCACATTTAAGAAGGAGTCTTACAAAGAAGTGGAGGTTGCGTCAGTCGATGCTTTCCAAGGTCGTGAGAAGGACTTCATCGTTCTGTCCTGTGTGCGATCCAATGATAATCAGGGCATTGGTTTCCTTTCTGATCCGCGTCGATTGAACGTTGCTCTAACTCGTGCAAAGTACGGTCTTGTTATCATTGGCAATCCTAAAGTTCTCTCCAAGCATGAACTATGGCATCACCTTCTAGTGCACTTCAAAGAACGCAAATGCCTCGTGGAAGGACCTTTGACCAACCTGCAGACGTCTTTGCTTCAGTTCAGTCGACCTAAGAACACTTATCGCCCACGACCCCAGCAGGTTTCTTATGTCTCTAGTGGTTATAACAATGGTCGCTCGGGAGGTTTCAATGGAGGTCAGAATTCGGGCCAGGACTTTGAGTCAAGCTCAATGATTTCGTATATTCCCGATGATACGTCTAGCATCCATAGCTCAGCTCTCAGTGGAGCCGGGATCGGCAACACTGCCTTTCCGCAGATGTTTTCCAACTTCAACTCCGAACAGTGGCCCGGACTTCCAGGTTTCAATGGCGCTTCAGGTAGCCGTGTCGGCGGCAAGGGTAGGGGCCGAGGAACAGAGAGTATCGCCGGCGAGAGCGTCGCCACTTCCGAATACACTGACGGTACCGCTAGTGTCATTGGTAGTAAAGGTGTCGGACAAGGTGGCGCAAGTCTCGGAGCTGGGCTTCCAGACGCTCTTCGTTCTCGCCCAACATCCTATACGCAGAGTGACCGGTTGAAGCAGCACGTTGCAGACAGTTCTTACCCGGCCTTTTCAAACGGGTTTCGACGCCGATATGACGACGACGAGAAGTCGGTTAGTACAGCTTTTGCGAGCCAGGTTGGCGGTGGCCTCGATTGATCTGCCTATGATAAGTTGACAGCACCAACATTCGGACAAGAACCAGAAGATTCAGTAATCAAAGCATCCCAGTGCTCTGCAACCTCAGGCACTTGGCTCGCCACCATTCAATCCGAGCTGTATATCAAGACAGCTTGTGCTTTAATACTTGCCGACCTACAAACTTTGGAACTATCCAACTCTTCTGTAGTTGCAATTCGTAACCGAATCAACAGAAGTAGCCGAGCTCAAGTTACTGCCCAATAGCAAGTCCAGCCAGGGTCCAACTCACAGACATTACGACATGAGCTGTTGAGCTTGGAATCTTGGTCTAGGTGGCAGTGAAAGACGACAAGGCCATAATAGCAGCACGCTAGTTCGCCGTAATAGTTGTATCATTCGACTGCTACGCGATCTGGTGCTTGAAGCTGAGATAGTCGCCACGAACGATGACGAGCAACATTGGCCGATATCTTGTGATCAGGAGCCATTCAAAGTCTCGCTTGATTCGTCAAGTGTGAGTCCTCTTCCGCTCGCGAGGACTTGGCTGGGGTCTCGGCGTTCCCATGAGTCCCTTGAGACTTGCTGCGTTCAATTCGTGATATAGTAGACCTTGCTTATTAATATACGTTCGTTCACCTGAGATTATTTGCTCATATGTTGTGAGAGATTCGACTTATTATACAATCTGCCTGTGCCATACGTACCTAGTTTATGATGTGCTAGAGAATTGTCCGCTTCCTTAACCTAGGTAGGGCGGTGGAATAATACCTATTAGGTAGGTATTTCTCTATTAATCTACAGTACAATACAACGTACATATATATATACTACCTAGTACCTGCTAATTATTACCTACTATCCTTGCTACTGATATTTAATTGGAGCTATGCCATGGGTTGCAGGCTTGCAGCAACTCTTAAAAAGTGGGTGTAACCTCCCCTTGAAACTTTAACCACGTGGTCGGGATTGAAAATAGAACAGAATAACTTTTTATGCTACATGAATAGTTCTCTATTTAGATCTCATACCTTGGCAAGATTCTACCGAGCTTCATGACGGTGACATGACACATACACAAGATGGTCATTACTCGTGCTACGTAGTACACCTTTATCCAGATGTCTTAGAGCTGAATAGAATAGTGAATGTACAATACCTGTACTTCGTACACCCAGTAGATACATAAAAGTTACCTAGTACATAATGATAGTTATTAGTTACACCTTACATGTAGTGAGCCCGCCTTAACCCCTGCATTGTAGGTACCTACTAAGTACAATTTGTCAACCTTGGAACTATTGCGGGCGTGCGGGTTGGGCGTTTATACCCCGTTTAGGTACCTACCTACCCTTGTATGCCCGCAACGTAGACCGTACAATACACCAACTTCAGTGCTCCCTCCAAGTTTTGACATCGTTTTCCTTCCGCCATCTTTCCTGAGTTGCTAATTGATTACACTTGCCACCTCTATCATTCTCAGACTGATCCTACCCGAGAAAATACATAAGGATCGATACCTAGCGTCAAAGGTTGATAGCAAGCACCCGAATCCGATCACCCCCTAGTACCTCTAAGGCTCTAACCCCCGCCATTTCATGTCAAGCATCCATCCCACTAAAAGCTGAGAGCAAGCATATACCAAATGGCTTCGTCGCTACAACCTACTCCTCCGGGAGCTCCTACGACAAATGAAAAGAACCCGCGGTTTTCACTCAATGAGAGGAACAGACGATCAATAACAATGAAACCTGCACCGAACGATTCGAAAAGACCAGATACAACCGAGAAACCTACTCAAGACGCCAAGCCTACTACGATCGTAGACACATCTATCACAACTGCCAAAGATGCTGACTTGGCGACACGGTCGATGGCTGATGCCCAGGCCCATGATGATCTAGTAAACCCCCCGGATTTCCAAGGCGAAGTGCAAACAACCAACGACTTGCCAACAATCGAGACGCTGCGGAAGATAGAAATGTACACTGTTCTCGACAGTGACGGGAAGTCACATACCTTCAAGAGCCTGTATGCTGGTCACAACTCCGCACGTCGAGTCCTCATAATCTTCATTCGACATTTTTTCTGCGGGGTTAGTCGCCGACAACTATTCCGAACCATTCTCCAATGAGCACTCATATTAACCGATGTCATAGAACTGCCAAGAGTATTTACGCACTCTTTCAGCGTCTGTCACCCCAGATGCTCTCCTGCAGTTGCCAGTCAGCACCTTCATTGCAGTGATAGGGTGTGGCGCTCCGGAGTTGATCAACTCGTACCTTCAAGAAACCGGATGCCCATTTCCAGTTTATGCCGACCCGACTCGTCGTCTGTATTCCGAACTTGGAATGGTGCGAACCTTGGCAATGGGGTCACGGCCGGCTTATCTCCAGGGGAAATCACTGGCTCATACCGTTGTGACCGGTGTGGTCCAGGGCCTCAAGCAAGTCAAGACAGGTCTGGTAATGAAGATGGGTGACCAACGACAAGTTGGCGGAGAGTTCCTTTTCGAACCGGCTACATTAACAATAGACACTCCTGTCACGACACCACGCAGTGAAGAAGAGAAGAAACTCGAGTTTACCAGTGAAGATAGCAAGGTAGAGGAGCCGGAAGACCCGAGGGTCGAGGAGAAGCGCGTGACGTGGTGTCATCGCATGCGGACGACAAGAGACCACGCCGAGATGCCGGAGCTTATGGAGGTGCTTGGCCTAGACGGCACCGGCGCACCAATCAAGGATAAGAAACGGTGGGAAAAGGCTCTGAGGACGAGAAAAGGCACAGGCCTAAGCATGGCGAGTCAGATGAGCCGAATGAGTATTGATACTTACCGTACCAACAGGACAAGTCATACTAGTCACGCAAATGGCGATTCTCAGGCAGATACAAAGGTAGATGCCAGTGCCCAAGAGCCTTTACACATCATAGCAGACAAGAAATGAGGATGTTACCAGGGACCGGAAGTTAATAACAGGAAACGACCAGTATATGAAGAAAATGCTGCGCAAATTTTGTATAATCTGTCACTACAGCTATGTTGGTTTTCATTACCGGGCAACAAAAGCATTGCGAGGCTGTATGCCACGATTTTGAGCGTTTCAGGGGAGCTAATTGGGTTGACTGAATTAATGCATCAGAAGATAGTAGTGCTCAATGATACCATTTCAACTTTTCCCTAGTACTACCTGTCTCATATTCTACTCGTACCTAGTCTTTCTGCTATTATTTATGTCTTTGTGTCGACTACATAAATGCTGTTCGTTCACAATGAAATGCATAATTAATGAAATGACAATGAACGACATAATGTCTGCATAATATTTTGTCTTTTACCTATTAGGTCCTAGCCTCCTAGGTACTTGCCTAGGTAGTAGATAGCCTTTTGGATTATGTAAACGACTTGGGAGCTCCAAGTTGCAATTTGAACTTGCATCTCCAAGTCCGTCTCGACAGCCTTCTTATCACATTCACTGATTTTCATTATATCCCAATCCATTCATCTCATTCATATGATGAACTCTATTGTCTATTATCTATAAGACCCAGTAGGAAATAAAGAGCTTTCAGGAGATTACGCCTTCGTCCGAGAAACGATTAGTTCGGCCAGATCCGTCACATTCGTGCTTGTTAATAACTCTAGAATCTCTAAAGTTGCACCAAGTTCTCTCGTGATCCAGTTGCGAACTTCAATCGCTGTCAGAGAATCTAGACCATACGATGCCATACTACGCTGAGCGTCTACATCCTCGCGTGCTACCGATAAAACTTCGGATAGCTTCTGTAGCACGCCCTGTATGGCAACTTGACGAGCTTCGTCGTTGCTAGCCGCGGCACGGAATGCATTCCTATACGATATGGCCTGTCCTGGATCGCTACCTGCAGCTCGTATCGAAGCAGCCGCCTCCACTTTAAGATGCTTGAACCGTGGGTCCTCCGAATAATAAGGTAAAGCGCCTGTGCTGCTCAGAACAAGCTTCAGGCCAGTCAGGCACTGAGCGCCACAGTTACCGGATGTGGCCACCGCCAAAAGCCCTAATACTTCAGCTTCGGAAATGGTTTGTCCGCCGAAGTTCTTGCTAATTTCATCTTCTCGCGCCGCATTCTCAGCAATGTAGCCCGCATCAGACACCGCTGTCAGGTCGAGCGATACACCAGGCAAGCCTTGTGCTGCTCTACAAGAGGCGAAACCATCGAGAAAAGTGTTGGCTGCGGCATACGCAGCTTGACCACGGCTGCCAACAATTCCCGCAGCGCTTGACAAGAGAACAAAATAGTCAAGCCGTGCATTGATAGATTCCAGCGCATTGTGGATATTCCAAGTACCCTTTACTTTCGCACGAATTGCCGAGACATATGAGTCGTGGGTCATTTCCTCGATCAACCCATCCTGTCGATAGTTAGACATCCTCTTGCAAACGGTCTCCAATCAAGGTTATTTAGGGCCTATTATCAGGCGAAATTAGACTTACATGGAGCATCATTGCGGCATGGACCACGCCACATATCGGTGGAAGCGTTTCGCTGTGCTCCCTCACTAACCGGTAAGCGTCTTCTTCATTAGCAATGTCGCATACCTTAATGATTATGTTAGCCCTGTCTTGGGTATCTCTGATGAGTTCCTTCAGTTTATCAGCGTTTCCTCCGCTCCTCGATAGAAGTACGATATGCCGAGCACCGTGCTCTACCATCCACCTAGCCATGCTACGTCCTAGCCCGCCAGTGCCGCCGATGATGATGTGAGTTCCTTCACAATTCAGAAAGCGCTTAGACGCATGATGCAATGCCTAGCCGAATTGTTAGTAGTTTCCCAAGCATTAAAATTTCAAAGATCTCGGATGTATAAATGTTAGTCTTACCAATATCATGTCGCCCTTCCAAGCGGAAATAACTATGGGATGCAGAGTCCCTTGCTGAATCATCTGCAAGCCCTTGTCCAGCTCACCCATTCGTAATGTCACCACCTTCTTTAGGGGCTTCAAAATATTTCCTGAAAAGTATCCCAAGACATCCCGGATTATGTCCCTCATAAGTCGTGGGCGAGTAGAAGCCAGATTTAGTAGGTCAATTGACGTAAAACTAATGTTTACGGCAAGGCCTGATCTAGCACTCCAACCGTCGAGGCGATCATGGAGTGCTCCTTGCATATGCGCAATGCGTCCAAAAGGCGCAATGCTTGCCCAAATCTTACCCAGAGTATCGACAGCCGCCGACAACGCAGATGAACCGGTGAGTATTACGTCCATACCAGCTCCTTTGGTGGCATCGTGTATTTCTCGATTGAAGTAGATGCTGGTTGTATCGAAGACATTCTTACATTTAACGCCAAACGATTTCACAACAAACTCCTTTCTTTCGTTGCCATGGACTGCAACAAAAACATTGGCGGCAAAATTCTGCGCAATTTGTATTGCTGCCAATCCCTTATCGTCATTTATTTGAATGAGTATATTTTCGGATTTTCGAAGGCGGACGACTTGTGACAGTGCATAGAGCGCTGCGCCGAAGGCAGATGGCACCATTGCCGCGTCTTCGAAGCTCATACGTTCTGGGATCTTGACGGCGCCGCTAGCTGCCACAAAGATATGTGTGCCCAGCCGGCCACCCCCCAAGACGCAAACTCGATCACCAACACTCAGGTTGACAACGTCCTTTCCTACGCGAACGACAATACCACTGCATGATCTTTCGGGCTCGCCAGACGTATTGGTGCTAAAATGTGCTGAAATGTCGTCTTGGCTCAGCCTGCTAGCTTTAAGCTCGATCTCAACATGGTCTTTACTCAAGTCCTCGCCAAATGAAACATCCTCGAAGTAAAGTACATCAAGAGAGTCATCGGCTTGTACAGCCGCCCGCAGCCGCCGCCCGTTTTGGCGAAATGGCTGGAGATACGGTCCAGATTTGCCCAGCTCGCGATGAACTCGTAGGTTCATATCGTCATCAGCGACATAACGAGGCACGACTAAATCTCCACCTTGCTCGGCAAACTCAACTTCAGCTTCAGGGTTATCTGTCAATATGCTTCTCCTGAAGGCATCCTCAATCAACGAAGCTTGACCTTCGACGTCTAGTGTGCTGTCCGGATCGAGATCTAGAGTGATAGCCATCTTCCCAAGCTCTGACCGTGCCGTGCGAAATAGACCCAGAACCATGCTAGTGCTTGGGTTCATAGAACACTTGGACGCGCCACACGTTACCCATAAGATGGCTCCTGCTCGTGTCAATATGCTCTGGACTGCCTCGAACTCGACTTTATTTATCGACGCTAGAACGGGGCGGTCAAGTTCTGAGAGTACCAAAAAAAAGCCGTTGAAATTACTGATTTGGGTTAAGCTCGAGATACTTGGGGATATACCAGAATGTGTCTCGATGACATCGCAAAGTGATGCTACCAATGTGTCATCTCGACTGCGCTCTGTCACCACTGTTACACGCTCCCCGTGGGTTTTAACATGCGTGTGGCTCACACCATTGACGTGTCGTTCCTCGGTTTGTTCCCAGTGTATCTTGTAGCATAGCTCCCTGGGGCTAGGTAGCTCAGAGGGTGCAGGCTTGAGTGGCGTGAGCTCCAAGCCCAGCATGGATACAGTCGGCACTTCACTCTCCGTTGGCGAGAATAGTTCAGTTAGGAATGTCCCGGATTTGATATCTTCTGTGGACTGGACAACGAATTTGGATCCAAAGCTTCGTTCCCAATCGTCGCTGATATCGATATGGACATGTTTGATGGCGGATGGCAGTTGTGGATCTACATCTCCTTCAAACCCAAGCCTAGCTTGCGATATTTGAACAAGCGGTTCCAGCACGGCCGGGTGAGCCAAGTACGAAGACTCGTACGCCAATGGCATTATAAGCTTTGTGTCCTGAAGGGTACCTTGGCCGCTGGCCCCGTGTGTGCCCATCTTGACATTCACCAGGTTCCAGAAAGTATGAGGATAACTTATACCGCCGGCAATTTGGTTGAAGTAGAAGCCTGCTGCAGGCATTGATACGTCGTCCGGGTCTGAAGGCTTGAAATATTCCTTGGCGCGAGCAACCACCGCAGTATCCCTTTGTGAGGGTTTTACCTCAACAAATCCACGGCAATGCTTCAACCATCCTCTCTTAGATTCAAAACTGGAGATGTGGAATTCTTCCCAACCTGGTTGGGATGTGTCATATTTCCTAAAGCTTAACAGAAGCTCAACTGGCTCATTGTCTGCTAAGAATAATTGCTCTGGAACAACGATTTCACGCAGATCAAAGCTACCGGCTTCAAACCCTTTCATCACTGCTCGTTGGCTGGCTGCCTCTACAATCATAGAGACGAAGGCGGATACTGGGAATACTGGGCGATCATTAATACGGTATTCACGTAACCAAGGAACCTCTTCTAGCCTGATGAAATTGCGCCATGTTGGTTCTAGGTCGTTGCTCCAATCAGTCAACGTCCCGATCAGGTCATGCCGCGCAAATGGCTTGAGTCGATGCTGTCGTGCGATCCGGCTTTCATACCAACAACGCTGTCGCGACCATGGATACGTATAGAGGAAGGGGACAATGTCAGGCTTCTCTGTTTCGGCACGTCTATGATTGACGTTGAAGAAATCAATGCCCTCATATCCGCGAACGAAAAGCTGGCCAGCAAGCTCAAGGGTTGTCTCAGTAGCATCGCGAGCCCGTACAAGAGTTGGAATATATGCCGGCACTTTTGAACTCGGCTGTCCCAGTGTCTTGAGGAGCTGCATAATAGGACCTTTGAGGGCAGCATGTGGCCCAACTTCAACGAGGATGTCCGGCTCGCTTTCTTCGCAAAGCAACTGCAGCGCTGTCGTGAAGCGTACTGGATTCGTCAGATTGTCTACCCAATACTGAGGACCAAGTTCGTCGGTGGAGATCTTGCGAGAATGAAGAGAAGAGAAGAACCCAACATTTTCATCACCCTTTCTCAATTCGACATCTGCAATCATATCGTAATATGTTTTGGCAACCAATTTTATGTGTGGACTATGATACGCAACGTCGACGAAGAGTTTGCGGTTGAAAATGTTTTTGCTCGTCATGATGTCAGAAAGTTGGTCGATGGCCTCGGCGTCTCCCGATACAGTTGTCGAGCTAGGCGAATTTTCACAGGCTGCTACCGCCTGAAAAGGTTCTCGTATTTGCTTTAGGAAGGGCTGCAACTCCTCGGCGCCTATACCTACCGCCATCATCGAACCTCGGACATCTTGAAAGTTCTTTTTCAGATCAATGATTACCTGGCCGCGATAATAGGCTGCAGACATGGCCGCCTCCAGTGTCAAAGCTCCAGTTGCGTATGTAGCACCAATTTCCCCGCTAGAATGGCCAATAACCGCAGAAGGTTTGATCCCCCACGATGATAGGAGGTCTACCAGTCCAAGTTGAATAGCACTACATATCGGTTGACTGACATGAGCCATGCCGACACGTGAATCCTTCTCGTTCCGCATCAGTTCTTCTATCAATGAGAAATCGGCTCCGATGGATAGAAGATGTTTGTCGGCTCTTTGGATGGCTGACGCGAACACGGCATGTGATTCTAGTAGCTCTCTGCCCATGGCATACCATTGTGCGCCCTGTCCAGTGAAGACGAAAGCGAGTTTTGGTGACTTGGGCGGTGCACGTTTTGGCGCTACTTCACCATTGAGGGCTATCGCTAACTTGCTGCACATATCCGCTACCAAAGCTATCCGCCATGGCAGGTGGGAGCGTCGTTGGCATAATGTGTCTATCATTCATCAACATGCATACTGGGTATGGTGTACAAGATGTACAGGTGGAATTCAAACTTACAAGCTAAGTTTCGAGGCATGGTGCTCTGGTAGAGCTCAGCGTGCTGCTCGAGAAAAATACCCAGCTGCTCCATACTCTTCCTTGCGGCCGCTTCATCGTTACCGCTCAACACAAATAGTCGCTTCATTTTGATGTGGCCTTCAAACTTCATAGCATCTAGGAACTCTATCTTATTCTCCTCTGGCAATGCCCTGAGTATTGCGTGTCCATTCGATCCGCTATACCCGAAGTTGTTTACACATATATACTTCTTGTCGCGAGGCATCGGCTGCTGTCTCTGTGGAATCTAATCGCAAAGATCAATATTTATCCAATCCCGGAGCCACCCGTCAGATAGCATTCACTAGGAGCTTCTCTCAATTGACTAACCTTGAGATTCCATTGGGATAAAGGAATAGCTGGATTTTCCTTTTCGAAGTCGGCATTCGGTACAATGAATCCCTTTTCTAACATAAGGGCCGCCTTCATGACTGATACAATGCCGCTTGCATTTTCAAGGTGGCCGACGTTCGACTTCACCGACCCGATACTTAGTGGCTTGCTCCCATCCAACTTCTGGCTAAGTGCCTTATAGATGGCCTTGGCCTCTATAGGATCTCCGACTCGAGTGCCAGTTCCGTGAGCCTCGAAAAAACCGACATCCTTGGCACTGATATTGGCTTGTGAAAGAACGTTTCGTACCAACGATTCTTGCTCTTGTGCGCTAGGTGCAACAATTCCTTTACGCCCTTCATATCAGCCTCTTGTCCATGATAGACACATGGGTTGAGGATACGTACCAACTGTTCGGCCATTGTGACTAATTCCCGTATGAGAAATGACAGCCCTTATGTAATCTCTATCCTCCAGCGCCATATGCAACGGCTTTAGGATCAAGCACACTGCTCCCTCGCCTCTTGCATACCCGGACTTGGCGCGATGATCAAATGCGTAAGTCTTCCCTGAATCGGCGAATAACCTATAATCATACGTCAATAGGCCCCCAAAAAACATAAATATAAGCTGACTGACCTCAGCTTGGCCATAGATACCCAAACATCGGGTTGTGTGATGAGATGAGAGGCTGCAACAATAGCTTGTTCAGACTCTCCTGACCGTATACTCTGAACAGCCATGTGCAATGCATGCATACTAGATGAACATGCCGTGTCGACGGTGAAAGTAGGTCCGCACAAATTCAAAAAGTATGATATCCTCCCAGCTAAGAATGCGCCTTGGCTACCTGTAGGGTCGAACATTGGTGAGTCGTCCAGGTCTCTAAGGTTTCCCATCCTGTGCTCATTGTCAGGACCGCCGATGAACACACCGACTTTCCGTCCCGAGATAGACTCTTTGGGAATGCCAGCATTCTCGAGAGCTTCATACGAGCATTCGAGGAGGAGTCTTTGCGTAGGATCTTGAAAGAGATTAGTTTCTTGACGTAACCCGGTATGATGGAGTAATACTCACCCATTGTCTCAGCTTCCTTGCGCGTCATATCAAAGAATCCTGGATCGAACATTTC
This sequence comes from Rostrohypoxylon terebratum, assembly GCA_022497145.1. Lineage (NCBI taxonomy): Eukaryota > Fungi > Ascomycota > Sordariomycetes > Xylariales > Hypoxylaceae > Rostrohypoxylon > Rostrohypoxylon terebratum. Next base: position 196,048 of record MU385875.1, on the reverse strand, counting down.
CAGATTCTGAGACAAGAAGTACCCTCCTTGCGAATTTATCGTGCCCTTCTTTTCTGGATTAGGGTGATTATAAGCCTCCTGGTTAAAGCGGCTTCTTGGTACCTTGGACCATGCGCTACGGCCCTTGGTTAACAGCTTCCAGAAGTCACCTGGCGAAGACACGTCGCCGGGTAGGCGGCAAGACATGCCTACGATAGCAATGGGCATCAGCGCCTCGGACTCCATTTTGAGAGATCTAAGGAAGGAACCCAAATACTGGCGCCAAAGGGTAACGACTGAATAACCTTAAAACAATCGTAAAATCACTAGGACTAAACGCGCCAGAAGATATGATATTTCAAAGAGTAGGAAGCCGTACCCATATTATGGCCTGGGTGACTCGAAATAACTAGGTACTAATCGATTTAAGCTTGCGTGGCAACACCCCTCTAGGTTAATAGGGGCTGACTGACAATGAAACGCGGGATACCAAGGGACGGCAGGTTGACCACTTGAGACGAATAAAAGTTGACATCGCGATTATGTCCGACGCTGTAAGGCCTCTCAGGGAGCCACTTTTACCTTCGACCTGATACAGGTCTCACTGAATGACTCCGGTTCTTCACAAGACTTATGGCATCTATCCTGGTTCCTTGTTGGTACAACCCATCCCCCTTCACGTCACCCTAATTCTTTTACTGAGGCAGACAATACATCCCAGTAGACAACTCCCTAAGTAGTATGTGACTGAGCTCTACTTAGAAAAGTGGCCACTGGTGGCCAGCCAAGACAAGTCTCATACACCACCTCCGTATACATTATCATGGAGGCTTGCAAGGTTCAGGTTCGGTCGGTGCGGTACGCCATTAACCCGCCTAGTCTGATGTGGCTACCCTACGTCAGACCTCGCACAAGATATGTACATAATGGGTGTCGGAAGTCCGTGAGTAGTAAGTTGACACCGGGTTCGTTATCGCGAGACAGTACACCGGTTTGTTGAGGCCGCAACATGCTTATGCCTACCTGCATCTCCGAAGATCTTTTCGTACTGAGACAAGAACCTCTCAGCGTCGAACACATGGAGACAACTATTTCAGGATTTTGTTCCGTCGTCCAAGACCACCCTTCCAGTCAATTTACGTCAATTCCCTATCTGTGGGTGTAGGGCAAGACAGGGGTTCTAGATCGTGAGCTCCCAGGAATGGTGATCTTGGATAACGTTTCTTCACATGATCACCGCTCTACGGGAATTACCTTCAAGGATATCCTTAGTTGACATTGCTCGACTTTGCCATCCCTTGTTGCGAGTTCTCAGGGATGTCCTTAGTTGGCTTTGTTCTTCGCATAACCATGTATTGGCACGAGTATGCGAGCAGCTTCCCAAGGCTCGCGAGGCAAACCTCTGTGTCATCGACTAGTATGTGGCTTGAGGTAAGTGCCGACTATGGCACCCACTCAAGCGTACCTAGATAATATATAACTGCTACCGGTTGTGTGGCGTCCGGACTTGTGCAGGGCCAAGCTTTACCAGGAAACGTACGCAAGAACCTAACCCGGATACAAGAACGAGTGCTAAAGGGCACGTCGTCTTCTTTCCGTGCCTACAACGCATGTCTTTTTTCCTCTCCTCATAAATCAATATAATAAGTTGGCGAAGAGCTAAAAGGTGAACGCAAAATCACATCTTTCGGATCCCTTCGCCCAAAATGAGATTCCTTTGCTTGCCCGGTGCGTACGGGAGCGCCAAGGTATGTCGCCGATCACCTTAATCCCCTTTCCCTTTCCCCTTTCCAGGGAAGGTGATGCCAGCATGCTGATGAGAGGGTCATAGAACTTTGGCGTCCAGCTCGGGCCCTTCTCCAAGCACATGGAGGACAGGGGCCTGGCCACGTTCGCCTTCACGCAGGGCGAGCACGAGGTCGAGCCGCCGCTTGGATGGGAAAACTACTTCGGGTCGCGGCCGCTGTATCGGTTCATCAGCGCCGCCGAGGGCGACGTTTTCGAGACCATCCGCAGAGTACGACACATCCCGCGCGGCCTCAGCCCGGAGGCTACGGTAAGACTGTTCAACAAAAATAGCGAGCCGGCGGGCCTCAAGTGGCAAACCGTCCGTGAGACAATGGACCGCTTGTTCAAAATCATCGACGAGGACCCTGAGATAGACGGCCTGATCGGATATTCTGAGGGCGCGATGATAGCGGCGTCTCTCTGCGCGGAAGAGAATCGGAGGTGGGAAGAAAGCGGGATTCCAAGGCGAATCAAGGTAATGATGTTTCATCTCTCCCGATCCGTTGTGTGAAACACTGAGGAAAGGCGACTGATAAGCCCACGTTCAACCTCACAGTTTGCCATATTCTTCGCCGGATCGCCGCCACTAGTGTCCAAAGGCGACGACGTCGTAGCTCATTTGGCGGACGAGCACGGGACTTCAATCGACATCCCAACGTTCCACGTCTTCGGGTCCAACGACCCTCTCGTGTACTCGTCCATCGCGCTGTATAACGCGTGTAACCAGGACACGGCGCAACTATACGACCACGGCTTGGGCCACCTAGTACCCCGCGACGCAGACAACGTCGAGCAGCTAGGCGACACGCTCTCGGACGTCATCATGAAGATAAATAAAGCTCGCGAAGGCGAAGGCGGCGGCGGCGGCAAGAGGAGCTCCCAGGCGAACTCGGCCGCGGATACTCCCGTCAGCGAGTTCACCGCGGACGAATACAACACGAGTTCATCCACGGGTTCCGCCGCCTCCTCAGCCGGGTCCACGGCAGGGTCCACAGCCGAATCGGACCTGGACTTGCGGTCAATCCACGGCGTCCAAGCCAGCGGGATCGCGAAGATCCAGGTCAAGTAAAAGAAACCCACTTCCTCCTTACCGACTTACCAATCTAGAAATACCTACTCAATAAAGGCATATCCGACATGAAAGATTTAGCGCAGGGCATATTTCGTTATAACATCAGTTTCTTACTTACTACTTATCTACATTCCTAGGTATCTATCCTCTGCTTTTCCTGTTCATTCCTGGGAGCTTGGTTTTTTTCACACGTCGGGATTTAGAAGAAGATACTCTCGGCGTTTTTTTTTTTGTCATTTTCCCCTCCGGACATCCATCAATCCACCAATCGATCGATCGATTAATCATTCTGTTACTAAGGAACCGTCGGTGACCTACCTGCGTGCCTCCTTATGTAAGCTCTTATTATCGAGCATCCATACTGGGAAAACAGAAGAAGTGGATTGGATGGGTTTGGCTTACGAGGTGTTTCGTTTTTACATAGGTACCTAGATAGTCTCTAACATGACATACCTACCTATATACCAGAAATACCTATCCATGAACGTTTCTTGGCGTATTTGATAAGAGTCAGTCGAACGAAACCCATCTCGTCGCATCCATGTTTACCTATAAGATTAAAGTCATAAGTAGAGTAGGTACGCATCACACGAGGGAGAATAACCAAAGGTCAAGCTATCGAGGTACTGCAAATGTATTCTGTGATAAAAAAAAACACATAAGCGTTGCCACACTCGATGTAAGGTGTTAGTATCCATAACGATAGCTGTAACCGCCAACCGCCAGCCTCCAGCCTCCCCTATTTTTTCCTGGTCCACTTTAAGTCATGACGTGAGTAGTGCATTAAAAGCGCGGAACCGCAACTTCCCCAATTTTGCGTCCGGCCCCTAAACGACAACGAGAGGGAGGTATTAAATTATGTACAGTACTAGGTACAGACTTTGAAAAACAGTGAAAAAAAGAAAGGACGACAGTCATTTTTGTTTTTGTTTTTTTACCGTGGAGCGCATTTCGTATCGTCGTTCGGACCTTATATAGAACCCTCGGCCACTTTCGTCAATTTTCCTTTGCGAACCCGAAACATAACCTGCCCTTAATAATTAAGCCTCGCGCAGTCGTCTTGAGATGAGTGGAGTCGTCCTTTTTTTTACTGTTTTAAAAGAGTAGGTACCTAGGTAGGTAGGTAGGTAGGTGAGGTAGATATGGATGTCAGTAACTTGTGTAGGACCAAGGTTGGGTGTAGGGACCAGGCTCTCAACGGGCGCCCGCAAATGTGGCTCCCATCCCGCCAGCTCCCGCGCCCATTCCCTGCAGCTTGGCTGCCAGTTGGGGGTACTTTTCTTGGACTTGGATCTGCGTCCTCGTGGCCTCTGCGTACGAGAGCGCATTAACGATCTCGCCCGGCGTCCTGGCAAGCTCGGCCGCACGCTCAAAATACTGAAGCGCCTCGGTAATCTTGCCTTGCTGGAGCAGAAGTTGGGCCATCGTAGCCACGGCAATGTCACATTCCGGATCAACTGCAAATCATTAGTAATTTTTCTTTTGGTTTTCCTTTTTTGTTTGAAAAAAAAAAAGATAGTCCTTACTGATCAACGCCTTCTCGCATAGTTTCTCGGCTTCACTAAACTCCATCTTCTGTTGGAAGAGCGCTAGAGCCTTGTTGATTAAGGGTAACACATTCATCGCCATGGGCTTGGTCTGTTTCTCCATCTCCATAGCTGTGTCGAATTTCTGGATCGCTTCCTCGTACTTAGATTGATCTAGTAGTAGTTCTCCGTAATAATTGTAGACGTCGGGAACAGTATCGAAGTTCTTGACGCAGCGACGGAAAGTCGCCATCGAGGACGCGACGGAGCCCATCTTGTATTGCGTCACACCGAGTTGGATATGCGAGAAAATAAATGACGGGTCGAGATCGATCGACTTCTGATAATCCTTAGCGGCATCTTGGAATTCGCCGTGGATGAAGTGTAATTGGGCACGGTGGTAGAAAATGTCCGGGTCAGTGTCGTTCTGGCTCAAGGCTTGCTCCAGATCCGCAGCGGCACTATTTCGATCGCCTATCCACAGCGGTCAGTCTCAACGTTCTTCCGGTTCTTCCGAACCAAGAAACATCGATTACTTACCCATTTCTAGATGCATGCTCGCCCGCTTAACGTAGCTCTGGGTATAGGATGGATCGAGCTCGATACTCTTATCCATGTCTCGCAGCGCTTGCTCTTGCGACCCACGCAAGTTCCTGAATGTACCCCTCAAATTATAAGCAAGGGCCTCGTACTCGCCTAAATCACCGTACTCCAGGGCCTTCTCAAATGCGTTCGCAGCCTCCTCATAGCCTTCGTGAGTTTTCTTTTCCATCGCCGCGAGACCGATTTGCAATTGGCCTAGACCAGTTGATTCTTCCAGTTCGACATCATCTTCTAGACCCTCGGGTCGGGGTTTCGATCGGAAGCTCTGAATGTAGTTGGAGACGAATGTGGGACTCGGAAGCTTGTTGGGATCTTTAGACTTGATAATGTCCTCGGCCTTCTGTTCGGCAACCTTCTTAAGTAATCGCTCGACAGCATTGGTGCTGGAGTCGGTCTTGAACTCGTCGATGATGCAACTAGCAGTGTAATCGAGGAGCGATTCACTGAATTGGGATAGATGTTCGTATGCGTTGGCTCTTCGGTTCAACGCCTTGACGTACGTGGGGTCGAGGCTGATAGCGGCAGTTGTATCCTCGACGACCTTATCCCAGACACTCAAAGCATTGTAGCATGCAGCTCTGTTGGAATAGAAGATAGAGTCGGGCTTGCAAAGAATGGCTTTGGAGTAGAGGTCAATAGCTTTGTTGTAGTCCTTGCTACCGTAGGCCTTGTTGCCGGCGTTCTTAAGTTGTAAGGCGTAATCCCGGCGCTGCTCATCAGAGAAAGTGGCAACAGTATCTTCGGTGATCTCTGGTAATTCGTCGGCGGCCTCTACTGTAGGAGTTTTCGATTGTTCGCCGGAAGAAGAAGGTGATTTTGACGGCTCTTGTTGTCGTTCTGCTTCTTTCCTTTTCCTCCTCTCCTTCTTGCTGAGCTTCGGTTGCGCTGCGACTTTGGGTTTCTATACACACATATATAAATGTAAGTTTTTACCTAGTAGGCGGCGGAAGATACATATGACGTCGACGGTTTTTAGATAAGTAACTTAAGACTGAAAAGTAACTAACAGCATCATTCAGATAGTAGACCACACCAGCACTAGTCACAACAACAGCTACTCCTGCAATAGTATATACAAGTGCCTTGTTCTCGGAGGCCCAATTGGTGAAGCGACTCCAGATGGAAGACTCGACCGGGATAGCAACAGGTCGGGCTAACGGAGGCGTGGGCGGCGGAGCTGCAGAAGCACGAGACATAATGATATAATAAGGAGGATATCGACAATTGCGTACGTCAAGGGGGGTGGTGCGACGGTGAGGAGCGAGTCGAGGTCGCTAAATGGTACGTTGTTTTATCGTTTATGGGTGTCGAGTCGAGGACCTGATGATGTTGTTGCAGTGGTTTGTGGTTTGCAGGAAGCTTTACCATAAATTACCATAAATCGACCATAATCCATCAAAAATTAGTCTGCACGGCGCAAAAAAAAGTTTACTTAGTCTTGCCCATGTACCCATGTACACTTTTTTTTTCATCTATCCCAGCCCACCCTGCCCGCTTATGTACCGCTTCCCCACTTTAATGTGTGCTGGCGGGCTGGCTGTTTGTAGAGATCAGTTTGATCAGTCCCTGCCTGTGTCAAGTTGTAACTTTGCACAGGATGTACATATGTACAGAGGCTATTGTACCTTCCCACCTTAGCGGCCGCATCAAGGTACGTGGATGTACCGCATTTGTCATCCCCGCCGTCACCGATCTGATAAAAGATACCAGGTAGGAAAAGGAAACCCCCCACCATTTCTCATATATCCCATTTTAATTGGCTCCATACATGCACACAATTGCTCATCTTGACCATGACGTTTACCGTCCACTGCGAGATATCTTTCTCCAAGATGCATACTTAAGTCTTAGGTGAATAGCTAATCATAGTATCCCAAGCCCATATTTAATGTCTTCGGTCACGATGGACGACTTTCAAATATTCACGTCCATCCGTTACGACCCCGAGCTCTTGGAAGTTCCAAATCTCGGGTTCTCCAACGTGGGGTGGAATTCGAAACCTTCTCCCTTTTATATGTTCGACTTACACCGAGACCGCATGCTAAGAGCAGCGACTCATTGGGACTGGACTGTCGCTATAGCTTCTATGTCCGGAAAAGAGGGTTTGGAATATTTCGAGAGATTCCTTTACAGCATCACGACCGATCTTGTCAATGGACCCCACCGACTAATGATCACTCTGGCTCGAGATGGAAGTTTGGGCTATGAAAAGTCCCCTCTCCCAGGGACGCATTTGAATAATCTTCACCCTGAATATTTACCGAGCCAGAGTCCTGACTCTCGATCTTCAACATTAGTTAAAGAAGGCAAAGTTCCAGTTAGAGACCCAATATATGACATCTTTCTTGATAACCAAAAGACGTCAAAGTCTGAATTCACTCACTTCAAAACTACCTTTAGAGACGTATATAATGATGCAAGAAGGCGAGCTCTAATAAAGCCGGGAGAAAAAAAGGAAGTGCTTATTGTTAACGATGATGGATTTGTTATGGAGGGCACCATCAGTACCCCCTATTTCTGGAGAAACGGGAGATGGGTTACCCCTCCCGTTCCGAAGAAGTTCGACCCCCTTCAAGGAAGTGGTGGGAATGATGGGACTACCAGAAGATGGGCCTTGGAGAGGTATTAATCCGTGCCCCTTCTTCAAGATCCGAATAGCCAGTGCTAACCGAAACAGGAATCTCGCTACCGAAGAAGTTGTCCTTGCCGAGTCACTGGTGGATGGTGAAGAATGCTGGATAAGCAATGGGCTTCGTGGATTCATTTGTGGAAAAGTGATATTACACTGAAGATCCATACTTATGTCTCAACCAAGCTGTGGTCGACGTAAACATCTCATTTTAAGAGAGAATAGCACCAAGAACGGCAGAAGCCATATGCTGTTAAGATGTGTAAGTCCATTATACTCGCATCTACCCTGAAAAGTTTCTATCGGCCGTTCATACAGCAGAGCCCAGTTAGCACAAAGTCTGCGGGCTCACCGAAACGACGTTCCTAATGACCTAGATGGGGCGATAACCTAGTGCTAACATGAGACATATGCAGGAGTCAACAATATGTTTATATACATGGTCTCCATGATCTATCTTTGCATAAACATATAGGCGGATTTCGCTATATAAGCAAGATGAGAGAAACAAGATGTCCATACTTAATACGAAATATCAAGAATGAGATATTACAATAAGACATCTACGAAACACTCGTTGAGGCCGCTTACTAGGTAGGCAGTTCTGGCATCGACTTCCACGGCAGTGTTATTTTCACATGCTGTTCCATGCCGGAATTTTCAGTTGCCGTTGTTGTAATCTAGATGACTTTCAGCCTCCCTTCCGTCCAAGACAATATGTCATCGTTCAGGGGAAGAAGCTCCTACCTAGGTACATATATTCATTCACAAATACTAGGTATGCTTAGGGAAGATTTTACTTCAAAGATCCCATGAAACTCCATTAAACCATAAATCTTACAATTAACTTCATTACCAAGATAGGAGTTTCCTTCGCGAATTCTTCGAATAGCCTTTCTTAGCACTGAATGTTCATGGAGGAAGGCGCAGTTACTGCAGTTACTGCAGAGGAGCCGAAACAACCCGTATCGAATCATGCCCCTGTGATGCTCAATGCCGTCACCGTTACTACAGCACTTGAGTTTCTAGTAGATTCATTACATGTAGTGAGCCTGAGCCCGTGCTTATAATAATTGTGTGTAACTCCCGATATTCCTTCCTCGTTAAATTCACTCGTCACAGGTATCACAACCCAGGCAGGAGGTCTCAATATCCGAGTCTATCCGAACCCCTTTTCGTGTGTCCGCTCCAGGTCAGAGCAGTAACGACCTGTCATGACAATGACCGATGGTGTCAGCTTCTCCTACTTGCGGTCGCGGGCTCTCTTTCCGTTAGTCTTCCTTGAACATTGGATAACGAGTCAGAGCAGATAGATGACCCAAGGCCTCATAAAGGTTTGCCTTCTCCCACTTCAGTCTCTGCTTTTTCTCTTCTCCCTACACTCCCTAAATCCTCATCTTCATCTACTATCCAATAAACTAGCATATTTCCCCTATTATCCACAGACTATCAAACATTGTTAGCAATTCCACCTCGTATAGGTTGTTAGCCATCAGTCATCATATCAACAGAAACTCACCTAAACCACTTTGAATTCAACTATAGCAATGATGTTCGCCGTCCAGGACAAACTGAAGGAAGACTTAGGTCTCACCAAGGTCAAGATCATCCACAACCAGAACTACAAACGCCATGGCACCAAGTCTTATGTCAATACGTTGAACCGTTACCGTTTTGATCCTACTAAACCCGGTCCATATTTCCATGTCGACAAGGTCAGATCACACGGTCTCCTCCCCCACGAGCTCAAATCGGCTCTAGGGGGTGTTGTCCACAAAGAAAGAACACTTGTCAAGAAGGACAATCCCGGCGATGACGGTCAGACCACTGAGGTTACTGCTGAAGATCAGCAGAATGACTCCATGTATATCTGTGAGGTCGGAATTGGCGAACCTGTTCAGAAGTTGTTGCTTGACTTCGACACTGGTTCTGCCGACACATGGGTCCGTTACACCCCATCATATTTTGAACTTGATCTAATATTTTTGCTAGGTCCGATCGACTCTTGAAGGGAAGGGCCATTCAGGCCACAACGCATTTGACCCCAAGAAGTCCAAGACATTTGAGAAGTTATCCGGAAAGAAATGGAAGATTCAATACGGAGACGGCTCGACAGCTTCGGGCGATTGCGGAAGCGACACGCTGATTCTTGGAAACCTATCTATCAAGAAGCAGACAATCGAGTGTGCTACCAAGTTATCTCGTCAATTCTCCCAGGGTACGAGTGATGGTCTTCTCGGTCTTGCCTGGGGAAAAATCAACACGGTCACAGACTCCGGTGAAGCCGACCCCCAAGCTACTCCTGTTGAGAACATGATCAAGCAGGATGACATTCCTAAAGAAGCCGAGCTCTTCACCTCGGCCTTCTATAGCACTCGTGACAAGGGTGCTGAGTCGTTCTATACGTTTGGTTTCATTGACCAGGACCTTGTGAAGAAGTCCGGACAAGAAATACAATGGACCCAGATCGACAACAAGGAAGGTTTCTGGTCCTTCTCATCTGAGTCGTGCGCCATCAATGGCGAGAAGGTCAAATTAAGCGGCAACACTGCCATCGCCGACACCGGTACCACTCTAGCACTCGTGTCAGACAAAGTGGTTGAGAAGCTGTATGAGCAAATTCCCGGAGCAATTTACGACTGGCTCAACCAAGGATATATCTTCCCAACTACCGTGAAAGCCAATGAATTACCAGAGATCAAGGTAGCTGTCGGTGATCAGGAGTACTTGATCCAGAAGGAAGATTTGGCTTTCGCTCTCACGGACGACAAGAAGTACTGGTACGGAGGTATACAGAGTCGTGGTATGATGCCTTTCGATATCCTTGGCGACACATTCTTGAAGAGTGCCTATGTTGTGAGTATTCCTATTTCCACCCCGTCTTCCTTATCTTGTCACACGAAAACCAAAGAGCATTGTTCTAACGTGGAGTTCGGTAGATCTGGGATCAGGGCAACAGGCGCTTGGGTCTAGTACCAAAGATCCAGGATGTACAAAACCTGGAGCCACCACCCGACGACTCTGGCACCGATGGCGGCGCAGAGAACGATCATGCCCAGGACGAATACCTCATTTGAGGCGATGTTGCTCAACAAAGTGTTATCCTCAGTAAATCGGGGGGCGTTTCGACGTTTACTAGGGCAATGTACACGCTCGTTTGAATCCTTTGATAGGGCAACTCACAGATTGAGGTAGAGTCATGTTGTTGCAAGGGTGAATTTTCTGTCGATGTCAATTTGTTGGCTCAAGGCCACCTACTCTCGTTTCCTACTGCATCTGGGGAAAATGGTGCTGTCGTAGGTAGCTTAGCACGTAACTCACCTAAACAGAATGGAATTGCTCCAAATTTAACCATATTTTCTTTACCAAATGCCGCGAGCTTACTTCATGCTAGACCCTGTAAAGCCGTATTATCGTCCCCAATGACTTGATGATTATGGTTACCTGGGTCTTGATAATTTGAAGACTCCCTTTAAGTCTCTGTTATTTCTACATGTCTATGTCGATACCGATGGTTAGTTCAAGGTTTTCACTGCGGATAACATTCTCCGGGCAATCAACATAATATTTAGAACCTTAACATGCATATATACCACAAACCATAGCTTAAACAAATCAGTTACATATATACCGAAAAAACGTCACGAATATCAATAGAGAATGGAATAGGATAGAAAGAGAAGACGGAGGCGCGCGCGAGGGTTTTGGGTGGTAAAATAATTTAGGTTTCCTACGTCCGCGAACTTGAGCCGCGGCACCTAGCCACTTGTCTTGTCTTGTCTTGTCTCTTTTCGGGGTCTCCCTTCTGCTCTTGCGTGTTGCATCGATGGATGCGTGAACTAAGCTTCCTCCAGCTCCCGTCCGATTTGCGTCCGTGATAATCCCTAAGCTACTTTTCCCACTTTAGTCTCCTTCTGATAAACCTCTTTTTTTTGCCAGTTGCGCTCCGTTGTGAGGAAAGATCCTCCCCTCGACCGACATTGGTGACGGCGTCGTCGGCGGCGTTTAGTGGCGGTGGCGGATCTTCCCAAAGAATAGGCCCAGTAGCTCGCTTATCATGCGGAGAATACAAAATCAAGCAAATGTAGAGAAAAGCACAAACTCCGCCGAACGCCTATGCGGTATGGGGCCCTCCCAGAATTCGTCAGAAGAAAAAACACAATAAGAGCCACAGCTGAAAGAATTGAATAAGTAAAAAACCAGCTCGGACGGAAGTGGTGGGGAGAAGACACTCCTACCCGTAATACGAAGTCCGAGGTCGGTTTCGCGCGGGAACAGCTCTCGTAAAGATGCTATAGTACCGTAGGAATGAGGATAGTGGATATTCTTGTACATTGCCAGTGGTAATCCAAAGGAGGAAGCAAAAGGAGAGCCCCAAGACTCGTAGCCAGACCGATGCCCTAAACGTCGATACCGAATATGCCAAATCCCGTTGACTTGGGACGCGCATGCCCGAGCATCCCGCCATCTCTAGCTAGACGATCAAAGCCAAAACGACAATAGCCAATATGGAAACAGATCACTGCGGATAATAGACCACACCAGGTCCCGATTGTGGGTAATAATAGCCATCCGGACTCGGTGTGACCATGCCATTCATGCCCACTACGCCACCGGGCATCGGGTAACCCTGTGGTGCCGGGTAAGAGTACGTAGCCATAGGTGGTAACTGAGACGCATCGTAGTAGTAGACCATGCCGTTGACTTCCTGGGCAACCAGATTTGAACCGGGGTTACCTTGACCATTTGCCTGGGAAGCAGGGGTCTCACCCTGAGGCTGGCCTTGTTGTGTCCCCGGAACGAATGTCGGTGCGGCCGCTGATGGGGGTAGCGGGCCAGGGTAAGGGCCAGAAGGATAGTAATAGCCCTGTTGCGGTTGTATCATCTGGTACGGCTGATAATAATTCTGTTGAGTAAATTGGTTCGGCTGGAAAGGTGCAGCATGGATAGCGCGCTCTGGAATTTGAGAAAGAGGCGTGCCGGTAGAGTGTTGAGACGGATACGAGGGGTGACGAACGTGCGATTCTTGGCCTAAGCTAGTAGAAACTTGAACAGGAACTTGTTGATGAAATGCTTGCTGGTACGGCTGAGACGGGTTCTGGTGCATCTCGGGCGATTCAATGCCGGCCACCGAGACCGCCTTCTGAGGTCGAGGCTGATGCATATGAAGAGTAACTGGTCGAGTCTCCTGGAAGGGCTTCTGGACAGGGTGGTGAACTTGCGCTGCCGGATCGTTCATATTGGGTTGTCCGGCACCAGCAGGGCCCTCAGCAGGTGCCCCGTCGACAGCGGGGAGTTGTTGCTCCGCTCGAGCTTGTGGGGGGAGCCTGACGACAGGTCGAGAAGCGTCGTAAGGTAATGGCGGTCTCGACATAGAAGAACCAGTTGGAGACACAAGAAAGTCCCTTCCTAAGTCAGGGGCAATCGAAGAGCGCCTGCTAAGAGCAATGCTCGGAGTGTACGCACTACCTGCATACACACTTCCACCAAAGACACTGGTTCTCCTAGAGAACCCCCCAATTGAACCGAGGCCAGACCTTGGCTTTCCTCGTAATCGCTGGTTCGGACGCATAGCTCTAGGAATAAAGATGAAGGACCTATCAGTAGCTGGGAATATGTACCGAGGGGGAAAATCAGGCAACGAGATGCGAACGGGCTTATCGCGCCTCAATGGCGGTCGATGGTCTGGCAACTTCGTATATTGTCGTACTTGTATGCCCGAAAAGATGATAGGTTCCTTAACCCCTGGGAAAAAGACCCTGATTTGTACATTGCCCACATGCTTCTCTGTAGCCATCGTACGGTTGATCGGCGTGGAGCTTGGAGGGCAAGTAGGAATGAAACCATCGCCATTTGGTGGGCCGTCGTCGGTAAATGAAGGCCGCGGTTGTCGAACATGTATAGGCTGTGCGACTATATCGTGCATGTCATGGGCCCATGGACCATTTGTTGTGGGATCACCCGGACTATGCATTTGGTGACTACGTAAGTTAGTTATGGAGCTGATAGACTGCTGTTGGTTTCTAGTAACATACTTGATAGGAGCAAAGGGGCCGCCGATGCCGCCACGGCCTCTTCCTCGGGGGCCCCTACCAAAAGGACGAAAGCCGTTAGCAGATGGACCGGCATGTCTATGATCATGCATGAAGAATGCACCCCGGTTGGGGACGAAAGACGGATCCTCGTCCCGCTTGCGCCTGTACTCTTCATGTTCTTTCCGTCGTCTATCAACTGGTGCTTCGTGCGGATTGTCAGTAGTTGCGGTGGCGGAATTGGAGCTGACTACTATAGGGGCTGACGACCTGGACGGGGGTTCGGTAGATTCGTCAAAACTTAACACCTGAACTGGGGTAGCTTCGCTGTCGATGCTCAGGTTATTCAGCATAAATGCGGTGTCAGACACGGCATTCTGAGTGGACTTCCTGAGACTTTTGGCAGGCGGACTGCCGGAGGACTTGGATTGTACCCTCTTCACATTGCCGTTACCATTAGCCACTTGACTAGCCAACTTCGGAGCAGCAGGTGCGGTCGGTGAGGCCTCATCAACATTACTGGTATCGCTGTCGTCGGCTGGGTCGGGGTCCTCGGAAGCCATAGACCCATCGGTCAAAGAGTCCTCATCGATATCAAGCTGCTCAAGACCTCCATCTTCTTCGCCTTCATCTTCTACCCGACGGCGGTGGCCGATCATTTTTCTTCGTCGGACTGCGGCTACCATGTTGAAAACGGTTTGCTAGTCAAAGGTGCGCTATCACAGGCAAATGGCGGGTTTCGGGGCTTCGAGGCCGAAGATGGATGGACGATATGGGTGGACGATGGGGGAGACGCTTCCTGGTAGAGCTATCGACGGGTGCTCAGGCACGACGTGGGAGACGTGGACGTCTTGGTGGATATGGATATCATACGTCGTTCGGATTGGCGGGCGTGATATCGGACGATGGGCTTCCTTAAGAAATAAAACCTAAAGGCGAAATAACCGCCTGCGGTGCAGAATAGAAAGGAAAGCAGGTCAGAGAAATCAATTAAGAAGCCAATATGCTTATTTTCCTTAGGATTGATCCTTTTCTTTTCTTTTCCCCCCAAACGATAGAATGTCTCTTTCTCTTTCTCTTTCTCGTCGAGCCGGGTTTGGACACGAAGGACAGGGAAGAGGGAAAGACGGCAAGGAAGGAAAACAATCTCGGAATCGGAACAAGAACTTTTATAGAAAAGCCCCCAGGCCAGTGAAAGATACTCACAGGCACTACGGAGGAAATATTTTTGGTGGTTTTTTTTTCTTTTAGGTGATGTAGTGACGAGGAGGGCTTTTTGTTGGATGGATGTAGAAGCCAAGCCAAAAGGGTTTAATATTAAAGAAGTTCGAGGTCAGGATTAGGTAGGCCTGCTTCGGTTTGGTGTAAGGTTGAAGGTAGCCCTGGAGGTTAGGTAGTGTAGGTAGGTTATTAGTGGATTCAATGTTAGTGGATATCCATCTCCCCATGTACTGGATGCCAGGTGCGAGAAGGTAGTATGGGGTGTACGGGATTGTATTGTACAATACAATACAGTCCAGTACCGTGTAGTGCAGTACGTGCAGTACGTGCAGTACGGTACTAGGTAAACTCGGGCTGGAGCCCTTGGAGCCTTGGGAGCAAATTAGTAATTGTGCAACTTAGCAACTTCCAGCCCTGGAGGTTAGCACCTGGAGGCTGGCACTTTCAGTGACGAGCTCCAGTACTATTAGTTAAGAGGTTGTTGTTGCCAGACTCTTTCCCAGGTCGTAATATGCGTAATATGGCATGGGTGGGAAGGTAGAAGGTAGGACAAGCAGCAAGTAGCGTTGCAGCCAAAAACCGCAGTGCGGAGACAAGTCTGAGAAGCCCAGTCCAGATCGGTTTTTTTTTTTCTTTCGAGAAGGCGCCTCCAGGCATTAAAACCTTCTGACGCCGCTGTTATGGTGACCTAATTCCAATTGAGTGCTGGATATTGTTGGTCATAATGGTCCGTGCGGGCTTCCCTGTCATTCTACGAGCGGGACAACTAATAGACCAATGAGCGTAGCTGCGATCCAATGATCCAATGTTGTTATGGGCTAGACTTGCCAGACTTGCCCAGATGCTCGACGTTTTTTGCTAGACTTGACCTCCGAAACGTACAAGTACAAAGCTGTACCTCTTATCAACGGCAATCTAATAGTGCTTTCCAATTCCAATTGTTTTTCTCGATCAGAGCAGGAGCCAATGTCGTAGATCTTATTGAATAATAGTCACAATGCTTCCAGTTGCTACTTAATTCTTCCCTCCAAGTTTCTGTTGTCATAAACGTTCTTCATATTTGATAATTCATCGATAATGAACACATATCCATTTATTTATGTATACCGCCACCGCGTATTTACATATATTATAGTAATGTACTTTTCGTATATTTCTCTACATAGTATGCTGTATATCCCCTCGTTAAGTCCGACCATCGATCTCCATACAATTCAAAGATGGACCTCTGCAGCTACTATACACCGCACTTACATAGCAATGGATGCATACATCGGTTTGGGTACCTACTTAGGACCTACCTAGGTCCTAGGTCCTAGGTATGTACCGAAAGGCTTGTGTATCTTCAGCACCGTATCTGTGGCACCGTTAGCACGCCGGCAAAGAATTTGTTTTTCGCAAAAAAAGGTCTCCATTTCGTAAACAAACATCTTTGGCCGGCATAACGGGCTCCTCTCTTAGGTATGCGTATAGATACCACAAATACCACCACAGATACCTCTCTACCTGCCTATGTACCTATCCCGGCCGTCCATACGTGCGCTATCACTCGCCGAGCCACTCTGCAATGCAGAATCACGTCCAAATCATCCGAGTACAACTGTAATGTACAGCACAATCCAATCTCTACCTAGCACTCACCACTCTCGACCAACCAGTCTTTACACGTATCGACAGCATGAATCATTGCCTGTATGATCCCTGTCTACGGTAGACTGTGGATTCTTCAAAACTCCGCCATCCTCCCATCACTAGTACTTGAAAGCCACTTGGTCCTGTCTCGTCTAGTATAAAAACATCGAGATTTTGTGCTGCCAAGGTGTCGCAATGTTATCGGCTTGCTAGTCCTTCTACAGAGAATATCAGTATTACTAATAAGCCAGATATGTCCATGGCCTCCAAGGCGGGCAGAGCGGGCTACGCAAAGGTACATGGTACTTACCTGCCGCTGCTCTTATGGCGACCCTCCGGTATCGCCAGTCTTTCGTCATACCTCACCAGACGCTACTAGGTAGCATCAAGTGTCAACTTTCCCAGGCTGCCTCGGTGGCGCAAAGTGTTCAGGTTTACGTATAACATTGATCGCAGTTTTTGACGTTCATACGTAGAGGTAGGTATCGATGAAGCACCAATTCGCCGCGTTTGTTTACCTCCTATGCTCGTCGATATCTGTCAACCAAAGCAGTAGCCAATAAGCTGTTCGTAAGGCGTGTCCAACGTTACGGAGCCTTGAGCAAATCCTTGGTCCGTCGGCGTTGATCTTGCCATTTTTGCCGCACACAAGATCCAATGCCGGTCTTGGAGGCACCTATGATGTGGCCTATAATAGCGCTCACTTCAAGTTTAGCGCAAGCGCGATTCCTCTGCCCACTTCTTTAAAGCCGATAGGTGTGCGATTTACCTAAGGCATAGATGGTCATGTATGGCGGCAACACATGGACTCGTGCTATTTATGGCACCTCCTATTCTACGCAGCGCGTTGATAGTGTCTTGACCCTATCGAGATACTGGCGGGATGACGTGCTCTCCTATGCCAGTCTTGCTTCCAATATATTTCATCCACCTTTGACTTGGTCTAATTAAGTAATATATATCATATATTAGACAAGCTGAAGCTGTGGGCAACAATTCACGATATTTACCGCTGTGATCATTGTCATTATCTGTAATGGTAAACAAAATCATTGCCATAACCCTAGGAAATCATCCAAACTATTGTTGGCTTACATATGTGAATCATAGGAGCTTCAGTTGTGGCTGCTGCTGGTTGGACATAGCTTGGTCAGAGGCGGCGGCCACGCCAACGAAAGACGGTCAATAGAACCAGAACCATGAACTGGCAGTGGGTATAGCTGTACGTTTGCTATTGGTCCTGTCTTTTGATTAACTAGGGTTTGTTAGGTAGGTACCTTGAAGTAAACATCGTGTTGAATTGCAGTACAAGTACTTAGTAAGCTGTGTTTCTATTAGACGACAACGAGATTTCTTACCAGGTCCTTATGTTACAGGAGCTTCGTATTATATATATTCCCTTATGTATTCATTACAAGACTTATGTGACTCTTTTTGAAGGATGATGGTCGGAGAGCATCAGTGAAGTGAACAGTTTAATATTAGGGACACCTTGATAAATACGCTGTTGGATTGGGTAACATAAGGAGCTGGAGTCATTTGTTTGGTAAAATCATGAAACGAGATTGTGATTGTGTGTAGACGAGAAAGAGCTGTTGACGGCCACTGCTTTGAGGCGGTACGTAAATATGACTTACAAAAGTAACCGGCGTGGTTGAAATGACAGATAAAAAACTAACTCGTCGGAAGATTCGGGTATTATATGCGCAAGAATCTAACATCTAAATAAGAACCCGCCCGATCTTGCGATCATTATTTATTTCCTTCACGACAAACATTGATCCATGAACTGATGCCTCCGAGGATTGCCTAGACTCATGGGTTATCCCAAGACTCAAGTAAAACATGTGATCGTTTGGAGTGCTACTCCAGAAACAAAATTTGCGACTTGGACAAATCTGAGGATGTCTATCAAATATGTTTCACTTGAAGCTGCATGTCTGCAATGCAACATTGAACGCTTGATAAATCGGGGACACACCGGGGTGACGAAGATGGACAAGTTCCGGGCCGATTCGGATCGGAGCCTATGAAGGCCTCGGACATGGAAAGCCGAAGAGCTAGTTCGTATATTCGAGGATTCGAGGATAACTTTCGAGCTCAATCGCAAGCATGTCGTGAGATGATTAGTGAGGCCATATTCCATGCTCTTAATTTCTACCTCAGTGATGTTTGCGGATAAGCAACGGAGTTGCGGCGGAACAAGGGGGTAACCAATTTAGATTTGACTTGCACCCAAAAATCGCTCGGAGCTTGCTGCCACCGATCAATGACTGCATGCCGTGATCTGATATTTGCGTAGTCAAATACCTAGGTCCTAAGGTCTGAATAACAGTTTGATTGCATCATTGCTGATAGGTGAGGCAACTTTTATTTTAGTCAGCCACAACTTGATCGATGATAGTTGGTGGTGTAATATAGCAACGGATAATGGTGCTCACAAAAATCCTGGCGTAATTATTCAATAATAGACATTATGAACTGTGCGGCTGTTGCCTAGCGGTCGTAGAATACCTGGGACCTAGGACCTAGGACCTAGGTACGAATAGTCATAGTCATAGTCGTAGTACTAGGGAGGCGTTCTCCTAGACAACAAGCCGCGTCATGGTTGTCTAGGCATGATGCAAGACATGAATAGTTCGGACGTGTCTAATGAAAACTAGGCGGTAGCGGTGGCCATGGTTGGCGACAAGCAAAAGAAAGTATTATTACCTGGCGTAATTGACGCCTTTCCTCCGTTCCGTGAGATGTTAACCCCGTCGTATATATTTCATTAGTGAATACCTACTAGGTAGTGGTAAAACGCGCAATAAGTGATTCGGAGAGTTGAAGTGGATGAAGCCGCATCTTAACTTAGCTCCGTGTATTCGGAGAGAAGGTGTCTAATTAAGGTAGTTACCTATTCCGATTAACGTTCATGGATACCTCGGTCAGATACATATGTATGTGATATATCGTATCCATGGATGTTGAAAGGGGATCGCATACAAGGAAGGCCGGATACGCCGCATGCAAAGGGATAGGCCGAGGTCCTCGCTACGTCATCACCATCATTCGATATTTAGGATTTCAAGGGTAATTGAATAGGTATACTACAAATGTGAGCCTCGTAAAGCAAACTTGGAAGTAGCTAGCATCATATGTACCTACTATCATCCCCCTTGCAAGTGTCAAAACTACACCTTGCCTCTGTATCTACTTACTAGGTAAGGTCCTGCATTAGGTACTAGGTTAAACCTTTCAAAGTTACCGAATTTGAAAATCCATTCAACAGTCCATGGGTGCACCTACCTAGCCTACTATTAGGTGTGTAGAGGAATGCTGTTTCCAACACATACCTAAGACTTAAGTAGGTACCTACCTCTAGGTAGTACTTTATACTAGGTAGTCTTGCCAAGCCGGCTGAGGATACAGTAGGTATTAGGTACCAGTGCTGTCTAAAACTGGGAGAATCGGTGATATCCAATGTGTTTTGTAAAGGGCTTACCTGGGTTATTGTCAAGTAACACATGTAATAATTAATAGTATAGTTGGATATACAGACCCTCAATGGAATCAACACCTATCCGTACATACATAGTACGTACTAGTATAGTATCCATCATGTATGCAAAGTACAGAGGTCGCCACCAAAAGTTTTTTCCATAGGACGCTCGTGCCAAGTCTTGGCAGCAGCTGCCAGAGAATCTCGTCGGCTGCCAAATAAAGTCATCCTTTCAACTTAATCGAAACCCTACTTTAAGATCAACTTTTACAACAATCTGTAGGCCTATCTTTATCGAGGCTTTCTTAGAGGTATTTCTAATCAATTTCATATATTTTGGTATAAATCATTAATTATAAAAAATGGTATTTAAGAGAAAGACAGTTATTTGAAAACAGTATCTATTTCCATTCTTATGCCAGCTGAGCAGCTGCTGCAGATGAGTGCTCCTACAGCTGGCAGCGTGAGTGCCAAATCTTGGCACGAGCGTCCTATGGAAAAAACTTTTGATGGTGTCCTCTGTACACATTGCATATTAGGAAACAGCCTCACTCGTCCTCTCCCCGCTTTCTTTCAAGCAATCCCGTCATCGAAGCTGGGTTTGTTGCTCGTTAACCCGCCTTATTTGTTGCCTCCACTGCCCCACTAACCACTAACCGCCTTTGACTAGCAGGACTACACGGTACATAGTTGGTACCCACCGATGTGCAGATGTAAGTATCCCACCATTTAAACTCGCCATCCTCATACGCCAATGGTGTGCGTTTATTTACCTTAACAAGTATATGCACACAGTACATGCTCACATGCAGTATCCACAACTTAAGTGAATGTACCTAGAAAATCCCTGTTACATTTGTACCAGATAGTACCTACCTTGATTGCGAGGAACTTATCTGCCTGCAGCACCTGGGCAGGTGCCAATTGCCGCTTGTCGCTTGGAGAGTAGTAGTAGTAGTAGTCTAGTAGTCTCAGTCTCATCAATCCCTCCTTCGCCTCTTGACTCCTGATCAAAACCAACTTCCCAACTGAATTTCATCAACAATTAACCACACCGAAGTGAAGTTGCATCCGCATCCTGCGATCTTCATCACGGTCTGGTCTTTTTACTTCGTCGCCCATATCTCAGACTAGTACTACAACTTAGTGACGGGTTGACGGAGTGATCGAACTCTAATTCCTGCATCCGCCAAACACCGTCAACGGTACACATCTTACACATTGTATACACATCGTGCACACCAAGTACTAGGTAAGTTAACCCTGCATCTGGTAACATCTCTCTTTCGCCTGAACGCCACCCACGGCAATACCTACCTACGGGCTTACCTCTACCTCTACCTCTACCTCTACCTACTACACAACAAAGTGCGCAGCAGTAGCTGGAAGAGCACAGACACAGGCATTATCGAAACACCTTCCCCTCCTGACTCCTGAGCACCTGGCACTGACCGGATCGGCGGTGTCTACCTCGGACCACCTTCTTCTCTTAAGGTTCTAAGGTCTTTTATTCTCCTCAAAAAACTAAATAATTCCGTCATTCCCTTTACCACTTTTAATCGTTTTCTCGATTTTTGATTCTTGTTATCGTCTTCCATCCATCTTCCCATCTTCCCATCTTCCCATCTCCTTTTTTCATCACCTTGAAGCCGTCTCGGTTCGGTTTACCGACATTTTCCAGCCATATCTCGTCTATACCTACCTACATTCTTCGTCGGGCTGTGCCTTTGTTTTGGGACCTCGATTGTTGATTGAGGCCACGATACGGCTGTCGAAGCTGACCGCCTAAATTTACCTAGGAAGTACATACCGTACCACAAACACCACCATTTCTGATAAGCGACATTGTCCACCTGACACTTAGTAATCTGCTTGTCTCTGGTACAATATGTATGCAATACCCTGCTCCTTTCCCGTTCTTCTATGTATCGTTCCCTACCTACCTCACTTCCTACCTACCCCCTACCCATCTATCATCAATAGGTGCCACTATTTGCACCGTCTCCAACCATAAACTTCCCGCCAAACGTATATTGCCCCGTCAATCATTGACGGACACCCGTCGCTTCCATTTCCATCTTTCCTGTTTCCATCGATAAATTGGCGGAACTCCAACATAATTAACTAACAAGTCTTGTTTCCCCACAGTCTTCCGATCACGATGGCTTCGTCATCGGCTGCGACCCCCGAAACTCTGATAACGCTCAAGATTAGCTTCGATGGTGTAACTCGTCGACTTAAGCTACCTCTTCGTGAGCTCGTGGTATCTTCACTAGAGGACAAGGTCAGTTACTACCATCTCCCGTCATTACATTTATCAATTATTTTCGTTCCTTATTCAATCTAATCATTTACTAATACCTTGAAGCTTCGAAGTGCCTTGCAGATTCCCGATGGAATTACTGCCGCATTTGAGCGATACTCGGACTCGGCCGGTTCATTTGTTCTTCTACATCCTACCAACATCCCGGCATACAAGCAACTTTACCGAGCCGCTAAAGCTAAACAAAAGCTCAAGCTTCGAGTAACTACTCTGAAGCCTGAGCCTGTACCTGAGCCCGAGGCTGAGCCCGAGCCCGAGGTCGAGCAGGAGGCTGAGCCTGCGCCCGAGCCCGAAAAGGTCGAGCTCGAAGAGGTCAAGGCGCCAAAACCTGCCACTGTCGAAGACGCGCCTGAGACTGAGTCTAAGGAGGTTTCTGGGCCTGTCGCCCAAGAACCTTCACTAGATCTAACACCTGAAGTCCCGGCTTCTGCTATGGTCTCCATCGACGCCGCTACGGAAATTCTTAATTCACTTTCCGTGTCAGAGATTCACTCGGATCTGCCCAACTTCATCAAGTTATGGCGCACACATGGAATGCCTAGCATTCGTGTTCGACGAGACGATCAAGGGAAGGAAATTGTTGACTTATTGAAGCACACATTCTCCGACGCCGGCGAGCCTCTGTCAACATTTGAGTCTAACGAGGCAATGCAAGCCCGTATGAGTGATACTAGCCGATGTCCTTTTGCCTCACAGTCTACGCCACAATTGACTGACACCGCTCGTCTCCTTGACTCCCTCAAGCAGAGACTAGCTGCTTCGAAGGAGCCACGCAAGTGCCCAGGACTCCCAGAGAGCATGTATTCCCGTAGCATCAAGGCAAGGGAGGCCCAGGCAGAAGAAGCAAAATTGGAAGAGGCTAGGATGGAAGCCATGGCTGCTTCTGGTTGCCCTAAGCGTCCGTTCACCGTATGCTGCAACAGCTGTGACCGAGCTGTCCCTGATGCGCATTTCCATTGCTCTACTTGCGACGACGGGGACTTTGATCTCTGCCAAGATTGTGTCAACCAGGGCATTACGTGTTACGGCGATGGACATTGGCTTATTAAGCGAACAATTAAGGATGGTCAAATCAATTACAGCAGTACCCATGTTGCCCCTAAGATTGCTCGGTCCCCGCCCACGAAGACTGCCGGTACCGGCTCGTTACTTGACCTGCCAATTAGGCCTGCCGAGAGTGCAAACCTAATTCCAGGCTGGAATCTCTCGTACAATGACAGGACCTGCAACTGCTGTGTTCAAGATCTTCCTGGCAAGGATTTCCTGCACTGCACAACGTGCGAGGATTACGACCTCTGCAAGAATTGCTTTTCGAAAAATAAGCATGGTCATCACCCTGCACATGGTTTCGTGCCTGCTGTGAAGGGTACGATCTTCGAGCACAGCGTATCTTCGCGTCTAGCACCCGGCCGCAACGCCACTCACAATGCTATCTGTGACGGATGTGACAAGTATGTACGTGGCATTCGACACAAGTGCCTCGATTGCCCTGATTGGGACTACTGCTCGGAGTGTGTCCAAAATGCCGACTTCATCCACCCGAATCATCGTTTCGTGGCCATTTATGAGCCGCTGGCTGACCGAGCCATGCAAGCCTCTTCTCGCGCTACTCACTATGGCATCTGCTGCGATGGTCCATTGTGTGCAACTACCCGTGGTGGTTCGTCCAAGTACATTGTTGGCGTTCGATATAAGTGCGCTGTCTGTCATGACACAGATTTCTGCTCTAGCTGCGAGGCTAGTCCCTCCAACACCCACAACAAGACGCATCCTCTGATTAAGTTCAAGACGCCTGTGCGACACGTCAGCGTCACTACCACTGGCGAGCATGAGGATGGGCAGCGCATGCCCACAATGGGCGACCGTGTTACTAAGTCTACGGCAACGGATGCCCCGGCCCACGAGAACATCGCTGCCACGCCTGTCCAGACTGTTGTCGATGTTCAACCGACAGAGCAGCAGGTACCTAAGCTGGAAGAAGAAGTGGAAGTGAAGAAGGAAGTGATAGATCCTGAGGTAGCGACTTTAGTTGAGAAGCAATCCATGACACCTGACCTTGTCGCTGTATTCCAGCACGACAGAGTTGCTGATGGCACCATTTTGCCTCCTAACCACACATTCGAGCAGGTGTGGGTTCTCCGGAACGAGGGCACAGAGGCTTGGCCAGCTGGCTGCTCGGTGAAGTTCGTTGGCGGTGACTACATGGGGGCTGTTGACCCCACCCACCCGGCAGGTATTCGCGAGCTGGTTTCGGCTTCGGAGTCAACTATTTGCTATAACGCACTCAAGCCTGGGCAAGAATTCCCGTTCACTGTCTTGATGCGCACTCCCGACCGAGAGGGTAAGGTGATTTCTTACTGGCGATTGACTACCCCTGATGGCGTGAAGTTCGGTCACAAATTATGGTGTGACGTAACCGTTCAAACAGCCCCTAAGGTTGTGGAGCCTCAACTTTCGCCTAAGCAAGAAGCTGTCAGTTCTTCATCCACCCCCGATGTGGCCGAGAGCCAGATGATCATTCCCAAGCTGGAACACGAATCACCATCTGCTAGTATGCATGAGAATATCCGACCAGAGGTAGAAGCAGAGACGGAGACAGAGACGAACACAGTTGCGCAGTCTGTGCAAGAGGAGCAGGAGGAAGACGAGTTTGAGGACTGTGGTGAAGATGAGGAGTGGGCGGAGTCTGACGAGGGTTTCATGACCGACGAGGAGTACGATATCCTCGATGCGTCGGATGAAGAATACCTGTCAGAACAGCACAAGTCGACATCTAAGAAGTAGGCAACAGGGAGGTACCTCGTAATATGCCCGCTCATCACAGACCACAACAATAGTGTGGCAAATTCGAGGATGGATTTAGTGATATGGAAAGGGGCGTTATTTCAGTGTGCTATCTGTTTCTTCTACCCGTCTTGCCCAGGAGTACGTCGTTACCGATGATTTGCTTGTTTTCGATTAGTGGTCGGGATCACCTTTTCTGATGCCGCTATCATTCCCCCATCTCATTCCACTCATTAGTTAGGCAATAGGAACAGATTGTCGGCATGCGCAGGAGCTATAGGGTTAGGAAACTTTGTAGCTCAATTCACTTGTGTTCATAAAACTGATGTTTACGTGAATTGCTGTGTACTTGCACTAGGTACTATTTATTACTATTATTACGACATGTCTTTAATATGAAATCTTCAATCCTACTATCCTATTATACATTGGACTAAATCGATGCTGACTGGTTGGTTTAAGTATCAGATGTCCACCTAGGTCCTAGGTATAATTGCATTATAATATCCATAGTATGTAAGTATGAAGATGTGCTGACGACGACGTGAGTCGATCAAGTCGATTAGCCCCACCTGTCGGGTAAGATAAGTTACGTGCCCACGAGCCAACTACCTAGTAGGCTGTTACGACGTAGGACCTAGGTACCCAGATGTTCTCCAAATTCAGCCGCCAGGAGACTCAAAGGGTCTCCCGTCTCCACATTGAGCCGGGATCCGCCTAGCTAGTGATTAGTTGCAGGTAAGTTGCAGGTAAGAGTTGCCTAGTAAATGTGTGGTGGATTTGGTGGATTTGGTGGATGTACACTAGTACCTGAATTCCTTTTGGTGCAAGTTGTCCTCTAATATCGATAGCTGGTAAAAAGGTAAAAGTAAAAGTCCACGGTGCGATTCAAGTTACGACTTTAACATCATCCACCTTTTTTTTTAAACCTCCTCCATGGTCAATGCCAACCATCACTACCCTCCCCTAACCCAATTCGACATTTTACACTTTTAAACTCCTCAGATCGAAACAGATGCCGTTCTAGTTCCTGCCTCGCTAGACGTCTCGGCGAGCCTGCAGCGCGATCGGAATCGCACACGAGACTCTCCCTTTTCAGCATACTCGATAGCATACTCGATAATACTGGATCCTTGCTTGGGAGGATCGCCGTCACGATGAACGGCTACGAGTACAATGAGAAGAGCCACTACGATGACGAGCCGGAACCGGGGAGCTTCGTGCGTGCCTTTGACGCTTTCCGTAAGTGCGCCCTCTTTCCCTAGCAACCTCTCCCTACCGTTACCCCCCTTCTAGGGGGTTAGATCGGATCGAATTTAATCGCATAAGTCCACGAAGCTAACCTGCGCCGTCGTTGGCCCTGGACAGCGAAATCGAAGCCGCAATACGTGACGCGAACATCGGGAGGAGGGAAGTGGACGGTGGCGATGTCGCTGGTGTCGCTGGTGCTGTTGTGGTCGGAGCTGGGGCGGTGGTGGCAGGGGGAGGAGTCGCACACGTTCGCCGTCGAGAAGGGCGTCGGACATAGCATGCAGATCAACCTGGACATCGTGGTCAAGATGAAGTGCAAGGACCTGCACGTCAACGTGCAGGACGCGGCCGGAGACCGCATCCTCGCCGCCTCGCGTCTGCAGGAGGACGCCACGGCGTGGAGTCAGTGGGTCGATGCGAAGGGCGTGCACAAGCTCGGTAAAGATAGCCACGGACGTGCTATTACGGGCGCTGGGTGGCATGACGAGGGGTTTGGTGAGGAACATGTGCATGATATCGTTGCGATGGGACGGAAGAAGGCGCGCTGGGGGAAGACGCCGAGGCTTTGGGGCGCCGAGGCGGATAGTTGTCGTATTTATGGCAGTTTGGATCTGAATAGGGTTCAGGGCGATTTTCATATTACCGCGAGGGGTCACGGGTATGCTGAGGCGGGTCAGCATTTGGATCATAATGGTGAGTTTGTTCCTTCTCTCGTTATGTGCCGAGGTCAAGAAAATTGAGAAGAGCAAGCAATACTAACCCGTCTCCCCTCGCTCAGCTTTCAACTTCTCCCACGTCATCTCGGAGCTCTCGTTCGGTCCCTACTACCCGTCCCTAGTCAACCCCCTCGATCGCACGATCAATTTGGCGACAGCGCACTTCTACAAGTTCCAATACTTCATGTCGGTGGTTCCGACAGTATACAGCGTACAACGGGGCTCGGGCTCCGCGCCGGCAGAACGTACCATCTTCACGAACCAGTACGCCGTGACGGAACAGAGCAAAGAGGTCAACGAGCGTCTCGTCCCCGGTCTCTTCTTCAAATACGACATCGAGCCCATCCTATTGCACGTCGAAGAGCGCCGCGACAGCCTGCTCACCTTCGGCATCAAGGTCGTCAACATCTTAAGCGGCGTGCTCGTTGCTTGTCACTGGGGTTTCACCCTAAGCGAATGGCTAAAGGAAGTCGTCGGCCGCAGGCGCCGGAAGCAAAGCGAGGGCGTCATCGGTGCCAAGGACCACTACGACGATTGATCCCCCCACATATCTTATCTAGGTATATACCGTAAGTGCTAAAAAAAAAACGCCACATCGTGGCGATGACGACGGTAAAAACTGTAGTCTCTATTTGTACTACTACCAGTCGAAAAGACAACCCCTCAACCCTCTCAATCCGTCAAAGAGAGGGGAAGAAGGAAATGAGAAAAGACAATTCGAACCAAACAAACCGATCTGGTTCCGGCATCTTTGAACTTTGGGTAAAAAAATACGTCATTTTTTTGTAGTATCTTCAAGTGTCACGGAGTTCGGAGGAGTAGAGAGGGAAGCTCGGCGGCATATAGCGCGGAATACTGAAAAAAAGATCTTCCCAACCATTTTATCTTGTAATCTGGACTTGACTTGTGTGTTATTTCAAGGGTTGATTTGCCTGCACGTTCCCTTTTCTTCTGATGTAAATGCTGTCGCGAACAATTGAACTGGGATTGGAGAGAAGAAAGTAATAGATCGGCAGACCATCAAGGTATTGATAATTTGATCCCGTTCTAGATGTAGATAGATATAAGCGGGGCGGGGGAACAAAAAGGGGATTGTAATCGAAACACCTTTGGTGGATGGTATCCTTAGTAAAATGATTGTAATACGTATGTAAGTCACTCATCAGCATATCAAGACATCTAAGCCGATTAGATTATTGGTGAACCCAAAGTATGCATTTATTTATATGTCGTATACCTATTCATTACAACAACGACAACCCCCCAACTCCTAACAGAGAAACCCATTTCCCATTATGGATCGCGTTTATCATGTTTAAACCCAGCAGACAACTCCTGTATTGTAGGACCTGTTTATCGATGCTTTATAACGTATATAATCTTCTCTACCGTCACTTGCCAGTGGCTCCTCAAACACACGAATAGGGCATAGGACTCGTTATCCGACAGTTTCGGAACTTCATCATAACCGATTTGGTCCGGTCCATCATTGCAGTAGCAGGACATCCTCATCAAGCCGCCCAAACAAATTCTCGATTTCCTCCTCCACGACTTTAAGCTCTTTCGCCAACTGGCCGGTAACCAGGGCGTACGCATATAGGAGCGCGTAATCTGGCTCCTCCACCACCACGTCACATAGGTTCTGGGCTTTCGCTTTGCCAGCAGCGTCTGCCTCGGTATTTTCCCCTGGATCTGCATGCCCGTTTTCTGGTAACTTCCCTCCATCTTCTGCACCTTCCTCGCGGTGGTTGTGACTGTGTTCCTTTCTGAAGCGGAATATCTTCCCCAGGAGCTTGTCCCGAATGACCATAACACTAGGAACAGCGTCTGTGAGCGGATACTCAAGCATGACGCTCGATGCGAGCACCTGGAACACGTGGCAGATGCGCGCGCACAGCTGCGCCCTCTCCTCTGCGGTGTAGTATAGCAAAGCCTTCTCGCCTGGACTAAGTCGGCCGTGCTTCTGCGTGACCAGGCTCATAGCGTGGAAGGCGTCCAGTGCACGTTGCGTGGACGCCATGACTCGCCCATATTCTACGAAAGGGAACGGCCCGCGCAGTTCGTACTCGTTGTTCGCAGAAACACGAAGAGCTTGGAGCTTGGTCGCGTACCGTTGCATCGCAGCTTGTTCACCTATTTTCATGTAGCTGGTAGCAGCCTTGTCATTGCGGAGGAGAACAGCTAATGGGCCTCGTTTCCATACAAGACCCATCTGAAGGTACAAAACGGCCAAGCCCTCTTTGAACTTCTGGCGAGCCGGCATAGGCCAGATGAGACGACATATTATTAGACCCCAAACAATACCTACAGATACAGCAACAACTCTGTGGTAAGTGATAGATCCGATGATAGGATGGATGCCGCCCTCGTCGTCATCATCGTCATCGACGTCTTGGGTAAGGGAGTACGCGTATAATGACGATACGTTGTAGCTTAGTAATACGAAGCGACCGAACGCCACATTACCGCGATCAACCATTATGTAGAACGCACCAAAGGCAACGGCCCAGCCGAGGATGGCCAGCGCAACACCGTTACCATTAGATATCCACCAGTTGATGAGGACAAAGACAGCGCCCAAAATAGTTCCCGTAAAACGTGCCATACCAGTGGCGTTGGCAGCACCAACGGTCGTCGAGCATACAATCATGAACGACAAGAGGCCCCACTCCCCTCGCCAATGGGCATATACGGGCCGCGTTTGAGGGATAAATGCAAACATGGCGTACAAGGCAGCGCCAATCCCGACTTTCAGACCGAAACGAACTATAATGAAGGTTAGCCGATGCTGTCTACAAATACAAATTATGTCATGTAACTTACTGTCATCTCTTGCGAGGAACCTGAAGAACTTGAGGAGGTTTCGAGAGGTAGCTCGGACGATATGATCCCACATACCCTCGCCTTGCGGTACCGTATCCCAATTCACAGTGCCTCGCCGATTTTTCATCGCATCAGGAATGCCTTTGGGCATCTTAGACTGCCTCAGGCGTCTGACCGGTTTGAGCAAGGACGATTGCTCAACGTCATCGCTCTTCCCTTTTGACGAGAATTTGATGTGCTTCCAGAACATTAACCACTTCCAGGATCGTTTGTTTTCTTCTACGGCATGCTTCAAGTCGTCTAGAGTATCGAGGTAAATCTGCATTTCATCCGCGAAACTAAGTAGACTGAACGAGAAGTGACCACAAGCCGCGGCGACTTCCTCGAAATCCGCCTGGACGGACTCGGACCTGGTCCTGCCTAACTCGATAGTTTTATAGATTTCTTCCAGGGCGTTTCCTCTTGCTTGGTTGTACAGACTGGTCGCATCCGAGAGACTCTGCTTGAACTGTTCATTTACCGTAATCGGCGAGCCCGGAACACCAAACGGTGGCTCTTTAAGCATTTCTGCCATGGTGTAGGCGAGCGATTTCATCGACGGACCAAGGCGAGCGATGAACAACTCGAAAATATCCGACGGTGTCCTCAATGAAGATCCTTGTGGGGACAAGATGGCTGGTAATTCTTGCGTAGGTGTCGGCTCATCTTCACGATCGCTTCGTTCGTCGGGTGCCTCATCTATGGCGCCAAGGGAGCTTACCCTAGTACTACCACTTTTCAGCATTGTCGACGAATACCGACCAAAGGTAGGAGAGAAGGGGTTCGCAGTAGGGGAGAAAACCGGGCTGGCGGTCAGTTGTCCATTAGATATTTCCTTGAGGAGCTCGAATTGGGTGTTAGCCGCACTTCTGAGCCCTCCTAGGGATTGGGCAAGATTCTCCATCGACTTTACAACGGCTTTGTCTTGTCTATAAATTTGTTCCTGTCCCAAGAAGTAGTACTCGTATTTGGATTCCCGCGCATTCTTGTTCATCTGCGTCAAGGTTGAGCTATACGTGGACGATGCTTTCGTAAAGTCAGACGAAGTGAAATCCTCCTCGGCGCCGCTCAAGAAACCGCTTGCTATCATAGACAGCATGGCGCCAAGTAAGGTAGACGCGCTCTGCATCGATTTGCGCAACGCCAACCTTGCGGACACAGGCCAGATCACTAAATTGACCACGGTGACAATTGTAGTGGCCATAAGGAGGATCTTGAGCGACTGGATAATCTTCTGATTCGTGAAGACGCCGGTATGGACGGAATTTTCCTTTGTCAGGATGGTGATGATACCGATGGATGCCATACTGGCACCAACGCTCACCAATGGATTATTCAATTTCTGTTTAACCCATCCGACAAAACCTAAGCCTCCTCCGATGAAAATGACGAGAACCAAGACATAGGAGAGCTCTACCATATCTAGCACGGAACCGAAGAGAACCGAGGTGCCCATGGACAATGTTCCGATGAGCATGGCATAACATACGGCGACGACAGCTATGATGACTGCTTCCATCTGCGAGCCTGCCGATCTTGCCGGGTGAAAGTAAACAGAAATGGTGGCGACGATATGTTTCCCATCCATCGGGCCTAGAAAGGCGGCGGCAGGGTGCCAGAATGTCCCCATGCTGGCCAACAAGTACGCGATGGAACACTTGATGGTGCCTCGTCCCTTAGGAGAGTTTGACCACGCCCATAGCTTGCCAGCCGTTACTCGAGTATTGTGCCACGCATTCCGGGCCTTGTCCCTCATTGTGTTACCCTCGGTGAGGGGGCGCAAGTTGTCATCGTCGCTAGGGCCATCGAGGTGAGGATATCGAAGAGTAAATTGACGACGGGTTCGTTCGCCGGTGCCAGGGACAACCCAGGTGCCATTACGGAGCTTCTGTCGTCGTGGGGGCATCGCGTCAGCTCAGCAACATTTTATGCTTGATCGTCTCTAACCGTTCTCGACAATAGAGACAAGTTACGAGTTACGAGTTACGAGTCCACACAGTCCCCTTACGAGACCCGAACACGCGGAAATAAAGGGAAAAAAACAACAAGAGAATAAAGAAAAGTCAGCAAGCAGAATTATATTTTGACTTACACTCCTCGACGGCGCCCTAGTGGGTCGTGGTAACCACCTTGAAGTTCCACCGACGGTATTACTACTGCTAGTCACGTTATCGTTGGTCATAGCTCCGTAGTTGACCACGGCCTTCTTCAAGTTCAACCTCTTTCGTCCCACACGGTGTTCCTAGAACCGTTGTGACATGGTCGATGTTATTATATTTAGAACGGGTGCGTAAGTGGTAAATCTGATGTAAGAGTATACGATATTGTATTGTATTGTATTGTTGTCGTGATATCGCCCTATGGTTATTATTTGAGGTCCAAAAAGAGAAAGACTGTATGTAATTGTACTACGTTGTAATGTATCGAATGTCTGTACCACGCGGATGACGGGCGTTTACAAAGGATCACCTGGGCAGGGCACATTGACGATGTTGGAGTTATGAGTAGTATGTACGTCGTAATATTAGGAGTTATGAAATCTCAAGATCCACTTTGTTCAGACGGGCTAGGCGGGATTGAGAATTGGTCAAGTGCACAACCCAGAATGTGGGGTCTTCTAAACGGTACTTACTACTACGTACTTACTGGTACAGTGGTACAATACACTGGTACTTACTACTTAGTACTCACAGCTTACAGGTACCGACACTGCTCCACTTTAGGTAGACACTCAGACACTGCCAATGTGTTAGGGACAGAAGTCGTAATGAGCCAATGAAAAGCTGCTTCCTTACCAAGTGCGTCATTGCACATGGTCCTTACCTGCAGTTCAGTTCAATGGTTCATCACCCAATGGAACCTTGGAACTTAGAAGCCTAAGCGAAAATGAGCACCTAACAGGGGGCTCTCTCCCACCGGACCCGTCTTCTCCGAGGTACCTCGATGCCTGACATATGACACAAACGCGCGTAGATCGCTTTTCTCATACGAAGTATTGGTCACCAATTTCACGTTACACATCGCTCAAACTCGAATCCCACCATACGAACTCAACTTCCACTCCAAGCTCCACGATTATAATAACGATCTCAAGCCTTATTCTATGCTATGCCTACCTCACATACTTGAAACATCGCATCCAATCTTCGTGACTGACTAAACCATTCGTCCGAGATCTACGTCGAGAGGAGGGGACCAACCGATCTTGTCCTATCCATCCATCTCATCCATCTGCCAGTTACCTAATTCGCCAACTACGTTTCCAACCCACGCATTCACAAAAAAGGAGGGAAGGCCACATAAGATATATAAGATATAAGAAAACCACACCACTCAGGGGGCCACCACCGAGGGAGCGAAACCACCCAAACCCCCCAACCCCAAAAATGGCCAACCTCCCCTCCCAACACCCTCACCTATCCCTCCACCTCTCCGACCGCGCCCTTACGCCCCTCATAACCTCCGCGCGCACCCAATACCAACTCGACGCCCTAACATCCCTCTCCCACACCGCCCTAAGCGCGCATGAGTCCGCCCTACGCCTGAACCTCGGCGTCCCGCAGCGCGTCGTCGTAGAGCACGCCGGCTCGGGCCCCGTGATCCTGCAATCCTTCCTGCGCGCCTCCACCCCCTCCTCCCCCGCCTCCGCGCCCCCTCGCCGCCACGCCAACGAAGCCTCCGCCGGCGGCAGCACCACGCCCGTCGCCGCGCCCCTGAACGGCCTGGGACTGACCTCCACCGCCGCCGACGACCCGGGCTCCGACCCCAGCACCCCCGTCTCCCCCTCCGCGAGCCCCACCACCACCACCACCCTCGAGCAGCGGCTCACGCAGCTACAACTCGCGAGCGACGACCCGAGCGCCCTCGATGCCGCCGAGGACGCCGAGGACGCCGACGCCCCGCCCATGCTCGTAAGCCTAGTCGTGGCGCCCTCGGCCGACGAAGCGCGAGACGGCCGGCGGGCCGCGGCGCGGCTGGAGCGCGTAGGCCGGGAGATCCAAATGCGGTGGGCCGAGGCGCAGGAGGACGGCGACGGGCAGCAGAGAGCGACTTCGAGGGGCGGGGCGGGAGCAGGCGATGCCGGCGACTGAGCGGGGAGGAGGCGAGAGTGCGTGAATGACGTATCTGCCTATATACCTAAGCACCTCTACAAGAGCGAGAAATCTGTCCAGTCTCAGCAGACTCTACTCGCTCTCTATTGCCCACATGGCCTAGGGACTTCCGAGATAGTGAAGGGATCAGGCTGAGGAGGAAGAAAAAAAAGCCGCGTTAGGTTCTCGGCTTCTCAAGTTAGATCACTCATACCCTGGAGGTAGTATTTACCTATCGAAGCTATTAGGGTTTAATATGGGTTCTCTCTCATACTAGAACTACGCCAGGAGTTTTGTAGACTTGACAAAACGCAACGCTTTTTATCTGCGCCCGTGTTGAATAGCTGGCCGGCTTCGCATTTCAACATAAGAGTAAATAGATTACCCCCTCATAGACATGCAGAACTCACGTTCAATTAGAAATTTACAGGCTTTTGTAGTTAAATTTCACTGCGTTGTGTGCTATCTGGTCTCAAACTATTTTGGCTCGCAAGTCTATTTATCCGCGAAAACCATCTTATTCATTGCGCCAGCTAACTTGATGATCATCCCAAAATTCCTCGCTCCTCTAATTTTTTTAAATAAGCTGCTGGAATGCACGGTTGATGGGCGAACGGATGTTGGGGACGTCCTTCCAGAATTCAACGGTGGCCACGGCCCTCTTTGCGATACCCTCAGGGGTGAACTCGAACTTCTGTTGTACCTGTTAGCGAACTGAACATTTTTCTAGATAAAAAAAGTGTAAAACTTGCCTTGTAGACGTCCTTGTAGGCACCAGAGGCACCGAATCTGTTAAGACCGAATTGTTCGTGAGTATACCTCTCCCAGCCCATTGTGCTCATGACTTCGACAGACAGAGATGGAATGCCGTCAGGGAGAACGCTAAGTCTGTACTCCTTAGTTTGCGCATCGAATACCTCGAAGCAAGGAATGGAGACAACGCGTGCCTTGATGCCGTGCTTCTCTTGGAGGTACTTGACGGCGTCAACGCAGATGCAGACTTCCGAACCGGTTGAGACAAGAGTGATATCAGCGTTCGCGACATCATGTAGGACGTAACCACCCTTGTTCGCCTTCTCAATGGTTGATCCCTCGAGCTGGGGTAGGTTTTGTCGTGACAACGCGATGATGCTAGGAGTGTGCTTGGAAGTCAAAGCGATGTAGTAGGCACTGCTGGTCTCGTTACCGTCGGCTGGTCGCCAGACCATCATGTTGGGCAGAGCACGGAAGTGAGCGAGAGTCTCGATAGGCTGGTGTGTCGGGCCATCTTCTCCGAGACCGATGGAGTCGTGGGTAGCAACCCAGATAACACGGACCTGGGATAGCGAAGATAGACGAACGGCACCAGCGGCGTACGAGACGAAGTTTAGGAAAGTACCGCCGAAGGGAATAAGAGTACCGTATGCGGCAATGCCGTTCATGATAGCACCCATACCATGCTCACGGACACCGTATCGGATGTATCGACCGGCATAGTCACCAAGCTTGGTCGATGGCGGCTGGAAGTCAGTAGCTCCCTTCCATCGGGTCAAGTTAGATCCTGTCAAATCAGCAGAGCCACCGATGAGCTCAGGAATTATGCCCTCAACCTTGGAGAGGACAATCTCGGAAAGTTTTCGAGAGGCCACGGCGGCGTCACTGGGGGTGTATACGGGAAGGCTCTTCTCCCAGCCTTCAGGGAGTTCTCCGCTAAGACGGCGAACGAGGTCGTCGTGCTCGGCCTTGTACTTGGTAGCATAGCTAGCGAATAGCTTGTTCCACTCCTGTTCAGCGGCGGCACCCTTAGCCGCCACTTGGGCATATTGATCGTAAACCTCTTGCGGTACAGCGAAAGATTGCTCGGGGTTGAAACCGAATTTCTGCTTAAGCTGCTTGATATCGTCGGCCTTCAGGGGGGAACCGTGAACGCCATGGGTACCTTGTTGTAGAGAACCAAAACCAATAGTGGTCTTGAGCTTGATTAAAGTAGGCTTGTCCTTGACCTCCTTGGCCTTTTGGATGGCCTTCTCAATGGCCTCAAGATCGTGGTCGCCATCGGTTACGATCTCAACGTGCCAGCCGTATGACTCGTATCGCTTGACAACATCCTCAGTGAATGCGCAGGCAGTGTCACCATCGATAGTGATCTGGTTGTCATCGTAAATAGCAATGAGGTTACCCAGTTGCAAGTGACCAGCCAAAGAGCTAGCCTCACCGGAAACACCCTCCATCAAGCAGCCATCACCCAAAAAGCAATAGGTGTAGTTGTCGACGATGGGGAAGCCATCCTTGTTGAAGGTAGCAGCTGTTTGGGCCTGGGCGATGGCAAGACCGACAGCGTTAGAGATACCCTGGCCAAGAGGGCCAGTGGTAACTTCGATACCAGGGGTATCATGAGCCTCGGGATGTCCGGGGGTGATGCTGTCAACTCTCTATACTAGTTGTAAGCAATTATTGTTCCCATTTATCCATGTTACATCCTGGCTCGGCAAGGAGACTCACTCGGAACGCCTTCAAGTCGTCAATGGATAGAGCGTATCCAAAAAGGTGGAGAAGAGCATATTGGAGCATGCATCCGTGCCCATTACTGAGACCCTTGTGGTTAGTAGTTGGATTGGGTTGACATAGAGCAAGAGGTTGACTTACGAGAGAACGAATCTATCGCGGTTTAACCATTTGGGGTTCTTGGGGTTAAAGTTCATGAACTTGTTGAAGAGAACGTGGGCAACCGGTGCCATACCCCTGTACCAGTGGGTGTCAACAGCAATTTCCTTTGTGAAGCCAGTATAAATAAGTTCATGTAAATATATTTTCTACTCACATGGGCGCGCCAGGGTGGCCCGAGTTGGATGCGAAGGTGGCATCGACCTATTGTAAGACAATTGTTAGTGTCTTTTGATTAATACTATGGGGAACGGGGAACCCGCGATGAGGGCAAAAAAAAGGCAGAGCGAGAAGAGCTTCAATGAGCTCACGATGGTGGATTGGAGGGGTAGAGCGGGGGCGGGGTTAAGAAAAAGAGTCGTCATCTTACAGCAAGAACACGGATCGTGTTAATGGCGAGCCAATCTTTCTCTGTGTATCCCATAATTGCGTTTCTATTCTGAAAATATGTCGGGAAATGGGGTCAAAAAAAGAGAGTCGATGAAAAAGTGGTTTGGAAGAAGGAAAGAAACAAGAGTGTGGGAAGAGTCGCGGATGGTTAAAATGTTTTGGTCTTGCAGTGTCTTGAGACGGCCGGCAGCAGCAACAGACCATCCAGGATGGGTCCTTTCTCCTTAGAAAGAGTGGAAAGAGACTTAGAGGGGCCGGGCTTCTAACACGATACATGTATGGTTCACTAAAGTCCGCTGAGGCAAGTATTTAGTTGGAGAGACGATCAATCATAGTGGGTGTGGTGGGGGTCGCTTCCCAAAGAGCTGGGGTGAGCTACATACTACGTACTAGGATTCTGCAAGTCAAGGCTTGTCAAGTAGTCAAGTAGCACCAAACACCAGTAGCACCACTATTAGTACCAGTTACTACGAGTTGTTACTGCGTTATAATATGCCATATACTAACTAGGACGGCATTATTTCATCATTCCTTCTCAACTCTTATCAAAACCCTCAACAATGAATGCCTGTTCATGTGCCAAGATCTAGTATTTCTTTCCCCAAACAGTCGGTTACACTATTGATCGACGCATCTCACTTTTTTTTTCCTTCCCTCTTTTGAAAAAATTCGAAAGTCCCCTGAATAATTTCGCCACTAAGAAGTTTGCCGTCGAATGGTGATACAGCATCCCATCTGCTGGCCTACGTCACCTTTTTAACACTTGATATTCATTTTTCGTTCTCGATCTTAATAATCAAGATTTAATATTCAAGCAAGAATTATCAAGGTTCTTCTAATACACAAGTCTCAAGAACATAAGAGAGTAATAATTAGAGTGACATTAAAAGATTGAAACTCTGACATGTTTGTTACCATTCTCTTACTACACGGAGCAAAAGGGGCAAATATCCCCGAAGATGCGAGGCCGGGATACATATACCTATTGCTAAATCCTTCAGTGCTCTTGCTTAACTAAACGAGAGTTCTAGTTTCAATAGCCCTGCAGCCCTGCGAGAGCTAAATTTATTATAATCCTTCTGATAGGTCCGGAAAAAGGCTCACCAGTTGTTTAAAACTTTACGAGACTGGTACTATATTCGCTACTACCATTGATTTCTGATATCTATCGTGTCTAGGTCATTTGAGCCTCCGAGGACTACTACTATCAAAATATACCTACCTAGTTAAAGCACCTAACTGGTCTGTGTCATAGCCACAAATGTCGTCCTTAGCTATCCCGTCCTATATCCACTTCATAACTCCGGTCTTATATGCCGCTCCGTATCGGACCTACGATATATTACCAACTACCTAGTAGTAGGTACTCGCCTACGTACTAGGTACATACAATCCTAAAAGGTACCAGGTAGCTCTGGGTGTATGTTCACGGTACTAATATGTACTTAATGTCAGCGTTTGTCAGCCTCCTCCCTGATGGGCTAAGCGCAATCGCACAAAATTCACCCGAAAGGTGCGCCATATTAGACACTCTAAACTCAACGAACGCACTGGGCTAGCCTTCAAAGCAACGTGAGCAAGTCGAAGAAGATCATTCGAGCGTCTCTCGCCACGCCTTAGGTCCCTTAGTAATTCATCCCACCCTCCCAGTACCTAGGTCCTAGGACCTAGGTAGGTAGCCTGGTAGCGAACCCAGCGGAAGAGCGGAACACTTGCTCCTCCAATGACTCTACTGATTCTATCTGAGACATCGTGATCTCCCGCTCGCGCACTTCCGACGAAAGTCTTGTTGACCGGAGAAGCCGGGGTTGCTTTCACACGCAACCTTGAAGGCAAAGAATATTTAAAACTTGAGCCATGTGATGCTTGTGTAATGACGGCGATATTATCGCCGACTGTACGCGAAATTTGAGCATTTATCTCAAAAGCCATTCAGGCCATTCTGTAAATGTCCGACATCCCGCCATGTTCTCGGAGATATTTAATCCTCAACACATTCATCGATCAATGAAAACGGGATCAATTTATAGCTACTACCATGTAAAACATCTCATGTGACGATTGAGATTTTAGGATAATATGGTAACTGGAAACTGGATTGTTCGATTTATTTCAATTTTCCAGTAAGAACAAGATATGTGTAAAATGAATATATGATTCAAAAATGACTCGAATGGCACTCATATTGTGGTATCGCTATCCACCAATGAACACACTTTATCTAAGCCATCCACATTTGATCACGGGCCTTCCATCTCCTCTTTGCGATGCAAAATCCGAAAAAGTTTAATTAGGAGCAAAAATTAAGGGTATTTTGGAGATAAGGGGAAGTGACTTGGAAACGAAATAAGATACCGAACGAAACGTACATAAACTGTTGCTCTTGGCAATAAGAGAGAATAAAAAAGCCATGGTGAAGAAAAATTCTGGATCAAAATCTTCAAAGCCGTCGCCTCGAACCTCAGCATCCACCTCTAAATCAGCAGAGGGGTTGGCTCCAGGGGCAACCGAGCAACAATCGGCAACGGGGATTCTTTCGCCAGAGGAGATTAAGGCGCAGCAGAGGCTACTCAACATCTTCAGCGATACCTTCAGAGAAGTACTTAGCGACGATGAGTTTAGCTCCATATTACAAAAGGTGAAGCAAGCACTATTCAACCGGGACTTCGAGACCGCGTTCGGCAACGAGCAGTTCCTGGAAGTGTATGCGGCGAGATGGAGTCCCAGTCGCGCGCTATGTTATAGCAAGATACTAAGCCAAATAGCCGACGACTTGGTGCCTTTGCAAATCCACAACGAAGCTGCTGGTAGTAAAGATGATCGCGATATCCCGTTCGAAGACGAGGTTGAGATGAGACGGTATTCCCCCACAGTCGAATTAGAGGAAGAAGAAAGAGAGACGAAACAAGCCGCTGTTGTGAAAATGCTTGCGATCGGAGGCGGCGCCGCGGAAATCGTGGCCTTCGGGGACTACCTCCGCACCGCAAGCCCCAATATCGCAGGGGACCTCATGCTCCTGGATACCGGACCATGGGCTGAAGTTGTGCAGAAGCTTCACGTCGGCCTCACAAATCCACCACCGCTATCCAAGTATGCAAGCGCCGCAGCCAAAGCAACAAACGCGGCTTTGGTCGAACCGGCGACACGTCTACGCTCGACCTTTACGCAGCAAGACGCGCTCAAACTACAAAATGACGACCTGTCGAAGGTTTTAGGACAGACGCCGCTGCTCGTCACGATGCTATTTACGCTGAACGAGCTGTACACATCCGGAGGCATAAAACTAACCACCGCGTTCCTACGGAATCTCAGCGCTTCCATCCCGGCCAACTCCCTACTTCTAGTCGTTGACAGCCCCGGGAGCTACTCGGAGGCGGCGGTGGGCAAGGTGGCTAAAAAATACCCGATGCAATGGCTCCTCGACCACACCCTCCTCCAAGCCGACAAGCTGCCGGCGGAGGGTTGCAGGTGGGAGAAGTTACAATCACACGACTCGATCTGGTTCCGGCTTGCGGACGGACTGCGGTATCCTATTGAACTGCAAGATATGCGCTACCAGATGCACCTGTACCGCGCCACCACCTCAGCGCCGCCTAACTAGAGTAACTCTGCGTCCACCGGGACACCCAGTTACCTAGTGTGTAATTATGTACATCCATCCCATAACGAGCAACTACAAATATTCATGAGGTATCTATGCCCAAACCAACTTCTTTATGCTGTGGCCCCACTGCTCCAGAATCCCTGTGCTCTTCTTCGCCTCGGCGAGGGAGATGATGTCTCCCTTCTCTATGATGCTCTTCCGCTCCGAGCCCGCCAAGATAGGCTGGCTGAGGAAGACCAGCCGCTCGATCTCCGTGGCGATGACGTTGATCTGCTCGTTCTCTGTCATCTTCTTCACGTCCTTGGTTTCCGATACTGCTGTCCGGGAATACAGAGCCTTAAGAGCGATTTTTCGCGGTGGTTGTGGTTGGGACTGCGGCTTTCCCGCAATGGCGTTAAGGATAGCTTGGTTTAAGATGCCGGATACGGCGGCCGGGGCTTTCGGCGGTTCACTAAAAGTATCCTTTCCTGGTGTTTGATCCGATTGTGCCGACGCACTGGACAGGGATCGTGTATTAGTTCGCTTGACGTCAAACTTGCCTGGCTCGTAGGTGATGACGAGTCCGACATTCCTTGATTCATCGGCTTCCGCGGGTGAGATGGCCGAGGTTATGTACGTGCCGACCTTGATACCGACTACGTGTGCCAAATCCACCCTTTCAAACGAAGATACTTTGTCAAGTTTCCAGTCGAACCGGCACAGATACAACGCTGTGTCGGTTAGAAGAAGCACTACTTCTTCAAAAAGTGAGGCTTTAATGGCGCCGGATGTGTTAGGGCTTAGCAATGTCCATCCGCCGATGAAGTCCTCTTTATCATCCTCGATGACGATTTTCTGGGATGTTTCGATAGCTTGTTCTCTCATTCTTGACATCGAAACGCCAGGGTCCTTGCTCATCATGGTTGCTTCAAATTCGTCGAAGACCATAGATGAAACGTTACCCAGGAAGAAATCGATAGCAGCTTGTGAGAAATAATCATTGACCATTCTGGAGTATACTGTGAGCAATTGAACAATTTATCGGGGATCATGCCTCTTACCCGTTGTAGAATCGTGTTAGGGACAAACCAAGGTCATTCACCATTCCACGGTAGTCTCGTTTTCTCGTCCTAGTATAATCGCCTTTCATCGCAGCAGTAGATGCGTCTAGGGTACTTTTAATTAGAAATAGAGCTTTCCATCCAGTATGATCACTATTTTCTTCGATGAGAATCAGTGGGGACTCACATTGCTTCGATATAGCATCTCCATTGTCGGCCCACAATGTATTAAACCACGAATTCTCCTGGTCGAGCTGAACTGACATATCGAAACCCTCTTCCCTTAACTGCAGATCGAGCATGAACTTGCCGAAGGAACTCTGACACACGTTGGTGCGATCTAGACAATCCATACAATTCGTCCTCAACACACCATTCTGCTTCCGCTCTATTTGACCACCTTTCTCTATTGTGCTACTGGCCTCTTCTATCTTTTTACCCAGTATATCTAGGAGTAAGCTCACGTTCTCAAATTTCATTCCACGACAGGCGGAGTGAAAGTCGAACCATTCAAACGCGAGAGGTTGAGAGTCTGCTGCCTTTTGCTCGTTGAATCTCTTGACGACCTTCTCGTACTCATTCCCAACTATAGCCTCGACCCCATGCATCTCAACCAGATTTACGAGTTGCAAAGTTCCATACGTGTTACCCATTAGTTCGAAATGTTTTTCGGAAGCTCGGTAATTGGCTTCCGGGGAATGTTGTAGTACCGGAATTGGCTTGAGAGAGTATGGTGACTGGGTAAAGAAAATCGGTATGCTACCCCGAACTTGGACAAACGAGAAGATCTTCGACGTTGGGTCCCATGTCGGAGTTGAGAGTATCTGTTCCGTTTCAACAAAATTGGCGGCATGCCCGTTGTCGTCTATCCCACGCCGTAGATAACGTAGTCCAGCCCTTCTCGTTGATCTCCTGGAAATCACTGTGATGACAAACTTCTTCTCAGACGGCCTCAAATCAACAGATTCTCTTTCTGGCGAGAAGAATTCGGTGTCTCGTTCCGGAGGTGGTGACATATCAGCCATTTCCATGGAATC
Source organism: Rostrohypoxylon terebratum (assembly GCA_022497145.1). Taxonomy (NCBI): domain Eukaryota; kingdom Fungi; phylum Ascomycota; class Sordariomycetes; order Xylariales; family Hypoxylaceae; genus Rostrohypoxylon; species Rostrohypoxylon terebratum. The sequence goes on along the minus strand of MU385875.1, from coordinate 153,341 downwards.
CTCTTGGGAGTCGGACTGTGGTGGATGGCGATCCACAACGAACGTCCTTTGCCCAACAAAACCTTGCATCAAGGGTAATATGAGTGAGTCGTTACCAGAGCCTTGGAAGGGCTTCATTAGATTCTTGTTCCAGAAGAACGTTGAATCGGCTACCTGGTGCAACGGAATATTCGTCGTTGCCGTTGTAGAGGATCCATTTGCAACACTTCTTGTGAGATCCACGTCATATGAAAAAAAGAAGCTTCGGGATGTCCCAAACCAGATATGTGCAAATCGCAGTAATTTGGGCATCAAGCTCTCCCCAACAGACGGAGATGATGGTGGCTCAACTCCCTCCTGCTTCACAGCCTCACCCAAGTCTCCCTCTGGGCTTCTGTTTTTTGTATTGCTCGTTGGACTACCCGGCCCGTCTGACACGACGCTGCTCATGCCCAAATTGCGTTTCTGGTCCATCATCCAGCCTTTCCGACTGAACCAACGCTGCGCAAAGCGTCCATAGCTACCACGATGTTTAATGACGTCTTCTGCTATACTGCTCCTTTCACCGCTGGCCTCGGGTACGTCTTTATCTTCGGAAGTCTCTCGGTCGCTTAAAGCGCCTGGATCTTCTGCGTCACCACCAGCAAACGACGGCCCTTCGACCTCGCTCTCCGAGTCGCTATCATCGACGAATCTGTCCGCTAACGCACGCCGAAGTTTGGTCGACGTATTCGAAATGGCTATTTCGGCATCGGCTCGGTTCGTACAAGGGGTGAGCGCGACATCAGTTACGACGTATACAGGGAAGCCGCGAATTTGCGCGACTTGCTGGCGACCGGTAATAGTTATGAGATAGCTTAAGCGGGCAACGGTGAAGAGCCCTATGTAGGGGAAGATGTCAGATATGGGCTGGTTCTACTTGTACGATCTATTCCTAGGAATAGTCGAGGCGTCCTAGAGAAGACGAACCTACAATACCGAAAGCCTCAAAGGATGAAGTTGGCCTTGGTGTTTCAAGAGGCTGATCGCGAGGAAGCGTGGAAACTGTCGCGTCGCCATATTTCACTTTAATGGGCTGCTGGGCTCGTTGCCCCTTAGTTGCGAGGGGTTGGATTATGAGGCCGTCGACGGCAGCGCAAATTAGAAGCTTTCGCGCTATACTAGGCATTCTTAGTACTCAAGAACTCATTCATGATACTTGAGAGTAAGGGAGTAAATATCGAGAATTTTATCAGTTTGAAGTAAGAGATTATGAGCACAAACGAATTTCTATAAGTTATCATTCATGGATACCATGTCGACTTCCAGAAGGTTGAATAGGGTCATTTTTTCTTAAAAGTCTTTCAAGGTTCCTGGATTTGTCTTAAGGAAGGATGGGCATGTCTGTCATAGTTGAAATTTGGTGGGGTTGGCTGATGCCGTCACACGGTGGGGCGTATTTTATAGGGCGACATCGCTGGTACTCAGATGCGCTAGTGTGATCCATATGCATAGATACTTCGGTACATCTCATACTTATCACTCTTTTTATGTACCTACTACCTATCTCCCGAAGTGCCAACTAACTACAGTACAAAAAAGACCCAATAAAACTGAAGTCTTATTGGTCAAGAGAGTCTTAGTAAGGCTTTTTCAATATTTGATTGGGTGCGTTCTTTGGTTTTCTCAAGGGTTCATGTACTGTAGTTAGTTGGCACTTCGGGAGATAGCATGTAGGTATTGGATGTTGATATCGTCAAACGCCTAGTATGGTGGAGACCAGCTTGCAGCCCGTGTCGAACTGTTTGGATCAATGCAGAGTATATTGTCTATATCCGCATGCAGCTATTCATAGGCTATCTGTCTAAGATTCATAGCCTGGTACATTTTCCTCTACATGGCCTGGATTCGTTTCCTAACTCTAGGGGTATCTTAAATCATGAGACGTTCGATCTTGTCCCTCAGACTGCGGATCTGTCCCGATAGGTCGCTGGCCTCGTTGGTGGTGATCGAAGCAGCAATGACAGCTCGGGATACACCGCAAGCTCTACCGAGTGCGATCTGTTTACCTCGATTAGTATATGCATCCTGCACCTCCTTGGATATCTTGTAAGTGACGAACCTTGCTAGGTACGTAGCAGTAAATCACATTCTTGTCCTCGCAAAGCAGCGGAAGGTGTAGGAGAATAGCGAGGGGCGTGGTGTCTGCGGCAAGGATAATAATCTCGGCAACACCTCTATTCAACGTCTTCGTGACTTCGTTGGCTCCTTTCTTGAGCTGGCGGGCATCTGTAAGTACCATTATTAGCGGAATGATTTGCTATTGTCCAATATAGTGGTAGACTTACGGCCAGCTTGTTGCACGAGGTCAAGAATTTCCTGCGTGAGGGCAGCGTCGGCCAACGGCCAAGCTATGAATAAGTCAGTACAACGATCCGATCCCTCTATCTAGGAGAAATATCCAAACTTACCAGCATCTTGATTCTGAGCAGACATATTGGTTCTTGTTAACACAGGGTTCCTTGCGGTGGCTCGCCCTATGAAGCTGTGAAGAATTGCACTAAGTGGCGGATTGAATGTATTTGAGTTGAAGAATAAAAAGTCGAAAAAAAAAGTTCGCCAATGTCAAAGCTTCAATCTGAATTTAGATGCCAAGACCAAGCTAGAACGGAACTCTCATTCGGTGACATGTTATGCCGATTCCGCTGACATAATTGATAATCCACTTTGCAGGTGACTCGGAGCTGCAAAATCAATCTAACCTTTCTCCAAGTTCTCCCCAATCAAAGGGCCAAACTGTAACAAGCACCTTGCAACCTCGCGAAAGCAACACTTCTCCCCGTAATACATTCCCGTATCCATAGCTCTCTTTCATTACTACTACGACCTTAACCCCAGAGCTCTGCCATCTCGAACTCCCAATTCATTCTACCATTCTCATCTCTTCGCCTTGAAAGTCTATCATTCAGGAAATTTATACCTCTATTTTTCTTTCCCCTTTTTCGAAAAGCTCTTCCACTCGTCATCATGTCTAGTTACTCTGAAGCTTGGTACGTAATTTATTGGATGCCTTCTTCCACCAACCCCTTCCATCATCAAACAAAGCTTCAACAGCAATCTACAATTGCAACCTTGGTCCTTGAAATATGTTGATTAATATGCTAATACTATTTTCTACAGTCCGGTCTACGCGGTTAGTTCGTCCTTTTAGTTCCAGCGAAGATTCGATCTGGTCATTCCAAAATGCGAAATAGACGCGACATTAGATACAATGCTAACTTGGAAGCGAAATAGCCCTTCTTCGGCGCCATGGGTTGCACAGCGGCCATCGTCTTCACTTGCTTAGGTGCTTCCTACGGAACCGCCAAGTCCGGTGTTGGTATCGCGGCTATGGGTGTCTTGAGACCTGATCTCATCGTGAAGAGTACGCGCCACGTTCGCTATCGCCAGACTTCGTTCAGCATCGCTAACATGCATAGACATCGTTCCCGTTATTATGGCTGGTATCATTGGTATCTACGGTCTCGTCGTTTCCGTCCTGATTTCCGATGGTTTGACTCAACAGCTTCCCCTGTACACGGGTTTCATTCAACTGGGTGCGGGTCTCTCTGTGGGTCTTGCTGGTTTGGCTGCTGGTTTCGCTATCGGTATCGTCGGTGACGCGGGTGTGCGAGGAACGGCTCAACAGCCCAGACTTTTCGTCGGCATGATTCTTATCCTCATTTTCGCTGAAGTCCTGGGTCTCTACGGTCTCATTGTAGCCCTTCTCATGAACTCGAAGGCTTCGGTCGATGTTAGCTGCTGAGCGAAGCAGGATAACACCACGAAGGGCTCCCACCAGATGCGATAGCTCATATCAAGACAGGAGGGACGACAAACTGTACTTACGCCTCTATCCCTCGTGTCATGAGCTATCTCCTATCGACAAATACTACATACGACTTAAATCAACGGCAAAACGCAACCTGGCAGCCGAAGATGAGCAAAGAGATGGTTGCTAGGTGATCGATCAAAGGTGTGATAAGAATGGTGGAATGGGGCAATAGGTGATGACCGAGCAAGAACCCGCATCTATATTTGTGTTGTTGCTGCATACGTTGTACGCTCCGGAACGGCTTCTCATCGTAGATTAATGGATGAGAAAACTTTGTACTCTAGGTTGGTAATCGGTTTAAGGAAGAAAGTGATTTGAGCTCACTCATGGTTTGTTTTGCTTTCGTGGATATGTCTCCATATCACATAGCGATTGCCCTTGCAGAAGTTCAGAGTTGTGTTTGTCTTGTTTATCGTAATCACTAGGAAGCTAGGTACCTATCTAGCTTGTGACGTTAAGCGAGTCATGATGTGATCTTTCTAGCCTTGTAAGCCTGCTTCAAGTGTGCTGGCTTTCAGACTACCAAATTAGGGACTTTGACCAGCCTCAAAACTCCAAACTATAGGGGTAAATGTGAAGCCTACTCGTAAACCACAGTCACAATATGTTTAGCATGCACTATGGCAATGAATGTTAAAGCCATCCAATGTTACAAAATCTATAATATATTTCTATTAAGCTTTATTTAGGTTATTTGGCTTTTCCAGTTTGTATGATAGGTATGATAGGTATGTTAAATGGTCTTCACTGATGTAGTAGAAGACCTTTTGCATGAGGAGTTTTTCGGAAGTTTCTGTCTGCCTGGTTGTTTGCCTAACTTATGTAGTAGTATGTAAGCTGCGTTACTCTCGCATAAATTTTTAAGACGGCATAGACGGGTGACGTCTTTGAATCCAATATAATAGTTTGTTACCTTCTCAATTATAGTACAAGCGTGAATTTTGTAGCAATTCTTCGAAGACCTATAGACCCAGCGAAAATCAATGTTACGAGAAACAACGACATTGTCGGCGAGTATATATTACGAATAGAATTAAAACGATGTTTTGACAATATCAAATCTTGGTGTTTCTTTCCCTACATGCATTCACTGCAACGTTATTTGTTACATGTGCACGGACCAAGTGATCCGCCATCATGTTAAGAAGAAAAAGAAAGTGAAGTATTAAAAATATTAATATGAGAAAGAACAGCTGGGTCAAAGATGTGGATATGAGATCGGTACGTACCGCGTAGCTACCTCCAGCATTTCAGTGCTAGCGTCACGGTGTTAGCGCGCGAACCGTATTACCTAAGGATCTTTGGATCTTGTTCTGCTCCACTGCAGCTTTTAGAGCTTTTGCAACTGATTACAACTGAAGACTGGGCACTTTGCGTCGCCTTCTATCGCATTTTCCACAGACCAGGTTCTAACGGTGGCGCATTCTTTTGTGTAGCAATATTCAAATGCTATATCTTTCCCTCCCTATAAGATTTATTTAGATTTCACCATACCCACGTCTTCTGGCACGGCTACAAAATTCTCAGTTCACCGTGGGGTCAGCCTTTCTGCCTTGCTCGCTGCAGTCTTCTACCTACTGACATCCACGAAGAAAACATAGGGATTCCCCATAATCAAACATGTCTGACACGAATCACGATGAACGGGATGTTCCCGGCGAGGACCCCCTCGTGAATGAAGAGGGGAACGACGAAGTATGTATCCCTCTCGATCCTCGATCCTCTACACGTGCAGCCTTGCGGGAAACCCAGGCCGACAAAGGGGGTCTGATAGGCTAATGCAATATGCTAACGCGTCTAGGAGGAAATCTCCGCCATGAAGAAACGCGTCGCCGAGATGGAGCAAGAAGCCGCGAAGCTCAGAGAGATGCATGCTGCCTTGGAAGAACGAGGCCAAGAAGTTTCCGAAGACCGGTCCGACGTCGATAGCAGAAGTATCTTTGTCGGGAACGTCGACTACTCTGTCTCCCCCGAAGAGATACAAGCCCATTTCCAGAGCTGCGGCTCTATCAACCGCGTTACCATCTTACTCGACAAGTTCACGGGTCAGCCCAAGGGGTAAGTCCGAACCACATACCACCACACAGTAAGAGACTGTCATTGGCTCACACATTTGCGTATAGATATGCCTACGTTGAATTCACTGAGCCCAGCCTTGTCGCCCAGGCCCTGGTATTAAACGATAGTGTCCTGAAGGGGCGTAACATCAAGGTCACTCCGAAGAGGACCAACATACCGGGTCTGAGTCGTGGTCGGGGAGGCCGCGGCGGTCGTGGGGGATTCGGTGGTCCGGGGAGAGGTGGTTATTTCGGAGGAAGAGGAGGATACATGCCACGAGGAGGATTCTACCGTGGCGGCTACCGGGGACGGGCACGTGGTGGTGGTTTTAACCCTTACTGAGAGGTGAACCGACCCGTCCTCATTATTTTTTTATAGACCCACCGGTCACTGACTCTTGTTGGAGTTCGAGGATCGTACTAGTGGGTAAATATGATTGATAGTACAAGGAACCAAGGCATATGGCCTCAAGTTTCTTAAGAAGAACAGGAAAGTTTATTCGACAGGGTATGCGGGACGCATCAGGGCTTTATTCCATTACCGACTTCCAAAGTTTGAAGAGATGGTAACATTGACCCTTTCTTCTATATCCGTATCCAAGATCGGGAGGCCGTTGCCAGGCGAGATTGAACAAGTGTAACACGACGGCTGGCTTATGACATTTGAGTGTCCCGCCGTTTCGATCCCCGTTGCTCACTCGTCGGGCATGGTAGTTGCAAACTAAGGACGCCAAGACCAAAAAAGTGATGTTGATGGCGTCTGGCCAGGAGTGATTGGTGGTTGGCTCGTGGACTCACGATTAACTATACATCTTGCCTACGGTCTTACTCGATTCTTCGGCACTTGCAAGAAACATAAATCTGGAGGCTGTCTATGATATGTATACGACATGTTTCAGGTGGAGGATCACACATAGGGTGACTAGGCCGGAAGGGATTTTGCACGCACTGTTCTTATGGACTTATCTGGTAGTTTATGACAGCTAAATCAATGGTCGATAGTCGTCGTCATCATCAAAATGGGGATCTCATCTGCTTAGCATTAAGCCTGTTCCGTGTAAGGAGGGGATTTATAGGAAGAGAGAGCCCGACAGAAGGGCGTCAGAAAAAGTGCCCCATGTATTAATAGTACCGTGATATACTGTCCTGATTGACCAATCAAAAACCGGGATCTGTACAGTACTATTAGTACATAGGGCACTTTTTCTGACGCCCTTCTGCCCGATCGATTACCTAAACCGAGTTCATCTATCGTAATCTACTAACGTCTTTGTACACCAACATTGTTGTCAAAATCACATCGGGCCAGGGCATGAAAATCGATACACAATGTTGATTTGTGATCTATACGACCGGATTTTTGCATTGTGGCTTTTCAGCAGGAATGAGCTCGGAAATACAGGCTTACATATCTCTGTGTACCGAGTAATGATCGGAGCTGACGGGTAACGGCACGGCCCAGATCTATAAAACAAGGAGGGCCAATGAGCGGGGACGTTCCTTTCTCTTCTGGCCTACTGCCCTGGAGGTTGCGAGGCTTAGATGCCAGGGTAGTATGGAATACGGAATATGTAGTTGGAGGCCGCTGGATAGGAGCTCTGCCCGCCTGTTCGTACACGCGTCGTGGAATTGTATTCGTAGTCAGGACTACGTAGGACCTAGGTATCTAAGTAGGAAGGTTGGTAGCTTTACTATTAGGTAGGGGGAGATGGTATTATCTCGGCTTCCAAGATAGAGTGGATCGGAGTGCTTTGAGACGGGAATAAGAGAGTAGTATGTATGGGGGATACTACGGATGCGTTCGTTTAACCAGAGTTGTTTGGTTTGGCAAATATGATTAAGTACATAGTAGACGAGAACAAAGGCGATAATATGTTCTAAGTTGTTTACAAATTGGGTCTTCCTTTCTCTCTTGGTGAAACGCTCCGGTATGGATTAGAATGGCGAGAATGTTTAACTGAGAAGACCAGACCTCAGTACCTAAAGACCTTACTAGGAGAAAGTACATCATACAACGGATTAAGCTCATATTACTGCCTGCCTGCATAGAGCTATGTAGATACTTGCACGGTGACTAGATCTAGCTCCGCCCTGCTAACAGATACTTCTAATTATATGTGACTAAGCATGTGAAAATATGTACCATCTTATCTATCGATACGCAAATGCAGGTGCGGAAGAAGTATGTAGGTATGTGCATCAATCATTCCTGCTTCTTAGCGCGTGCACAGCCTCAACTAATCAAATGCTATCGCCGTTGGACTGGCTGACTGGGTCAACTCAGCGCTGGAGCGCTATGGGCCAGCGGGTAGGGTGTTCAGGGTGTTCTAGGGTTCTAGGTTAGAGGTGTGCGCAGCCGCTGTTGCGCCCGAATGTTTCCAAATTACCCCTGTACTAAGGTCTAAAAGTCTAACAATCTGTCTAACACAATCAATACAAATAGTACATCCATGATCGGAAGTAGCCCAGGCTTGGACCTTGTGTACAAGTACCTTACCTTATTACCTACCTAGTACAGGCTAGTAGTAGGTGCATTGGTGCAATACATCCACTGTCACACTCAGTACCGCCACTGTTATTGAGCAGATTGAAACTGGCTTGAACCTGCTATCCATAGATTGCTAGGTACTATGTAAGTTGCTACCCACTACCCACTATCCACTATCCACTACTACTACCGCTACACCCTACACCCTACCTAACTTGAACTTCATAACTTTCTTCTCGCTAGTGTCCTATCGCCATCAAACGTCAATATCGTAAGGCCAAAAATAAGAAGAGAAGAATTATAAAAAAAGCATAAGCGAAAAAAGAGAGAAGAACGTATCGATTTTAGAGTTTCATCCTTCCAATTTAATTCGGCTTATCCACTTGACCCGATAGACGGACGAACCCCTCCTTTGGACGGGACGCCCACGGTGGGAGAGGAGAGAGAGAGAGAGACAGAGAGGGTCATGAGAGCAAAAGCGTGAAAAAAAAACGCTTGACCTCATTCCCAACGGTGAAGCATCCACAAGTCCAGCCAGTCCAACCAGTCCAACCAGTCCAGCATGACCGCAACTCGTCCTGAGCCGGGGCCATCAGCGTAAGTTTTTTGGTTAATCGTCATTTCTCACGTACCTCACGTACCATGGACTAGATACTCTAGATACTATCCAAAATATTTGGATTGTCTACTGTCTAGTCCCTCCACCTCTTTGGAAATCGGATTAAAAGAAAAAAAAACCCCCGCTGGAACATTTGAGACGTTTTGAGACTGATATCGAGTTTGTTCTACAGCCAACCAAATTTGCGAGTCACGAGTACGTCTTCGAGTCCTAATTACCTTGGATTGTCAACATAATCTTTATCCTTCTTGCTCTTCCCCCTCGCCTCCACCTCTTTCCGTCGCGAGGCATATATAATTATTAACCTGGTTGTCCTAGTCATCGCTGCCGACGGCCTGTATAAACGGGATGTCTTCCGTATGTTCCTCCCCACCCCACACCAACTACGTACTAGGTACAGCATAATCAATATACAATCTGATTGACACATTCTACCCATAACATAGGTCTACCCGATCCCTTCGCCGTAGCTACGATCAACGGCGAGCAAACAAAGACTACCGTTGTCTCGAAGCGAACCCTCAATCCCTACTGGAACGAGAGCTTCGACTTGTACGCACTGCCCTCCACGATCCAGTCTCATATATCTTACTCACATAATATCTAGCCGAGCAACGGAAGACAGCATCTTAGCTGTGCAGGTATTTGACCAAAAGAAATTCAAAAAGAAGGACCAGGGGTTCTTAGGTGTTATCAATATCCGCATCGGGGATGTTATCGAGTTGGCGGAGGGTGCTGACGGTATGACCAATCATCTCCTCGTCATCCTTCCACCAGCTCTGTACAAGCTGACAAACGTACCCTCTTAGACCAGATGCTCACGAGGGACCTCAAAAAGTCCACAGACAATCTTGTTGTTCACGGTAAACTGATCATCAATTTGTCTACTAACTTGTCTACCCCTGCTCGTCCCGTACAGCAACCCTCGCCCGCGAGTACCAGCCGTCCATCCCTGGTACCCCAAGCATCCACAGCGAGCGCCGATCGCGCCTCGGAACGACCAACTTCCTCAGCCTCCGGTCCTAACGGGCCCGCACCGGGAGTACAGATGACTTTGCCCGTCAGAACAAATGGCGCAAGTGCGCCTCCAACGAACGGCAATGCGGCACAAGCTCGACCGGCTAACCAGATGAGCCCCTTCGAAGATGCCCAAGGTCGTCTGCCCGCTGGTTGGGAACGGCGCGAGGATCACTTGGGGAGAACTTACTACGTAGATCATAACACGCGAACTACAAGTTGGAACCGCCCAACCCAGACCGGCACGTCGGCAGAGAATTGTGGTGAAAGAGAGGCAGCTACCCAGGTTGAACGTCAAAGGCATCAGAACAGAACGTTACCGGAAGATCGCACTGGTGCGAATTCCCCTACGCTTTCGCAACAATCACAACCGCCACAACCATCGGGCGGCTCTCCGAATAGCCCCGGTCAAGGTACACTAATGCACACTGGCGCTACCAGTCCTGGTACTGGGGAACTTCCTCCTGGTTGGGAACAACGATGGACACCCGAAGGCCGGCCTTATTTCGTGGACCACAATACTCGGACTACGACCTGGGTCGATCCACGGCGTCAGCAGTACATTAGAATGTACGGTGGACAGAATAATGCGAACGGCACGATACAACAGCAGCCAGTATCTCAGTTGGGACCTCTACCGAGTGGTTGGGAAATGCGACTAACCAATACAGCCCGTGTGTACTTCGTGGATCATAATACTAAGACAACGACCTGGGACGACCCTCGGCTACCATCCTCCCTAGATCAGAATGTACCGCAGTACAAACGAGATTTCCGAAGGAAGTTGATATACTTCCGTTCACAGCCTGCCATGCGGATACTTTCGGGGCAGTGCCATATGAAGGTACGACGATCACACATCTTCGAGGACTCTTTCGCAGAGATATCGCGACAGTCTGCCACGGACCTTAAGAAGCGGTTGATGATTAAATTCGATGGCGAGGATGGTCTAGATTATGGTGGCCTTTCCAGAGAGTTCTTTTTCCTATTATCACACGAAATGTTTAACCCCTTTTACTGCCTTTTCGAATACTCCGCGCACGACAACTATACTCTTCAAATCAATCCACACTCCGGAATCAACCCCGAGCATTTGAATTACTTCAAATTTATTGGTCGTGTGGTGGGTCTGGCTATCTTCCATCGGCGATTCCTGGACGCCTTCTTTATCGGTGCCCTTTACAAGATGATTTTGGGTAAGTCTGTGGTGTTAGCTGATATGGAAGGTGTGGATGCGGATTTCCACAGGAGTTTGCAGTGGATGCTGGACAACGATATCTCGGGCGGTATTCTCGAGCAAACATTCTCTACTGAAGATGAGCGCTTCGGTGTTGTTACAGTTGAGGACCTCATTCCCAACGGACGCAACATCGATGTTACGAACGAGAATAAAAAGGATTACGTCGATCTTATGGTGAAGTGGCGTATCGAGAAGCGCATCGCAGAGCAGTTCCAAGCCTTCAAAGAAGGTTTCCACGAGCTCATTCCCCAGGACTTGATTAACGTCTTCGACGAGCGCGAATTAGAATTGCTCATCGGTGGTATCGCCGATATCGATGTAGAAGACTGGAAGAAGCACACCGATTACAGGGGTTACACCGAGAGCGACGAGGTTATCCAATTTTTCTGGCAAACGGTACGGAGTTGGGATGGAGAACAGAAGAGTCGACTGCTACAATTTACGACGGGTACTTCACGAATCCCCGTCAACGGATTCAAAGATCTCCAAGGTAGCGATGGCCCGAGAAGATTTACGATCGAAAAAGCAGGAGAGATTGGCAATTTGCCAAAGGCTCACACTTGGTACGTGTTGAAATTGTTACAATGAGTCAGAATATGGAACCAGTGACGGGGTAAATGCTAACAGTCGCACAGTTTCAATCGTCTAGACTTGCCCCCGTACAAATCATTAGAGCAGTTACAGGGCAAACTTACTACAGCAGTGGAGGAGACGATGGGCTTCGGTCAGGAGTAGATGGATATATTGGCGTTTCCCGGTCACTGCTGCTGTATATAGAACGACGAATGACGTGTTTCCCCTCATAACAGGACCCGAAATATGGACGGATTTTGCATCTCTTTTTTGTGCTTTATCTTGAAGTCCCCCCCTTTTTTTCATTGGCCCCTCTATTTTGAAAAAGGGTTTGCTCGGGGAAGACTTATTAGCACGTATCCTTGTTTTTTTTCTATCTTGGGGAAGGCCATGTACCTTATTGATAGGGAGATACATGAAGAGATAAAGGAACTCGGGGGCGGGTTTGAACATTCGTTATAGTATATCGTGTATTGGCGTATCTTCGAGGCAGAGGGGAGGCAAATAATAACAGTAAATTCACGATCTGATTTAGGTGCTCCCTTAGGTACCTATTGGCTGAGCTTGTGTATCCATCTACCCAAGTACATACCCGTGTACCTCAAGATCTACTAACATATATAGAGAATACTAGTACTAGGTACTAATACACAAGAACTTCTCTCATATTCTCGCAATGCTCTCTAGCAACTGCCGAGTACGTTGCACAGAGATGGCTGTACGCAGGTAGGCAGGCAGGCAGGCAGGTAGTTCTATTTTCGAATACTACGGTGCTACGAGGCTAGCTGAGCCGAGTCGGCGTGGTAGGCGAGCATTCCTTGGGTAGCAATATCGACGCAGGACTTCGACTTCGCCCGGCTTCTGCGTCTCCGAGCGCTGCCGCGTATCCAGAATACGTTCGGGGGTGGTATGCGGAGCGATCAAGGCTAGCTTGCTACTGGCTTGATTCTATATTGCCCTTTCCTTAGGTTAGGTACCTCTTCATACGGACCGGCAGGCAAGTAAACACAGGCCGCGAGAGAGGAAGGGAGGTTGGTACCTACCTAGGGGCAGGTCCCTTCTATCGATCGATTCGATGCAGGAGCCGGACCTTTCGTACATAACGTATAGATAACATACCCAACATCCATAGCATACGGGCGTTGTTTGTGCTACCTGCTCCCCAATGCCTACTCGTCCGTCGTCGTCCAATCAACGTCCCGTCTTGCCTATTGCTACACTGCTGCATCCTGCACAAGTAGCTAGTGCTGAGGCATTATGCGTTCAAACTTCCCTTTTGTGTGATTCGACATGCAAATTGCGTAGGGAATGTATAGGCATGTATTTAGGTAGGCTGTCAAGTATATTTTCGGTCAGCGATGTAGGGTTCTGGGGGTACAGTACAAAATTGCCTGTACCCGTTGGCACCTACAATTTGACAGTGAATATCACGTATTCAGAAAAGTGTCAGGGTCATTCACTATTCACGAAAACCTCATATTTGACTGCGGAAGCTCTCGTCTTCGATTGTCTCTTTGTACAGCGGTTTGAAAATTATAGATACAGAAACGGCTGCCGTCTGCCAACCCGCGAGCCTCACTAATCACTCTTCTCATCATCATTGCTGGCTAGCTTGCGCAACCTTAAAAATATGTATAACAAAAGCAAAACATCATGTGCCTGCCTCCCTCTAGCCTCTACCAGCAATTTCAATTGACCTGTCAACCTGACGCCAATGTGCTTCCGTCGATGCTGAGCGAAACAACATTCATAACCTAAAAGAGACATACTCCCCACCCTTGAGGGCATATCTCGGAACGTAAAATCTGAATAAAGGTAATGGCGGAATAAAAAGATGTATGATAAAGGCATTTGCCCAAGAATTCGGTAGTCCAATGGCCAGAAAGTAACTCGCCTCGCTCTCGCGGTCGCCAACCGCCTTCTTCCTTTGAATAGATTGCATCAAGCATTTGTAATATTAATTTCGTGCCCCTATCGTCGACCTCCTCGGCGTTGATTGTCGTTCCCGTTACCCTTAATAGGGCTTACAAAGGTAACGTGTTTGGAATCATCCTTACGAAGGCGTACCGCCGTTCCAGCTCCAGCGCCAGTAGAGCCACGGTGATGTCCGATAGAACGTGCACCGCTGTGCTCATCGTCAATATCGATTTCGTCAACATCTGAGATCGACTGTGCTCCGATGCTATCGTTTACATCGGACTCGACTTCTGAATCGGCCTCTGATTCATCATATTCGCCATCGTCACTAACGAGGGATGGCGCATTATTGCTAACAGCAGTGTGGGGACTCAGGTCCACGTCCAGCATGTCGTCGTCTACCATCATCTCCGGCTCAGGGCCTGATGCGACTCGTGGGGCAGGAGTCGGTATAGGAGTAGCGTAAGGCACAATCGGATGGCCCTTACTACTGGTAGGCCGAGTAGTAGCGATGGCAGGTGACATTGTTGCTCTTGCGGGAACCCGCACGAGTGATGGGGCCGTGTTCCCGGTACCACGGATGTTGCCGTTGCCATTGCCGCCTAGATCAGTTTCGTCCGATGACTCATCCTCAGGAGAAAAGTATTGATCAAAGTCGATCTTAGCCTTGGATTCACTGACAAGATTGCTTAGGTTGCCGTTGAAACCTCTACTTTGAAGTAGACGGGAGAGATGAGGGGAATCAGCTGAAGGAACAAAGTTCGGCTGTTGCGCAGGGGCAACTTGAGTTCTCTGGGAGCTCTCAGCGGCACCTGGGATCGAGGAAACGCCAGGCAATTGTCCTCGGCGATACATCTCTATTGATTGCTCGATACGACGCACAACAGAGAAGCAGGCCTCAGATTCGGACATAGCATTCTCTCGGGCAAATGGGTGGACAAGACCAGGCGGGGGGGCGCTTTGAACAACGGGTTTCTCTTCTCCTACAATAACGCCGGAGTCAGCAACCTCATAGGGGTGGCCACAGTGTACCGCAGCTTCTTCGTGGCTCTTGTAATCTCTCTTATGCGCTATGCGACAATGATTGATGAAACCCTGTGTACTGTTGAAATTCTCACGATGACAATCTATGCAAACAAGCTTCACTGTCTTTCCGTCGGATCGTTTCAGGACGCAAGGGCCATTCTTGTCCTTAGGGGGTGGATAACCACTAGATAAGGCCTGGAGCTTGTGTCCGGCATTTCCCCTTACGGGTCGTCCTCTACCTTGAGGCGCGCTAGGCTCGGCGAAGCTATTTCTTGTTGATCTACCATCCATCGATGTTCTGTATCGTGACGTCTCGTTCTGGGCAGGAGCCATGGGTTGTATACCGTCGAACTTGGGATCAGGAATGAGCCACTTGGCATAATGCCGCGCGTAAGGGCCATCAGTAACACCAAAAGGTGGTGCCCACTGAGGCAACTGCTCGCCAAACTTGGGTTGTAATGCGGCGCCGGATCCGTTCATGATATTCACCATTTGTTCCGGGGTGGGAACGTTCTGCGGATACGGGATTAGATGACACCTGCGTAGTTGTTCCAAAGCCACCTGGCATTTGGCAAGTTCTTGATTAATCAACCGCAGCTCATCGTGCTTGAGTAGTATCTCAAGGCTGAACTGTTCCTCGATTTTATCTCTAGCACGATCCATGCTGGGCTTACGCGACACAGCTTGCGGTACATCCCTTTCACCCTTCTCCGCCGATAAGACTACCTTCTTATGCGCCCTGGCGTTGTCGCCCTCATCATCATCATGTATCCTCGCCCGCTTACGAGCGGACGAAGCTGAACTTAGTGGCGATGCTATCGCGACGTTGCTCTGCTTGCGCCGCTTCGGTGTTGTTGGTGAAGCGGTAGTAATGGCTGTGGCTGTGGTCGTAGTTTTAACTGGAGACTCTGACGACACCCACGGTTGGATGGGCTTTCCGAAATCAAGCATAGGTTGTTCAACTTGTAGAGACTTATCACTTCCCCTCGAGTCTGAACTCCAAAAGCGGAACATGAGCATACCCGACAAGAAGAAGACAAGATATAGAAGCCCGGGCCAAAGAGGCGTTGGGGGGCGGATGCTTGATGATGTATAAAGTGTCCAGTGCCCAGCGGTCGGGGCGCTGACAGATCAGGCTTAGACTACCAAAAAGTCCGACGTACCCCAAGTACCTAAAGGTACACTAACAACGTTAGGTATTTTTAAGTTGTTAAAGGTAAAGAGGTAAGGAGGGATGGAAGGGACTGTTGTAAGAAAGTGCGACACCAAATGGGAAGGCGACGCTGACGTAGCGGGCGAATAAACACTGAGCTGGTTCCTTGAATCCCTTAATTCCCTTAATTCCTTCCCTGTAGCTGCAGGGAGGAAGTGGTGAAGTGTGGTGTAGGTAGAGTAAGTATGTACAGTACGTTGGGTAGGTACGTAGTGTACAACCGGGAATCGGCTGAGCCGGCGGATGCGACCACCCTTTTTAGCCTGGCTACTGCTGGTTGTTGAATGGACCAAGTCCACCGTCCTAGAACTGAACTAGCAGCGATATAGTCACTAGTACCAAAGCCAAAGGACAGAACCAAGGATTGGCGCACGTATGGAAGTGCAAGATACGGATCCTGATGGGTTGTCGAACGCAGGAAAAAGGAGTAGGTCGCGCGCTGATGTGGCCACGGTCAAACCCAACGAAACTCACGTCTGAGTCAGGGTTGGCGGTAGAAGAACAGAGATGCGCAACACCATGCCAGGGTAACAAGGCGGTGCAGTGCAAATGGTGGGAATGATGCGAATGATGAGAGATGCTTGCGCGTATTAATTAGTATCGGTGTATATAGGTTCGTTTCATTTGAGAAAAAATGTTGCGACCGAGCGACAACAAAAAAAGAGATAATAAAATGTCCTTGTTGTATAAAAAGGGCAGATTGCGAAAGGGGGACAATGAGTGGTGCGAAACGGTATCAAATAGAGATTCCGCAGGCAGTAATAGTGGTAGTGGCGGTGGTAGTGGTGGTGGTAGGTATTAGAAAGGCGCGTATCATCAAGGTGAGATTAGACTAAAGTAGAGGAGACGACCAGAGAGACCAGAGACCAGAGACAAAAAGAGGCAAAGGGAACGACGTAAGGCCAAAGTCGCGCGCCCGATGTAGATGAGGGAAATCAGGTAAAGTATTAAAAAACAGTGATGCAAAGGAACGCGTGAAATGAATTAAATGAAAATCGGAAGAAAGACGATTATCATTCGCTTGCGATTCTCTTCCTTCTTGGTTGTTGCGACAAGTGGATTGCGCAAAAGACCAGGAAAATGAAATTGAAAGGTTGTGAGATTGTAAGGTGGTAAGGTCTCTTCTATTGCAAGGCAAAAGGCGACGTGCAAGGTGCAATAGACAAGGTGCAATAGGCAAGGTTAGGTACAGTAAATACGCGAATACTTCGCTCGACTCAATGGTTGCTTCCTAGTGCTATCTTCTGGAGGGCACGAGAAAGGCAAAAGGCAAAAAGGAAGGACCTACACAGGTGGAAAGATGGGGGACGGGGGGTTGTCCTAGTTAGTGTGGGTGGCTACATCTACATGCCTAGAGTTGCGAATGTCGCGAGTAGTTACTGGCTAATTCGTAAAAGAACTCGCGAATTTCCAGCACCTTGATTTGATTTTGGTTGCCCGACCGCCCCGATGGTTGGTTCCAGTTGGACTTTTGGATTTCTACTAGGTAGGCACGAAGGCAACATGAAGTACACATAGTACAGGATGTACTTGTACAAAGTAAGGCAGGGGGGAATTGTCTCAATCAGGTTACGTGGCAGGGATATCCAACATACCTACTAGTTGTACATCACACAAATGTACTACGTACATGGCGCCATGACATGCAATGAGTACTTTTATGCTAGTATTACGTGCACAAATACGCACGTCCTCTCTGGCGATCTGTGCTGCAAGGTAAAGGGGGTTCACCGTTCTATGTACACTCGTAGTAGGTACCGAATAGCATTTGACAAATGTACTAGTATATTTGTACAGTGATGTTATCAGACGACCTGACTAGGATATCTTTTTTTATGACTCACTTACTATGGTAAAGGATGGGAGACGCATACGTAGTAGGCGGGAAAGGAGCTTCGAAATGTCAAAATGTGGTGGCAATAACCTGGAATCATACCCCTTAAAGTGGAAAGGAACAGGCAGATATATTCTCTAGAAGGAGCGTGACAATTTGTGTAGTAGAGGTTTTAATAAGGTGTGTGTCACATGGCTGCTTTTAATTACCTGGGTAGTTGTACTCGTCGCATAATCATAGTGCGAAGGAAGGCCGAGTATTGCACAAATTGTCCGACCTAATATTGCATAATATAATTTTAGACTCACAGTATATCCACAACTTTAAATACCGAAGGTAGGGCTTTAATTTCTCATAAACAGATTCACGAGGCTGATAGAGATTATTCATTATATTTCTATTATATGATAAATTTCACATATAACGTATAACTTATGGTTATATATTATGTGTAAAAAACTTAACAAATTGTTGTTAATAAATGTTATTATGAGATCTACCGTCTCATTTGGCATGGCTTTTATATCGAATAGGCAAGGCTATAAGCTATCACACTCATTTGTTTCTCCCGCTCGTTCCTACTAGCAGCCCAGGTACCTAGTATGTTTCATCCGACTAGCGAAGCATATGATAGGTGCATAATAGAGACCCCAAACTTTGATAAACAGATCATGTAACCTTAGATGAGGTTGAAAATGTGATAAGCTCTGTAGGCTTTGCCGGGCTTACTACACATCATAACAGATGTCTTCCTTCAAATAAGCCTTGGAGAGTGTTTGAGGTCATTTATAAAATGTAAGGCGGCAACTGTGAGCAAGTGGGTTTGACAAGAGGTTTTGATGCGAAAATATTGCGACAGCTTCTCCGTCACAGGTATGGTCCATGCATAATACGTATCTTGATTAAATTCTTGGCAAACACTAGGCAACTGTAGCCTGCATTTTGCAGCAAGGTCCTTTCCTTGGTGATCAGCCAGTTACAGGCAGGACATGTCTCGAAAGTGTATGAAATGTGAAGTACATTGCAAGGTCTTGTCTTGACAGCGAGAGTTGTTCTATCGATAACCCGCTAGTATCCCGGTCCATCCCCGGATCGTGCATGTAGGTACATAAATACTTACCAGGTAAAAACAAAGTACTTGGATACATAGGAACAGCCACAATGCCGTTCGGGTTGCACGAACCAAAGATCGGGACCTAATAAATGCTATCGATAAGGTCGCAATCAATTCTTTCCTAACCCAGCTGCATGCCTAATATTAGTAGCTACCTAAGTAATGTCATCCCAGTGCCACTACTACTTGCTCTACGTCAATTCATGTAAGACACGATACAGCCCCGTCAGCCCGTCAACCATCAGAAGTCTTCGATGAGAACCAGTTCCTCCTTCCCGGCGGCGTTATGACCGCATCTAAAGGCCCTCGGAAGGGCAATCAAGATTATAGCTCACCCACGAAGCGGAAGCGCGCTGACACGGAGCCGATTCATTCCATCAAACGAGCCCGACCAGAAAACATCGTCAACCCATCGTCGACTGAGGATGCCAAAATTCTACAGACCGTGCAGTCTAAATACGAAGTTCAAGTTCACTCAATAATCTCATCATCCAAGATTCAGAAGAAGGTGACTGCGGTTCTGAGACACCTCACTTCTTCTGCGACCAAGACGACCATATCCGTCTTACGCGCGAAAGCCTCTGATGCGGGCAAGCTTATCTCGATAGCCGAAATCGCCAAGCGGGAGTTGGCAAACAAGACGGGCGACGGGAATGTATGGTTTCAGTATATTGCGCTCGGCGAGGAGCTGAAAGAAACACCACGGAGTGAAGGCAATACGATCATTGAGGAGACGAAACTTGATGATGACGATTTCGAGGTCATGAAAACCCCGTTCGAGAGAGCCATCGAAAGCCAGCCCCGCTTGAGAGGAATACCGATCATGAGCCTATTCCTTTGCCGCACTTCTGTCGAAGAATTAAAAAAGAGATATGGTGAACAGACAAATGCAGATTCGACACAATAATAAGCTGAATGTTAGTATTGTCCTTACAGTACTAGGATCACACTTAAACACCACACCAATCGAGATACCCTATATCAATATCAAAACTACAAGAAAGACTGGGCGGAACTTATTTTTCTTCGAGGAATATCACACTATGAAATATCGATCTGCTTCCCGGACCCAATGCGACAATGCTCATGAAATTCGACTCCGTTATATCCTACATGAATCACCCAAACTACCCTCATATGGAACAAATGCAATGCTAGAACATGATGCTGCCTGGTATACAAATTCTCCGTCTCCTCCACTCATCCTATCCTGCTCAATCTTTTTCTCGGAGACTATCGTTTGAAAATCGCCAGAGGCGTTATTTTTGGCATACGGGTTTGTCGATCAGAGTTCGTCATCTCATAAGATCTTAGAAACTTTATGTCATGTCAATCTCAGTGGTCTGGTGGCTACGAATCCCTTGTCTGACTTCAGTGCTTCTTGCCACCTTCGCCGCCGGAGTAGGTTATTCGCAGCACAAAGTTGACAACGACCGCCAACAAGAGGATGATAGCCAGGACGGACGGTCCAAAGCGATCGTCAAACCCGGCCTGCCCTCTCACCCTAATCGATTTGGCTCGCCAATGGTACGTAAATAGCGCGTATATCATGGTGAGCATTGCTACACCTGTAAACAGGAAGGCGGAGATGAAGGCTGGGCGGTCACCGAAATTCAGCATGCCGATGGCGAGGGCGCCCAATATGACGGTGAAGTTGAGCCATGATAAGAAGGTACGCTCGTTAGCGAAGAAGACCTTGGGTTCGACTCGAGTAGGTAGGGCAATTCGCTTGCCTAGAGTAGTTGATCAAAACATGTTAATTCACGTCATAGCTGGGGCTATCGATCTGTCGGGAAAGGAGAATTAGGTTTACCTGGGGCGGTTTGCAGAAGAGGTTGGCTAGACATGCCGGATGATTGGTGTCAAGCAGGCTATTGATGGGATGTGATTCGTGGGATTGAGAGCTTCAGTAAGCTGAAGTAGTTAGTCGATATGCGTTCCAATGTTTGTAGCCAATTGACGGCTGCTGAGCTTCGTGTTGTTGTGATTGATTGGATTGCAGCGAGAGGAGGCAGCCAGGTTAGACCAGCCAAAGACGATGAGCGAGAGCAGACAACACAGAATAATATGAGGATTTTTTTGCTTCAATCTGTAGACAACTATAGACAGACTAGAAAGAAAAACTAAAGAAGGAAGAGAAAAAAAGACGACTAGCTATGACGATGATAACGAGTAATGGATTGGATGTTGAGGGAGCTTGATTCATAGTGTAGAGCAAAAAACATCTAAAGATGGCTTAGCTTATGGCGCTAGTTACCTAATGGTCATCCACGTGGGTCATCTGGTTGCTCTCAGTGGTTGTTGCTATGGGAAGTGGCCAAGGGGGGCAGGTCTAGAAGACGGGAGCTGGGGAGGTGAGTGCGAATTAGCTCCGACTAGGAAAATCATAAAGAGCAGAAAGAGAGAGACTTGCTGTGTAAAAAAAAGTCTTTTCACGTGTTCAGCTGCCCCGCGCAAGGCTTGAAACGACTTGGAGACAGCGGCTCTTCTTGGTTCTAACTTTCTAAGAAACCCGGTTCATGAAGCAGTGTGCATATGTAAGCTGAAGCAAGGGTATTACGACGCTTTCCCAAATTAGCCTTCATTGAACATTCATTTACATAGTTACCGTTTACAACGTACAACGTCACAGGAGAGAAGGCTGAAAAAAGGTCTCACAAGGCTGTTATAATCATTTCTTACGTCTATTTAACTATTTAATTCATCCAGGGCTACCTACCTAAGCCATAAGGTCCTAAGCTACCAATTGGAAGCCAACAGTGGCACGGTTCATATAGGGGAATAGTCCGAATAGTACAAGTCTACCGCCACTTACGATCCGGTGCATGCCCATACCCTTTCTCTGTAATTGTTTCAATATTTTTTTATCAAACAAAACCACCTCCTACAATTCAAAATGGCTGCTCCACCAAGCAATTCTGTATGTCCCAATTGCATGTTACCCTCGGTCTTTGTCGTGAAAGCTTACAGGAATGATAATTAGCCAATTAGCACTACGAGACTCAAGCAGATAGCGATGGACGTAGGTTCGCCTCGCCCCCTTCCGTAGGAGGCATCAACATACGGAAGCCCACCCAGCTAAATTTGTTCAAATGTAGGCCTGCCAAAGCGCCATCGGTAGTGCGGAATTCTACGAACACTCAAAAGTCGAGGGATGGAACGGGACCATAATCGTACGTCGCTCCGTTCTCTAGATATATAGCCGTATCCTGTTCTATCATACGTCCAGTCCAACTAACGTGTCACGTCAACGCCAGAACTCTATCCTCAGAGCCGTCATATCCGAATCAACTCCTTCAAGCTCCCAAACCCCGGCTCATAAATATGTGGTTAACAGCACCATCGTACAACATCTCGTCCCGACATCGGCCCTAAACAAGCCCAAAGGCGGAAGCGAAGCCAAAGCCGACGGTCCACTCATCAGCACCAGCGATGGCGGCAGCGCCACCGCTACGGACGGCAAACCGCACGTCGGTCGACGAGGCATGCACTCCGCAACACAGGCGTTCTGGAACGAGAAGACGGACGGAATGTGGAGTTTCAAGTATGACGGCGGAGAGGGCAAGGGCATGGACGTCATCATCAGCATCATCTGGATCGGCATATAAGAAATCGTCGTCGTCGTCACCGACCGGATCTACGAATCGTGGCCCGTGTAAAAACATCATGTATGTCTACAGAGAAGAAGAGATAAAAATTGATACATTCTCGAAAAATTCTCTCGGGTTGTACTAAGTCATGTCCAGTTTGCGATATTTCGCCGACACGACGACCTGTGTCGGTCTACTGTTTATGTCTAATACATGTATTGATAATTGCCTATACATATGTGGCTGTTTTATATCTTCGGTTCGATGTTGTCCAAGTTTGCACCTCGCTTTGGTCAAGCCAGTTGATCTCAGTTCTAAGTATACAATGCATTCGATCAAGGTTGTCCTACTTCCAAGATTTACGAGTTACATCACTTTTGATGTCAAAAGGATGCGAAATCGGGTTCAAGGGGTGTACTTGGACGAGCATTGTCTGTAACCGTCATAAAATATATTGGTAGGCATGTTTGCTTTCGGCGTAGGTAGCAATGAAAACGAGGCCAAGTATGGATATCTCTATGCATCTTATGTCTCGTTGTTGGCCACTGATACTTATATGACTGTATGAGTCACTTGATCTAATCGCAGTCTGTATGGAAGTATTGCTCATGATAGCCAACTACCTAGTTTTCAAGGTTCTCATATAGTCATGAGAGTATATCCAAAACTGAGGGACCTGATACAAGTATTGCTCATTACTCACATTGGAATGAAAAGCTATAGCCACGACAATGGAAATTTTCCTTGGTACGAAATGGAATTTACGGTGATGCCATGTTGCATAGCTATTTTTGTAAGTAGCCAGTCAATCACTACTGAGCTCGTCATTTTCCTCAGCTTGGGATATTATCTCATAAGTTAAGTAGATGTTCGCTTCGTGAACACCGAGGAGGCACTAGATTTCCCATCTCAAGTTGCTCATAATTGATAATATATACCAGGCAGGTGAGACTATATTCGTAAAACAAGATTTCGTTTCCAGACGGTGGCAAGTGAAGTAACATAGTAGATACATATTTTGAATGATCAATAAATGTAAATGTATGAAAAGTCATATTTGGATTAATTACTCTGTATTATGGTTAATATTATCATGACATCCCTGCGGAAAACTACTTTCTTTTTGAGGTTCGTCGTTGGCAATGACGAAGATACGATCTTTAGGCTCCGTTGAAAGATATCGAGGAAATATGGTTGCTACACTGATAGATATTATAACCATAAGTACCACAGACATACATCCTGGTTGTGATGAAGTAGCCTTATGGTAGTAGTAAGCCTTTGTGATACGTATGATTTGAGACTTTGACTACAATCTCATGACAGACCTTGTTCATTTGTTCAGGTTCAATCTCGATTAAATATGGCATATCCGAGGAACCAGGTACCCCGCGTTCCTGTTAGTGTTGTTGATCCCCGTTGTCAGTTAGTAGAACGGCATCATACGATGCTTCAGAATACCTGGTAACTGTCGACATGAAGCAAATTTACGATTATGTGAAACGGTATCACCAGCCTTACGTGGTGTCGTATTGCATTCATAGGCGAGCAACCAGATCTTCCTAGTGATGCGAAGTGTTATTGCGTCAGACATCGAGGATAACAAGTTATGTACAATGTATGTACCTACGTAGGTATGTACTGTACGTGTTAAGCCATTCGCAGCCCGGAGTTCAGCGACGAAACCTGCGAACACACGACCGGAGCTTTTTTCCCGGCTTAACGCGGGATTGGGAATCGGGCAGAAGGACCTCGGAAAAAGACTATTGGTAGGATGAATACAGTGTATCACAGTATTGTTATTACAAGGGACACCTTTTTCGAGGCCCTCCTGTCAGGTCATTATTTATCGCGGCAAGACAATTCCAAAGCTGGTATTCCGAAGGCCTGATGATAGTCAATATCCCTGAATGTCAGCCTTGTTGGTAACCCGACATTGCCCATTTGACTTTCTGGTAATAACGATATTCGAACAGAGCCTTTATGATACTAAAGGAATAAAGGTTCTGTTTGTTATTCGAGTGACCTCATCCCACGGGCACAATAGACAAATCTCGCTAGTAGTAAATTGCTCCATAATCCACAGTGAGACGTCAGGACCCCAAAGTTGTGGATACGATCGCGAAGATCTGGAAGCGCGGATAGGCCGCAGGAACGCCAAGGGATCTTTAGTCCTACATATAGTCTAGAACATCCTAGAAGGAGAGGTTGTCTATTAAAGCTAGGTTACCAAGGAGAGTATTCAGAATTTCAGATTGATAACCACCCCTTACATGGCGAAGTTGACATGACCCTATTGGCCGGTAACGATCTAGTCCCCTCTATCGAATTTATGAGAATTTCTCATCACGGCTACAGCCACAGCAAAAACTCTGCATCTGCAAATGCCGATCTCCGAGGTCTTCTGACACTGCATATTATGGCTGCTATGTCGAGTACCGACAGTTGGAACGACAGTTGGGCAGTTCTCCGGGTCGCGCGCTCGATTCCGCTTTACGACCACCTGCATATCCAGTCTGCCAGTGTAGCATGTTCGTATCAAACAACTATAAGGTGGATAATTATTCCAACGTAGGAAGTAGACGGCAGAGGCCTGCAGTAGTGTTTGAGGGGAAGTAGAACTTGGCTGACAGCTATAAGCGGGATTGGACCCTTGTCGCGGCCACGTCCTGCAACATTGAACTTGGGCGGTTTTCGTCTGGTCCCTTTGTCTGTTGTACCTGGACAGTGGCTTGAGCCTAACCTCCAACTTGAGGTCTCCAAGCAAGCGGTGAATTCATGAAGGCCATGGGAGTTACTATGCATGTTAAAGCAACGATATGCATTTCCGAGACAGCAATTTACAAGATGGGGATACATCATTATTTGGGTTATCTGGTTATAATAGGAGTACTGACATGTACCAGAAGTAGTCCGTTATCGCACAGAAACAAACCGGGACGCCCGGCGTCACAGTGAAAATATCCCGGAACTGAAAGAAAATGGGAAAATTTCCGCTGGCATGCGGCGAATTGCCCAAATGTCTCAGCCAGATTCAGCCTGTCCTCTAAAGGCCTTTCCCGTAAATGGTTAGTATTTTGTTCAATCATGAACATAAACATCACTTTGGCCTAGCCCGGTCTGCCAAAGGATTCTTCCGTCATCCCGTGTCCTCTCCGGTCGGGGTCGTCGAGGGTTGCGGGTCACACCACTCCACCTCTCACGATAGATCTCCAGACCCTTTCTTCGGCGCCTCGCCAAGTTGCCAGAAGTGGATCCCTAAGCTCCACTGAATAGTGATCTTCGTATCGTAGCGCACTGTGGCAGCTATGTGGCTACCTAGTAAATTTTGCGCCGGCCGTAGCTGACAACCCCTTGACCGCTCTCTTCCTCGATAGCGGATTTAATAACTCCCCCGTCCCACGTAGAGGAGAGGCTCCAACTAGTATCATGACTCGTCAAAAGACTATCGAAAGAGTTTCTCCCCACGAACATTTTGAGATCATCTGAAGATTCCACTGTATCTAAGCATCAGCTTTGACCTATTTCTGACTAAGTCGAACTTATCGTCACCACCTATTATTGGTAGCATTCCCTAAGGCTCGTTAGTCTCGTTGTAACTCGACTCGAGGACAAATTAGCCACCTATTGCATCACTGCCTAGTTCAAAGAATACATTGGGCGCATACATAGCGTTCATCACCTAGCCAGTATTCCCCTTTGCAGATTTTGAACTTGAAATTACCTACAAGAATTCAACATGGTTGAGATTCTCCGAGCCCCCTCACTGGGACAGACGTTATCGGCAGGGACATCGGATTTGATGGAGATATCGAACAGATTCCTCGAAGTTGATCTCGGCCCAGCTTCGGAATCATCGGTGGCGGCATTGCAGCAACAGAAAGGATCCACGAAGGAGACAGGGACAAAGAAGGGTCTTTCTCACGTGCCTCGACGTGCCTTCACCTCGACTGATTATCCTGCATCAGTCAACGCAACTGCCATGCTGCGAAAACAACATCATCTTCTCACTCCAGCCGGCACGCCACGAGCGGCGGCGGAAAAGGTCGAGACAGATTCGTATTTTGAGTCGCAGCCGCACGAATCTACTTCAAACCCGATTTCCCCTCCGCTTCGAGCAACAAACCATGCTCAAACCAAGCGACCGATTCTACCGGGGCCGTTGCGATCCTACTCGGTAACGGACGTTGAACCAGTCCCCTTCACGCACCAGCCGGGCGTAGCGCTCACGCTGGAGGACCTTCCGCCAGAGCTTCATTATGCCATCTTCGACTTCTTAGATCCGATCGACAGCACGTGCCTAGGTCTAACAAGCACGCACTTCTATGACATCCACAAACGGATGCACGGGAAGGTACCGCTGTCAGCGCGACGGCAAGGCCCTAACGACATGGAGTGGGTGTGGCGGAACGCCTTCATCTCAGGACCGTGGGTGGCGGGCGGCGGCGCGGGCAAGCAGAATTCGCTCGCGACGCTGTCCCCACACGGCCAAGTCTACTGTCGCAAGTGCCGCACCGCGCGCTGCGAGCTGCACAACCACATCCGCGAGTGGATCGGAAACAACATGGAGTATTGTGAGGTATCGCAGAAATTCGGCACCGCAGCCCCCGAAAACGCCAAGGCGTTCTGCTTCAGAAGCTCTCCGAAGCACCCGCACCGGTGCGGCAGACACACGCGCCAACAGCGAGCCGTGAGGCTAACTTGAGATGATAGCGGAGTAAGCGCAAACATCGAAATTCCTCGCGAGAGAAAATTGAGTGGGCATATATGTTATATGTATATATGCCTTGACTTGCAAAGTCGGGATCGACTTTATATCACAAGATCTAGAAATGCCTCACACCCACTCGTGCCATTGGGCCCTCATGAAAGGGTCTATCCACACCGGTGGAAATTAGTCGAAGAGGCAACTGCGGGGTGCGGGTTTTGCAGGACCATGTTTAAGAAGGATTTGTATCTGAACGAATACCTCGGATTGCCAATATGATTTTGGCAACATACCTACAGCAAGGACTATACAAGGCAACATGCGAAGGCGAGAGAATATATGGGAACATATACTTTAGCTATAAATGACTGGATTGATATATGAACGAATGAATAAACGAGTAAAATATAAATATATAAATAAAACCTGTTGACCGCATTCGAATGTACATGAGAGGATCGTAAGAGAATTCTCGGTGATGGTGAGATATTGGGATATATTGGGATATTGAGATAATTGGAGATGGCTTCAATCTCAACTTTACTCCGATTGGTAATTAAGTACTTGTACACAATTCGTTTATTGCAAATTCCGAATATTTCAATATCAAATGATTACACGCGTGACCTAAACTTAATATTTTCACTCCATTCTGTCCATTGTAGTTGCCTGAGCAAATTAACAGAGTTGAACTTAATATTGCTATAGCTTAATATGACCTCAGAAACTGCGATGCTCTGACCCTCCGGATACAGTCAACGTGGCTTGAGTGAATGCCGGTGGCTGGACATTGTACCCATCTACACCGTTCGAAGGTATAACCTTGGAAGCGAGCCACAGTGCTGCCACACCTAGACCTAAGACATAGAAACGTGTTCAACTGATTGGTAGTTCATGACGCCACTGACATATTCCCAAACGGGGATCGAATGATTTGTTGAAAAATTTTCTGGAAATTATTGAAATTTGTAAGTCTATGACAGCTTGCATGGATATAAAACTTGGCGGGGAATAGTAGCAGGAATAGTAGCATTGGAAGTAGCATTGCCGAATTTGTGCAATCTCCTTTTCGAAATATTCTTTCTTACTGCAACCCCTTTCGTCGTTAGCGTAATAACCCTGAACATCTTTACCTGGGGGGCAAGGGGGTACCTGGTCCAACACCTACGTCGTAGTTAATGGAAAAGAAAGTTCGAGTGTGTCCTCAAATTTCTTTATCGATATATCAGATACCGATGTTCACGGACTCCCGTAGCTTCCTGTGCTCCCATTCACATCATACAAATCCACTTTCTAAGCTTCGGGTCTCAAGACACGTTTGAGCTTTTTAACTCTTAACTCAGGAATTATCAGTCCTGTCTTGTCACTTGCCGTTTACAACTTCAATGTTCAACTCCAATACATGTCATTGATATTTTATTATTTGTTGCTACTGCATCTAAAGTCTCACAGTTTTTGAGCTTGGTTTAAAAGCAAGCTAATTTCCATACAAATTCATTATTACATGCTAGTTACATTAAAGACTTATGACGCTGGTCCAAGACTTTCTTAGTCAAAGAACCAATTAACGCTACCGCGGCGGGTACCCCCATTTTCCGGATCCCTTTGACGGGGGAAGTTGCACACTTACCTGGCAGACGAGCTGCATAGAGTGTGTGCTGTTGTATCGTTGCATTCCCAGTCAACCCAGTCAACCCAGTCAAAATCTTGACTTGACCTGCGTGTCATCCTTCCTCCAACACCAAAGGCTTAAGCTTTACACTGTAACGCCGACGCGTCAGGTTCTGATAGCTCTTGACTGCTACTCGGCAAGAATTGGGTTGCCTCTTGTCTTAGTACCTGATTATTATTTATCTCCTTCCGCACTCCGGTCAAGCAAGGATGTCATCACCGTCGAATTCCTCCCATGCTGGCAAGCGCAAACGTCCGGCAAACTCGAGTATCTCTAAGATGGACGAGAACCCTCTCCTTCAGCCATCCTCCCGAGACGCATCTGGCGAAGAAGGTGACACCACCGCACCCGAATCCGGGAGACTTACACACCGCAAGTCAGAATCCGCCGGGAACTCAAATCCAGCCAAGCGTCAGCGAGCCAATTCCGACCGTGTTTCCGCCATAGAAACGAACGACTACACCGCGGACCCGGGCGAGCCGAGCGACACTACCGAGGCCAGCATTGACATTGCAGACCGGGTCGCTAGGAAAAGTAGGAAATCTAGCTCTAAGGACATGGCAACACATGACGATGAGGAAAAGAAAAAGCAAGCTGCTATGCCGCCGCCCCCCACCGGGCGCTTGGTGCACCCCGTCGGATATAGGACAAACCCCCCGCCTACCGGTCGCACTGTAAGGGTCTATGCTGACGGTGTCTTCGACTTGTTCCACCTCGGGTACGTTGACATTGGTTATAAAGAACAATGTCTCGCTTTCCAATTTTTGTTTGCTATCCAAGGGGAAAGCTAACATTTTTACTAGGCACATGCGCCAACTCGAACAAGCGAAAAAAGCGTTTGACGACGTTTATTTGATTGTTGGTGTCACGGGCGATGAAGAGACGCACAAGCGCAAGGGCCTCACGGTCCTCTCGGGCAAGGAACGTGCCGAGACACTCAGACATTGCAAGTGGGTTGACGAAGTCGTTGAGAACTGCCCTTGGATTGTGACGCCCGAGTTTCTCGAGAAACATCGCATTGACTATGTCGCCCACGACGATATTCCTTACGGTGCCGCTGAAGGTGACGATATCTACGCTCCTATCAAGAAAGCCGGCAAGTTCTTGGTGACTCAAAGAACGGAGGGTGTTAGCACGACGGGAATCATTACAAAGTAAGTGTTATGATGTTGAGGTTATTTCAGCCATCAATGGTTGCAATGCTAACCTAAACCCATCTAGGATCGTTCGTGACTACGAGAAGTATATCGCGCGACAACTTAAGCGAGGAACAACACGCCAGGAGCTCAATGTCAGTTGGCTCAAGAAGAACGAGCTTGATATCAAGCGACACGTTCAGGACCTGCGTGATAATATCAGAGCAAACTGGACCACGACCGGTCAGGAACTCAGCCGGGAACTTCGACAATATTGGCCAGCAAGCAGACCTCAAAGTCCCTCCCCGGCAAGCCGGTTTTCCATGCCCGCTACTCCGAGCGCGAACGGCGATGCCAATCTGCGAGAAGCCGCTACCGTAGCTGCTGCCGCCAGGTCGCCCACTACACCAGGAGCGGAGAGAACCGGAGCACCTAATGATTTCATCACCGGGTATACTATCGGCTTAATTGGTGGTGTACGGTCTTGGGTAAGTCCATTTACAGCGGGGTGTATAATATGGTCAAATCTAACTTGAGTAGATGACTAAGAATCGACGTAACCTCCGAGATAGCCGACCACCTAGTGACGATGATTCGGAGAGCGACGAGAAGAATGACAAGAACAATGAACGTGGGCGGCTAGTTGCGTCAGCTAGTTAGTTACATAGACCACTAGCCGCCCTACACGTCACAGCTCGGGCCGTGAGATCTTACGATGGGGACAGCCAATTCGGCTCAGAGGATGAGGGGGATGTCGAAAATAATCAAGATGACGACTAGGCATTTGGGGTATACAGAAAAATTCATTAAAGTGGGAATGAACGGCGTTTATGGATCTTGCATTATCCTGACGCCATACAAAATTGAGTCCCGGTTGCCGGGTCTGGGAAGTCGGAGGTCATGAATTAGATGGGGGATTGTAGACGGAAAACGGACGACTCCACTGCTTATGTATGTGTGTTAATCCCATCTGATAGAGCTACGTAATACCAAGCATGAATGTTCATGGCTAATTTTGATATGAGTTCGTTTGAACGATGTGGAATTTGAAATGAGTTAGTGTTTGATGTTCTATTTTTGTTGGGATGTCAATTGGTCTCTGACCTATGAGCATTGGGTCCCTTCATTTATGAAGAGCTCAGTTTCAATAGTGATCTGATGCGACAATTTCGCCATCGAGCTCCAAATTCATTTTATTGATTATTCAGAAGGGGGAGCTAAATATGGCAGCAGATCACAGGTCAATACTTATTCTCAAAGTCACTTTTCGGTGTGTGCGTACCTTATGAAAAACAAGGGATGAAGGTTGAAGTTGAGAGTGAAAACTACAGGTAGGTAGTGACGACGGGATCAATATCAGTACATTGTTTCCATGACACCGACTCGGCAGCTCGGTAGACTAAAGAGGCAGATGCGATCTGAACAAAAAGATGACCTAAGCAGAAAGCTCTTGATTGGCATTCAGGAGAACGTGAGGGTAACATTGCCGTCTTCTTCACCCATGCCAGCCTCGTTCTCTTCCCTCACCTTCTAACATGTGATCTTACGGACATCATCTTCTTTTACTTCAGCGAGCAGAGATTTATCTCACGAGAAACGCTAATGTTTTTTTTTCTTTTTTTTTTCCACTTACCGAGCAAGGCTTTCAACGTCTCCTTATTGCACATCTGACGTGGCGAATCTCCGTACGACTCAGTTCGCAACATGGTGCCTCGCCACTGGTGCATACTGCGAGCTTTCTCTTTTTGCTCTACGATGTCATAGGTCGACAGCGGAGTGAGAAGTGTCGTTATCTAGCCCTTGAGCCTCGGCCTTACAGTACGTGCCCCTGACTTACCTCTGTAGCACCAGCGTCTGCGATGTTCGAAAGTGCCGTGCTGGCGACCGCTAATGGACACCTAGATAAGTAGTCTTTCTCGTTTTAGCACATGGAGGTGCCTTATAGGGTTGTAGCACAGGTAGATAAGCCATGTCGTCGAGTTAGAGGTAGATTAAAGGGTCTTGCGCTCGTAAACGCGGCGGCTGTATGAGTGGCTAGAGTGGCAGGCAGGGAGGCGATAGTCGGGCATACCGCACCGGCGAGTGGCAAGAAGCAGAGGGAAAACGACTACGGCCTATACATGATGAGGCTCAATGTGAGTAAAATCGGCGATCTTGTTCAGTCCGGAAGCATCGTCGCTTACGAATGTAATATCGCTTTCATATGAAGTGGCACACAGTGCTGTGCTGTGCCGTATGCAACCGCACGGACGGAGCTGTCGCTTCTCGGTCGGCGCCGAGAACTCACCTGCGCGCGAGAGCTCGAGATAAGTCGTGATAGGATGGCCGGTGCACGCCAAAGTATGCGGGGGGATATTAAGGGGGGGACGCCATACTACGTAGTGTGAGCCACAATACGATCTGTTATCTCGCGCGGGATATGGGACGATTCTGCAGATGACTACATATGTGGCGATGGACGGTGACCAGTCTTGAGGTGGGAATAGGGGTGTAGGGATAGTTAGAGGGAGTTGACCAACGGAACCCAGAAGAAGCAGGCTGGTGGTGCTGGGACGCCAGAAGTGAATATTTGGAAATTAAAATCTGTTGTTTGAGATGATCTTGGGTGCTAGAGTAGCAATAGAGGTAACACGACAATGTAGCCTTAAACGGTAAAGTGGATTGAAGGTTACAACCTATGGCGGGTTGGGATATATTGCTCGAGATGTGTACCCCGATCTGGCCGTCGTATGGGTATAGTATGGAGATTTACTGAGAAAGGGTGCCTGCAGTTGATCGTAGAGTCGATATCCCTAATCTGGGTACCTATCTGCATATTCATAAATGGTGGTGGTTAGGCATCTTTACTGAGAGCCTACCTCCCTAGCCAAGTCACCTTTGTCCTATTTTAGGCCGAGGGTGACAAGTCTGCCTAGGATTTTATATGACAGACATATATGAGGGTCGATTGTGAACCGTACTCGATCTTGTCATGGGCATGTTTCGTCCGAGATCGCCTGATGCTGGTTGGCTAGGTAGGTATATTGTAAAACGATCCGTACTTGCATTGCATTCAGCAGCACCAACAAGAACTGACTCATAATAGCATAAGTGTCCTTTTATAGATATCAAATACGTAAAGTGAACGTAGTATGAACTATAATATGCTATTCCTGCTCGAGTACTAGCTCCTCTTGAAGCTATTGCAGGAGCTCTGATTACTGCAGCACTGCACGCAAGCACCCGCTTGTTTCAGGAGGACGGGACCACCCTCTTCTGCTGATCGACGAGCCACTGAAGAATATGAACGCAGCATATGTGGTCTTGTGGTGTGAATATGGGGTCTCAAGCGGGACGAGGCATTTGAAACTCAGGGGCCACGCTGGCTGGGCTCCCCCTATAAGCCATTCAGAGTCTTCGGGTGGAATTTCGTGCAGCACCTCCCCCCCAACATTCTCCAAGCTATACCCACACTGCCCCTGTACCACTTCATCAGTGTGGATGGAGGACTAAGAATATTCATCGATGAGGTTCATCCGCACGGTTGTAGACATTAGACGATGGACGACAATGTGCATATGAACCTGGACCATTGACACGACGACCGATACGATAGGACGAGAAAAAATTTATCACTAATTCTCGGTCCTAGAAATAGAGTCAACTTCCGACAAAGTGTAACTCTTGAGAGGCGGTAATGCCAAAAACACATATACTCCGCAAGCCGAGCGGACGTTGGAACATGCTGGGCACAGCCGTGATCTAGCCGCGATCCAGCCCGGTAGTTGCCATGATGACATATTCCAAGGCTGTCGGACCGACAAGGGTACTATGCGATGGGTTAGCATGCAAGGTCTAATTGTGCTTCTCCTATAATATGTCGTTCGAGTGAGGCTTAGTCGGACTCGATATAGTCGACGAAGCAAGATGCAAGGTACAACGCGGTGAGCCGGCCAACGTGAGGCTTAGCGCGATTGCCGCGGTACCCATTCACATCTACCAAATTAGAATGCAGGAGCGAAAACATGCAGATATCTAAGTCAAGATCATTCCATGTCGAAGATCTCGTGCCGCGCGATGCCGCGGCAAGGTAAGACTTTAGGGCGGAACCGAGTCTTGATTCTGGAGGAAGCTTAAAGAATCTGGAGATGACGTTGCGGGTAGAAGACGAGGCACGTCTTTTTTTTTTCCGACGAGTCAGATCGATGTATCGTGTTATGGCAACAAAGTACCACGCGATTATGTAGGATTGTATGGCACACCGCGCTTGTGCAGGCGACAAGACGATAAGACATCCTGCCTCATACGGCATCGCTGCGTTTATTGTCGCCGGAAAGAGAAGAGCTGGCTGAGACACTATTGGAAATCTTGCAGGAGGAGAGATCCATTTTGGCCGTGGGCACTCACACTGGTGTGGCTATTCAGAACCAGATACGGAATGCAGCAGGGCCAAGAGGGTGGAAAGGCTCGGGAAGGCTCTCACAAGCAATTGTTGGTTGGAGCTATTTTGGCGACCGGATTTGGATTTGAGATGATTGATGGTGTAAAGGTGTAAAGGAGGGTGAGAGGTAGGTAGCGAGGTAGTGTGTATGTAGGTAAGTAGGTAAGTAGGTAAGTATAGGTAAGTAGGTATGGATGTATGGATGTATGGATGTATGGATGTAGATAGGTAGGTATGTAGGTGTGTGGTAATGAAGGTGGTAATACGCCAATAGAGAGACTCCTGGGAATCTCCATTGGACTTCTTACAGCTTACAGTGCACACCAACGCAGCCCGACTAAAAATAACCCCTAAGCGCCCGCTGTCTCAGCAACAAAAGACTGTAGGGCAGCTGGTGCTACATAACCTTAACTTACTACTTCCCTGAGACTTAAGAAAGTTGAAACATTGTATATAGTAGATAGGGCTTAGTTGCAAACATGTTTGTAATTTGTATGTTGAAGTTTAATGTGATGTATTTTTAATATAATCGTCCATAGGTACGTATAGACTCTATATATGTATCAAGGGGGCTGGGTGGGCTGGGTGCAGTCTGGGTGCAGTCTGCACATGGCACTAGAGCACTAGTTGGAGAGTCTATACAGAGCGGGGCAAGAACAATCTAGTGTCCATACTTACTTTAGGTATGTATGTATGATATTGTATTTCGCGACTTCTAAACATACCTGGTACCTACGTAATTACTACGTACTACGTATGGTTATACAGATTGCTGCGGGCAACTCCTATCGAAATTCAATTATAGTTCCTTAAGAATGTCCGGATACCGATGCCGTCTGCACTTACTTCATTTGCGTCCGAATAGCCCGTTCGCATCCGTAGATTCCACACCTGAATGTCGTAAGTGACCGACTGAGGAAGGTTCAGATCCAAGAAATTCAAGGAAGGTGCCGTTTTACAAATTAATGGCTTTCTCAGTGGCTTTCTTTTGTGGCCTTCTTAGTGGCCTGCTTAAATGGCGTCCTTAAGGCTTAGGTAACACACCTCCGGAAAGAGATTCAGATTCATAGAATAAACACACTGTATCTACGACATGCGTCCAGAAGGAAAGAAAGAAAAAAAACGTGGGAACCCTGTTTGTGTAAGCTCATTACGTGCCGATGGGTGTGTCTAGTTGATCAATACTTACATACATATCTAGGTAATACATACATGAACATGATGTATAGCATGTATCCATGAATGGGATGTATGGGATGTATAGGATGTATGGGTATGTATTGCTATACGTACCGTACCTTTCCTACGACAGCCAGCCCTATCCTACCCTATCGAGCCTATCAAGTGCAAAACACCATACATACATACATACATACCTAGGTCGCAGAAATATTCTTCACGTACTTCTATGCAGCTCATCCCTATCGGCAATCACATGTAGAAATGAAACTCATCCGGACCCCGACTGGAGAGACACCTAGGTCGGTGTTTAGTTCAGTTCCATCCCTTTAATATAGGTACGTAGTAGGTAGGTATGCACGCAAAAAGCAGATGGATACATTAATATAGGTAGACACAAGCTGATACCACTAGTTCCCGTCGCCGAGGCTTCTTTTTGGACCCCATCGCCCAGCCTTATCACGAATCTCTTCGGATCGCTGCCGACGGCGGATAGCGTAAAATAGCCGCCACATCTACTAGATACACGCGGTCATGAAACATATCAGCATATCAGAGCAGATCCTCGTTCTTAGCTTGTCTTGGTTGCTTACTCAATAAGTTTATTTGCTATTTCTCCGACGTTCTGCATTGGTCCGGGCCATCTATATTCTGCTCTGGACTGTCTAGGCTTACTACCACACAATTGCTACGATGATACAGGTTTTAGTACCCGTTCTAATTCCTTAATGTTCAGTGACGTCTATCAGTTATTAATAGAATCGACTTCTCAGTAGGGCAAAGTGGGTTGTTCAACGATTGCGTCCAATCACACCTTCTACAGTCCAACCAAGCCCCCTTTTGCGGTACTAATACATACAAACCCTGGCCTACCACGGGTCGAGCTGGAAAAGACAGGCCAATGAAAACTCGATTTTCAGCCTGAAGGATTCTGCCCGCATTGTACCCCTACCTAGTCTTACACCTGGGTAGCGGGCCGTGCAAAAAAGCTTGGGTCGTAACATAGGGAATTTAAACAGTATTATACTGGTAACTGGTAACTGGAAACCGCGAAAGACGGCTTGTCTTGTCTTAAACATGCTCCCCAGAATATCTGCCTCTAACAGACAGAACACAAAAAACCCCTGTGCCCTTCACGAGCCGATGGATTCGCCAAACCGTGGGGAAATCTTGAAGAAAGTTAAAACCTTGGAATCCTTGACACCTCTTGGTTTATAATCAATGCTTATTTTGGGTATTATCGCGTGTCGTTTTGCTATCAATGCCCATTGTCTCGTGACCTTGACTCCGGAGATATCGTCTTTTCAAGTCTTGTTGGTTACCTCACAATACCCATGATACTTACCTACATATTAGTTGTAGTATGTGGCAGTCAGCCGTAACATGCTATCCTGGCTATCGTCGCCTTTGCATGGTGTTTCAGAATTGGCCTTCTGGAGAGCGCCCTGGATAAGCGACAGAAGCGCCGGTTGTTTCCCCAACGGCAGCGGACCACTCGTGCGAATGAGAAGACGACCGACCTTCTGGAGCCGGATCCTCCGGTGAAGATCTGCATTCTGGTATCATAATCTTCGCAACTCATACCACGGTAGCAGGGTGGATGGTGGGAACGTGTCAACGCCTGCCGTGAAACCCTCCCTATTCAAACCGTAAAGCTACCTACCTACACACATTGCACACATACTGGCGGTGCTGGCCGGCTGTGAGTACACCGTTTTTCATCTGTGGTGTTGTACAGTACTAGGTACTGGTACTACTTATGAACCGTGTCGCATGCATTGCCATTGCATTGCATCTTTACTATGTACGCTTATGTACCTAGTAGCTGCGCCCCCTTGGCTCATAAGGTCTGTCAGATTGGAATTGGACCTGTATAGGTACTCCGCTTCTGCTCTAGCAGGCATTGGTCATCCATCGTCTCGAGCCGACCATGTGCTAGGACGGTTCCCCGGAAAGCTACACGCAAAATCCACAGCGCTTGATGCCCTTGGCTGATAGAGACAGCAATAGTCGGCTGCAAAACCCGTCACGAAATGATGGATTATTCTCCACAGGAAGCACTATCTCAGTATTATCTCGCTATGGCCTCCGGCAACAGGTACTCGCATTCTTCTCATGTCTGAATCTGCTATGATGCGTGCAGGACATCCATGTGCGCATTGTACTACCGATACCACGCTCTCCTTTGCCCTGACGTCCAGGGGTCCCTTCTTCCTGCTAATTATGGCACTCCTTGCCGCGGCCCAGTCTATCGGGTTACGGTACGGAACGTCGCCTTATGTATGTATGTCTCGAGCCTAGACATACAAATCCATACCAATACATTACCTGCCTGCATAATGACCAGTTATTTTATGCTGCTATAACCTAATTGATTATTGTGTACCGTCAGCAACAGTCAGTACTATTGGCGGAGACATAAGTAACTACACACCGGGATTATTTGTTCAATTCCTTCACTGAACAGACAGAGACAAGCTCGAGTCTCGACGCGATACATGGAAGGCCAGGAATCGCATACTACTACCACATATACGTACTATTCATGGAGGATATCACGTAAATAGTTGAAATGAGCCACCACCGTTAGGACCAGTACCTTGCATGTCGTGCGAGCCCTCGTCTATACCCATGCAGCCCAGCTGATGGCAGGGGTGCCTTACACTACGACGTACTTGCAGCTACGTACCCTAGGTAGGTACATGGCCAGGCGGACGGATTCTCACCCAGCCAGCCTGCCTGGCCATGACCGACAACTCTCGTTGACCACTTCACTTTCCCTCTCCATGCTCGTTCTGTCTTCCGTCATGCTTGTGACTCGTGCCTTTTCGGCCCTTTACCTTTTAAAAACTGTGTACCTCAATATAGCAATGCAGCTCAGCCTACCTTCTGCTTCGCTGTTGGTATTTCCCGTTTCATCGCAGACGGAGATATGCTATTCACCAGACACATCTCGAACCAGTTTGAATACTACCACCAGTTAGAAGGCTGAGGTCTATCTAGCCTTGCCTTTCTTTACAGATCCACCCCTCCCCATCTCCAGGCTTACCCTTTGTGCCTATTTCTATCTATACCTTTATTTATCCAAAATCTACAGGGCTGTGTGTTTCCAATTTGAGCCTCTCTGCTGCTGCACACCATGACTAGTCTTGAGTTCATAATGGATATGGGTTCAGAAGAGGACACCACCCAGATAGATAAGAACGAGAACGGCTCCATCCAAACCGGGCCATCTAAATCTCGAGATCCTTCCCGTGCGGCAACGTCGAGTCATGCAAAGCCAAAAGATCAAGACGATAAACTAACTCTAGCCCAAACTAGACGGCGTGGTCCTTCAGGACGTTCATCTAAATCTACAGCAACCGCGTCGTCTCCATCAACATCATCAGCACGACCGGCGTCTGTGAGTAGGCGGAGCACTATTAGTTCTGAGTCGATGGATCCTGGTGGATACGGACAAAGTTCATCATCTGGAGGAGGCATGCCACCATCTATGCCATCAAGACCAATGGGTAATGCTCCAGGCGACGGGAGTCTCCCGGTCAAACTGACCCCTATAACGAGGCGAGTCAGCAGAGCGAAGAAAGGAGTACCAGTTCATGTATGCGATATATGTAAACCGTCAAAGGTGAGCACCGCATTCGCTGTCCCACATCCGCCTTGAGCACCATGTATGCTGACTACGACAACCAGACATTTACGAGAGCAGAACACCTTAGGTAAAGCATCCTACCGAGAGAGATCATCGCAGTATACATTACTAATCGATGAGTTGCAGGCGCCATCAGTTGAGTCATGGGAATCCTAGATTTCCGTGCACTTTCCCTGGATGCGACAAGGCGTTTCACAGAGCTGACCTACTTGCGCGTCATTCATTAAGACAGTGAGTAGGCCACTGCGTTAGGACAATATCCCTAAACTGACCCATCAGCAGCGATCAAGATGATAAACTATCTAGGGGCACGGGCGACGACGCTAGTCGACCAACATCTGCAGAAGGGCCGTCTGGGATGACCTACATCCATGGCCCTTCGTCGATGGGTGGTGTCTCTGGCAGTCGACAGGGAATGGCTGACCCGTCTGATATGTCATCAAGTTCTGCCTACACTACTACTAGCCTGTCTCAGTACCAGTCGATGAGCAATCAGGGCGGTAGTAGTGGCCATACGGCTCGGGGTGAGAGCTACCCAACCTCCAATCCCCCTTCCGGCGGTCACAGCTATGTGCTATCATCTTTGACAAGCAACCCATCCCCGAGCATCGGGGGATCCCCAGTCACAGGCCCTTTTGAGATCGGCTTCACGCCGCGCACCTCACCACCATACTCCCTCTTCTTGGATGCTGCAACGAGCTTGTCCCAAAATCTGCCTAGCTTGACTATACCTGACAACAATATGCCTCCAGGTCTCGTTCACCATGGCCATGACGGCTCTCCCTGGCCTTCATCTGCTTCAGAGAGCAACTACTCTACCCCCTCGGAAATTAGCCATAGGAGAAATAATATGACCCGAGGGTATGAATCACCGACATCAGACTGGCCTGGTGGCCTCTACTCTGGGACCTCCCACAGCATACACAGCCCTGGTGGGATCGACATCGCCACCACGGCATCTTTCTTTGGATCGCCTTTCTCTCCTACGGCTCCGGCGCTCGATCATACCATGACCATGTTCCCAGACGATGCGTCGTTCGTCGAACACCCGCAACAATACACCTACTCTTCAGTTCGTAGTCCGACCCCACCGACCATCTCACTGTCCGCTCAACCGGCTGAAAATTTAGTCACCCTTGCAACCCCATCCATTCCCGCTGTCTCGACGGGTCGCCAGAAGGGATCACAACTCCTGGGACCACTCG
The DNA here is from genome assembly GCA_022497145.1 of Rostrohypoxylon terebratum. NCBI lineage: Eukaryota > Fungi > Ascomycota > Sordariomycetes > Xylariales > Hypoxylaceae > Rostrohypoxylon > Rostrohypoxylon terebratum. The sequence continues at coordinate 112,849 of MU385875.1, read as the reverse complement.
GGGGTACAACCTTTCTAACTGCGAACACCCTGTCAGTACATGTCCCGAGATACGTCGACTTGTACTGGAAGCGCTTCGACACTCTCTTTCCATTAGTCCACCGCAAGAGCTCCAAAACTGCTGCTGGCGAGGTCCTGCGTTGTGCCATGGCCGCCGTCGGTACGCAGTTTCTTCAAAGTAAGGAGGATCGTATCCGAGGCAATGAGTTGCATGAGCTTGCCTGGAAAGAGGTCAAGACCGTAAGTGACACTAGCCTAACTGATCCCCCCATCCCGATAAATGCTCAATGGACAGATACAGTATACCCAATGGGACCTCCAAGTCATGCAAACGATCCTCCTTTGTGAGCTCTACTTGCGGTTTCGCGGACGAAGTGCATCGAGAAGCGCGTCGGAGCCCTTCCAGTCACTATATTCTCGGGTGAGTTCCCATTCGTCTCCTATTACTCCCGCTCCTACTTTTGTTGGCTCTCTCATATACTCTACTTTTCAGGATCATCTCTTTAGTAATGTTCCGTATTCTCCTATTGGCCAATGGTATCCATGCTCAACGTCTTCTTCCTCACAGATGGCCGATCACCAAAGACCGGACGATTTCTTATTTTCAACTTCTACCACAACTTCGACACGACACGACCGATGGAACGAATGGATTGATAACGAGTCACGACGGAGACTCTTGGCCGCTTGTTTTGTTTTGGATGTCCACGCATCGGTGTATTATCAGCAACACCTAATGAAACCATTTCCTATGTCGACGACACCCCCTATCCCCTTAATTAGACCAACCACAGAGCTCTGGGCTGCCCAATCGTTGGAATCGTGGGAGGCTCTGATCGACTCCTTATCATCTAACACAGAACCAACCACCCTAACCAGCGAAATTACTGCCGAACAAGTAGCTGACGCACCATGGCTCGATCAAACTGTATTTTTAGCTTCGGAAGCGCTTCGGCTACCCAAGAGATCTAGCCCTTCCTTGTTGGATCTCACAGCAGAAGTGAACGAGACTTCTACAGAGCGAATAACAAGGCTATTTCCGGGATCTTCGGTTGGGAACACCTATCTGGCGCTACATTACACGCCTCTCCACGACTTACTCGCGGTCAGCGGCGAGACTTGGCTCTTCACGAAGAAGGTGGCGTCCTTTCAAATCTTTCAACAACATAAGAGACGTCTTCAACACTGGTGCACCACCCTCCACGCCGGCGTCGCCGTCCGGTTTGCCGCCAAGGCGCTTTTAGCCTTTATCGACTGTAGCAACCATAACACGTTAAACGCAACTGTTATTTCGAACATGGAAGAAGAGGAGGGCCGGGATGGAAGCTGGCACATGTTGGATATCTCCGACTATTGGGGGCTGTACGTGTGCGCACTCATCTGCTGGGCGCTCGGACACCGCTCGATGGGCAGGGGCACCAACGCCGGCTCTGACCTGACCTCCTCGTACAATTATAACCACTCTAATGCTAATTCCGGAGAGAAAGGAGAGCGGGAGGCCGTGAGATGGCTCAAGACGGTGGCCGATCTAAGCTCGAAAAAGGCGCTCAATATGCGGGGCCGGAAGGAGACCATGGCGATCGTTAGCATGGTCAGGAGAAGGCTCGAGGACGAAGCTGTCGGTAGCAAGAACCGGTTACTCGTCGACGCTACGCGGACGCTGAAGAACCTCGAGGAGCGCGGAAATGTCAAGTGGTTCTAATTTTCTCTTTTCGGATCTTAGGGGAAGATGGGAAAAAGGGCCCAAGGGATATATAACGGGCATGGGACAATTGTAATTTCTTATTTAGCTCCCCCCTTTTCCTTGTCTTTCCTTTCTCCTGTATCTCTATACTCTTCCCTTTTTCTTCACCATTTTCGATTCTCTACTTTCACTTCTCGCCTTCGCTTCGAACAACCTTTTTTATACCACGTTGAAGTTTTTTTTTTCAACAGATTTTTTCATCTATCCTTATTTATCCTATTTGTATCTCTGTCTTCCTGTTTTATTTTTTTCTCTCTAATCACATTCCTTATCTTGAGTTGTGTCATGTATACCTAACTATAGACTCGAGGTTGGGAGATCAGAGATACACTTGTACCATTAGAAACGCATTGCAAGGGAAGACAAAAAAGGAGGGGCGCGTTTACAGCAAAAGAGGTATATGCATGGGATTTGTCTACCTGCACTTTTTTGGGGGGGGTGTTCGGGGAGGGAGCATTGAAGCGTGTTCTATTTTCTCCGTTTTCGAATATCCACGGTACCATCTGGGTGGAAAGGGTGGAAAGGGGGTCGGTTAGTTACTTTCTGTCTTTTCTCTCCCGAACTGCCTACGCGTGTGCCGTTATTGCTTGAGGACGATTAACGATAGGTAATGATTGTATTGTAAGGCTCGTACGTGTCATGCGGCGTTCTCATGATGGATAGCGAGGAATACCTATAACAATATAACAATGAGTTGGAACATCCTTAGTCTTCGTTGATCTTGCTTTTGGTGTCTCGGATAGGTGACATATACTCGATTCACACCCTGCCCATTCGGTCTTATTCGGACACAAGTAATATGAGATGGCTGGATGGACGGGTTCTTACACGTGATCGGATAATAGATGATTAGATGGAAATAAGTATGTACACTAGATGGTTCCATGACGGATGCTAGCATCAGCATGAGGTGGCGGCGATATAGTATCGTACTCAGTCACGTAGCACTACTTACTACTTAGTACCTAATAGGTACTTTACTAGCAGACTGAGTCACTGAGTAGTGAAATTAGACCGACATGTTAGTACGTAATACGTATACCGGAAATGGAAATAAAAGAGGGATCCGGTTGAATTTGGTGTTCATGTGTTCTTTAACTTGAAAATTGAAAACGAGTACCGCATTTGTGTTTAGATGAATCATAAAGTAGTATGCGTAAATTTATGTGTAGATAGTAGATAGTACCTAGATACTACCCACCTAAGTACATTGTAGGTATTAGTAGAAACCACAGAAACACGTGTGGTGGTGAGTTCTTACTCAGATTTCAAAATGCTAGGTGCATACTAGGTAAGAGATGCATTCTTAGGGGGGTTCTCATCCCCTTCAGTGTATTGTATTGTACCTAGCTAGTACTAAGTAGTGTACCCAGTGCACCTGCAGTTAAGGTTCTTGTTGAGGTGATGATAACGCAATATGACATCTATGAACCTATCGGGTACCTGACTTTATCTACTACAAGGTTGCATGGGTGTAGTTTTTGGGGGGTTGACCTTACCGCTTTACCGCTAGGTGCTAGCTGGAGGACCTTCTGGGGCTAAAGATTCTAAAGATCGATAGATCGGACCTTTGCTATTGGATTAGTTGGATTAGCCTACCAACTATGTATGTAACTCCAATGTATGTACTATGTAGTATGTAGGCAGGTACAAGGAAGGTACCTCTGATACCTATCTGACCTTACTACCTTAGTGCCTCCCTCACAGCGCTGTGACTGCGAGCCGCAGTCATCCTAGACAAGACCTAGGACAAGACCTCGAGAAGCTCCCGCCACGGTTTTCTCTTTTTTTCCTTCATCCTCGAAGCCGACCGGGACAGAAAGTGTCAATCCCCCTTCCAATACATCTCTCAACCTATTATTACTACTACTATTATTATTCTTTTTTTGTATTGTTTAATATTATAAATTGTTAAAAATGGGAAGCTTTCTTTTCAAGTGGTAAGTCTATACCGAACAACAACCAATAACCCACCTGTTTTTTTTTTCACCTTAGCTTTGCGCGCATCCCAGAATCCCAGATTGTGGTTTGGGATTCTGACGCTTCTTGCTGCACATCGTTGTTCAACACCTCACGCGATCACATATTACTTACTACATCCATCCATCCATCCATCCATCCATCCATCGCATATTTTGTTTTCGTCTATCGGATTGGAGAACATATATAGCTAATATAATTGTTCTTTTATTGGTATAGGGAACACCCAGCGTCCGAAGTTTACGTGACCGGCACGTTCGATGACTGGAAAAAGACGGAGAAGCTGGAAAAGGTCAACGAGCATTTTGAAAAAACCGTGAAACTCCAAGATGCCTCTAAGAAGATCTTTTATAAGGTTAGTCATAGTGCCTCACTACCTCAATGTTGCTTCAATGCCCCCATGCCCCCATACGCCTCCCTTCGCAATGTTTATACTTTTACTGTGCAACCTATCCGGACCTATTTTGATATCCCTTTATTCCTTCCTTCTACCCCCTGCAATCGCCGTGAACTAGTGGATCCGGAAGAGCGCAAGGTGCTCTCGTGAAGATAACATCCATATGCAGTACTAGGCTGCTACACTAGGTACCTAGTTAGGCAGGCAGCCTTGCGACGATTAGCGACAATCAATGCCTATAGTATCGTGTCGTACATATCTCACGGATAAGATAATACCGAATGTGCGGCGGTGCTCATATTGGCATCCATTGGCACTCCATTGTCAAGTTACACATTCAATTCACCTGATTGCGCATCGTCAAAATCTTATCCAGCTTCCTCCCCTGCCAACTGTCACGATACATAAATATGAACAGGAGCATAAACATGAACATGACAACACATACAATATATGATTGTTATGTTATGTTATGTACTATATACCTATTTATGTATTGGATGGATGGATAGGTGGACACAAAAGCAAAGCTTCAAAGCCGTTGGACCCCGCCTTGTGTCCCATAGATGCAAAACATACCTAACTCCGTGAACTTCGTATGACGCAAGTCGATCACGAATGCAACGAAGCGGTGTGGGCTGTCGATCTGATAGGTCAATTGTTGATTGGAGTGACATACCACCATCACAGATTTGGCCTCAGCTACCTAAGCTTCCCTGACCTCCCTAAGCACTTTTTACCCTTTTTACCTAGCACTTCTTGACAACCCACGTCCGTCGTCCATAACCCAAATTACCCAAGTCCTTATGAGAGGGGTCTTATGGGGTTTATGGAGATCGAGATTAGGATTGTGGGGATACAAGCAATTCCTATCCAGTTCCCCTCAGTTACCTAAACACCTAAACCACTATCGTTCAGTCTGCTGGTTGTTTAGTATTCTTCAATGTTCTTCGCTGTTTTGTCATTGTATTATGGTTACTACGGCCAGACCCTACTGAGCAAATCCGAACGTCACTTATATTCGGGGACTTGCAAGTGCATGAGCAGGCGAGCTGCATTGTGGCGTCCCAACACCGTCATGTTTCCCACTTAGCCCCCAGGCCTAACTCGTCCTGACTTGCGTTTGTCTCTTAAAAAGAATCCTTGGAACCTTGTCCCTGAATGCAGTTACTGCAAGTCTCCTTGGTATTTAAAAAGGCTAGGGGCTCCGGTTGCCCTAAGATTCCCTGAGCTGTGCCTCGGGTCATGCGGCATCCTGCATTAGTTGTTTTTGTCATTGTTCAACAACCCTTCGATCTGGTGCCCACAGCCCACAAAATACAGTCTTAATCACCCAGATCCTACCTACTTCCTCCTTCTTTTTCAATTGTCCTAGAATCCTTCTTCTAGACTACACCGCGAGGCACCACTTCAACCCTGTCTTACCTATTACATTTTTTATACCAAACTAACCATTCGCCTTAATCTTATAGTTTGTGGTCGACGGTAATTGGGTCACGGATCACACTGCGGCAAAGGAAGTGGACGAGAGCGGAAACGAGAATAACGTCCTAACCCCCGATCGTATTATTGCAGAAGCCCCCGCAACTGCTGCTATCATGAGCACCGTCACCCCGGACTCGACCACCGCCGCTCTGGCCGCTGGTGTGCCCTTGGAGCAGAAGCCAGAGTCCGAAAAGATGCCCGGAACATTGCCTGAGACGCCTGCCGCTTCTGCCCCCGCTGAGGCTGAGAAGGGTGGTGAATTTTCAGTGAACCCTCTGCCAGCTACCGCAGGCGCTGTCAACCCGATCACGCTTGCGCCGGGCGAGAAGATCCCTGAGAATCTCACAGCTGCCGCACCTACGGACAACGTTAAGCTAGACCCCGAGTCTTACGAAAAGAGCGACTCGCTTCCAGGTAAGCATATTTATCCTCTACGCTCTCTCATCTGTTGTGTGTCAGTGCTTACTTATCCGCATATTAGGTGGCGTTCCTGTCGTGTTGTCCTCTGCTGCGCCCGAATCCACGACTGCTGCGCTAGCGGCTAGCGCACCTATCGAAGCCAAGGTTCCCGAGGTTGTCAAGGAGAGCCAAGAGAAGGCAAATGCCGAGCCCGAAGCCAGTGCTGTCCCCGAGGAAGTGAAGGACAAGGCTGCCGTTGAGGAGGAGCTTCTGGAAAAGGTCAAGGAAGCACCCTCTACCTCTGAAGGCACGGCTGGTGAGGGCACTGAGAAGACGGAGAAGACTGTCACTCCTGGCGAGGCTGCTGCCTCAGTTGCCGCCGCAGCTGCCGCAGTTGGTGGCGCTGCGATCGCTGGCGCCTTCGCCGCCAAGGATGTTGCTGTTGAGAAGGCCACAGGTGCCGCTTCAACCGTTCAAACCTCCGTAGTCGAAGCAGCTGCCAACCTTCCCGACCCAATCAAGGAGCAACTTCCCGAGTCAGTCCAGAACGCCATTGCCGGTACCGCAAAGGAGGAGACTCGCCAGGAAGTCTCTCCCGAGGTCCCCACCGAGGTCAAGGAATCTATTGCGGAAGCAGGAAAAGCTCCAGAGGCCGCAGCAAACACGGAAGCCGTTGAGGACAAGAAGGCTGTTGAATCCGAGCTCCTGAAAGAGGTCAAGCCCGTAGAGCCCGTAGAGCCCGTAGAGGAGAAGCCGGCGAGCGAGCCAGTGGAGTCGAAGGATGGCGAAAAATCTTCCGAGATTCAGATTCCCGCCGCTGCGGAGTCGGCGGTCACTAACGGAGCCAATGGTGCTAACGGAGCTAACGGCACTCAAGAAACAGTCAAGCCTGTCGAGGTCAAGCCAACCGAGGCTGCTGAGCCGACCAAGGCAGCTGCCCCTACCGAGACTGAGACCGCTGCCTCGAGTAACGCCAAGGCTACCGATGGTTCTGCGGCAGCTGAGAAAAAGAAGAAGAACCGATTCAGTACCCTCATCGGCAAGGTGAAAAGCAAGCTTTCTAGCAAATAAACGTTGCTTGATCTCTACTTTGGGTACTTATTTCGGTGCTATTTTCGTTCTTCTTTCTTTTCTGGAGCTCATGATTCCCCATCTTGCGTCAACTCACCGCAAAAGCTGCTGGCAGGGTATTGCTCGCTGTTAGGCATCTTGTTGTACATACAAACCTGTTTCCTCGACATTCCTCAATTTGTCAGCCGACAATTATTATCCCGTCTTCGATTTTGAAGAAAAAGCCAAACACCACTTCGATAAATGTCAAGCAGCTAATCTCGTCGTGGCACGGTTTACCTAATTTCTTTTTTGCTTTATGGTTCTCGCTGCGCCCTCACGAACAACGATTGAACATGGAAGGATACGTTGTACTCCACCTCCTCTCACTTTACACTCATGATTGATGCCTCTTACTACGATATTCCGGGCCATGTCTAGGTCGTCTGGGAAGGGCGAAAGCTAGGGTTAGGAAATGGAGTAGGGAATGCTTGTTCATGATGGATTGGTGGCACTGTCTAGCTGGGGTTATAGGCATGGGGCGTCCGTTGGAAACCTATCATGTCTGCTAAGGCAAGGAGAAGACCCTCGGCGGGGTAATGTGAAGATTGCGAAATAAAAAAAAGCAACTTAATAATAGATAAATGCTCCTGGTGTTTTTATGGGAGCCTCTTTTGATACCTTCTTTGTGATGAGTAAATGAATACCCACTCAATTGCCTAGCTCTTTTACACCTTTTAGCTAATTATTCGGAATAACTGGTGATATTCAGTACTGTGATACCTTTTTCATCACGCCGTCTACAGTATGCCTCGAAATGACTTTTTAGATACGCACGTGCATAGTAGGACCTAGGACTTAAGACTTAAGTAAACTATAGTTTATCACGTACCTGAGCACATGTCAGATTGTGAGTACATCTACCTATCCAGTACCTACCATAATCAATTATGATTCTTGAATTATTATGAAGTCGCGATCCAGTTATCTCATGCACTTAAGGACTAGGTACGTACCTATGTACCTTCAAGGTTCTTACCTGCAGCATCCGCACCTCGATAAAAGAGGGCACCCCCTTGTCCTATCTGGCCATCTGGCCATCTGTTAACAGATGGCAAATGAAAGGTTCCACGTTGGAGTTGGAGTGACATCAAATCATCACTTAGCTTTTCGCCCCGCCGTGTGACTCTTCCGTTTCTTCCTCTCTTCAAACCTCCGGGGTCCGTCCAATCTGGACCCCTCGAATCATTGCCGAACTATACTACTGTCTAGAGACTACCAATCGAATTATTCATCATTGACGAGCGAATCTTTGTATCCTTGCCGGTAGACAAAACATCTCCTGTAACTATTCATTCATTATTGATATTGGCGGAAGAACCAAAGGCTGCATGACGTCGTTAGACGTTGGCCTTTAGCTTCGTCTGTTGTCATTCGACTAATCGACCAACTACGGCTGGCCTTGACAGTCGTTATCACAATGAGCTCTGGCTCGACAAATCTGGGAGGGAAATCCCTATCATCTCCAGCGCCTCATTCCACGAATTCCCAACCCATCTCGGTTCCTACACTTAGCTTCGAATCTGGTTCTCGCCGTTCCGGCCTGCCGAGCCCATCACTTTCAAATTCAGCTCCAAGAAAGGGACAAGGGTCGAGGAAGCAGCACCGGAATCAAAGAAGACCATTAAGAGATCTCGCACCACCGGATGAGGATGACGCAATGGCCGAGCTCGTAAGCTGACACTCAAAATAGCCAAACGAAATATTGCTGAACTATTAAAACAGAGCGCTCTGCGAAACGCCTCAAGCCGTCGAGGGCAAACATCAATTACTCATCTTCTAGATTTTTCTACCCCAATGCGCCATCACCATGACTACCACAATCACCCTAGATCAAGTCGAAGACATCCTACTTGGGGACCTGGCTCCGGCTACCATTCTGTCGATAAAGCACGGTACATTCATTCCCCATGTCGAGTCATTGTCAGCTTATGCTAATAAAGCTCAGGTTTGTTCATGCCAACTATCGCTTCGTAGTTTCGCCCACGGGAGATTACTCGTCACAAGCCGCCGATGCCGATAAATATTTGGAGTGGTCCGATGTACTCCAAATTATAGCTTCGAACGTATCACAGTCAACCTCTTGTCCAATATGCCTCGAAGATCCCGTAGCACCTCGTATGGCGCGATGTGGCCACATATTCTGCTTACCCTGCCTACTAAGATTCATGAACTCGACGAGCGACGACGAGCCAAGCCCACGAAAAGAAGCGCGATGGAAGAAGTGTCCCATATGCGAAGACTCCTTCCGACTCTCCGAGGTCAAACCCGTTCGTTTTTATGCTGGCCAGGAGTCCGCACTGCCAAGACCGGGAGAAGACGTCGTATTAAGGTTGATGGTTCGAGACGCAGGCTCTACCTTAGCTCTACCAAATGAAGGGGGACCTGATATCGTCAACTTGGGCGAGGACGTGCCATGGCACTTTGCGGCCAACGTCCTGGATTATGCTAGGATCATGAAAGGGACTAACGAGTATGTGGTAGAACAATTCAACGAAGAAATAGAAGGTTTGCGGCGACAGGCACAGATCGACGAGAACTTTTTTGGTGTAGAAGAAGGGGATTGGACACAGCGAGCTATCAATGCTATCAACACCGCAAAGGACAAGATCCGAGACCTTCCGAACGAAGAGGTTTCGGCCCCGCCAAGCGGCGCTATCAAGGCAAAGCAGCCGGCCAAACAGCAATTCCATTTCTACTCAGCGCCTCCGCATCTGTATCTATCGCCGCTCGATATCCGTATCTTGAAGACGAAATTTGGCGATTTCTCCAATTTTCCGTCCACGTTACTCCCACGCGTCGAGCATATTTCTACTGGCCATGTAGTGGATGATGCGTTCAGGAAACGGGCCAAGTACTTAGGACACCTTCCCCACGGCTGCGTCGTGAGCTTCTTAGAATGCGATTGGACGGACATAGTCCCATCAGATATCATAGACACATTTTCTAGTGATTTAGAACGCCGGCGAAAGGCACACCGGGACAAAGCAGCACAGGAAGAACGCGAGAGATTGCAGGCGGAACGCTTAGAAGCCTCGGCTATCGGCCGCAGTGCCCGAAGACATTTCGACCAAGCTAACGGAGACAAGTTTGAACCTACACCCACTATGAATTCAGAGGACTTCCAGCCACTCGGCGCTATCGAGGGCACGACCCCGCCAAACCCTCGACCGGGATTTAGCCAGCTTGCAAATATGTCGACAAGTCCCTCAACTTCAAAGACAGTTTGGGGGACGCGAGCTATTGCTGCCTCGCCCGAGTTAGCGCCCGTTTCAGACCGTCAGGTTAACGACGGGTGGCTTAAAGATGACGATTTCCTAGGCGCCGCTGATTTGGCAATGCAGATGGAAGCCTTCGATATCGACGGAAGCGGCGCTGGGTCTAGTAGTGGGCCGGGGGCTAATGGTGGGAAGAAGAAGAAAAAGCAAAAGCAGAAAATCACGCTCATGAGTACTGGTGGCCGTCGTGGTGGTTAAGACGTGAAAGCCCGCTTTTTCACCAATCTGTAACCGAGTCCAAGAGGAATGGAATTCTCGTTAGCGCTGCTTTTACGGAACCAATCCTATATTCTCCAATACCATCCAATTTGCCGTTTGCCTCTCGGGATTCGGGGGATTTGGCGAAGTAACGATAGCTGTAACTCATTAGCAAGGTAGGAGTTCGTGTGGCTTTACTCGACGCTTTGAAGAATATAACTTATAAAGAATAAATCTACTAGCAGATTATAAATTTCTTGTACGATGACATTGATCTATTATTACCATTTACTATATACTCACTCAACGCTAGTTTCATCTGGTGTGTGTAAAGGGGAGGATAGGGGTTGAGAGGGTTGAGTAATAGGCTTATCTTCCTTATCTATAGCTGATCGGACCCCGCTATTATAGGTATACCTGCCAGGTGCCTAGTACTCGTACCATCACGAGTCTCGAAATCTATACGCTTCTCATGTTGATTATAAGTGATTTTTGTATCTCGGCTAGATAAGTCTTATTATAACCCGTACATATATATATATATATATATACCTTAGCATATAAGATCTCTCAGGCGACATCAACCGCGCATGTAAAAAAGGGACTATGGGCCATGGCATCACCACCACCGCCACGACGTCTCGACATCAACCCACCCCTGCTCAACTCGGCCAACCCGTGGGCGACTACGCTGGAGGACCTGACGGCCCTGTACGAGTGTCCGTATACCGGGGCCGTGACGACGCGGACGTCGCTGCTGATGGGGTTCCCGCACGACCCGGCGAAACACCAGTACTCGTTCTTCGACCCCGGGACTAACGTGCCCGCGGGGCTGGTGTCGACGACGACGTCTGGGGAGAGCGACGCGGCGATGGCGGCGGCGACGGCGACGGCGAGTTTGAATAATCTGGGGTATAGTCCTGTGCCGTTGGATCGGTATCTCGAGTTTATCGAGACGATCGTACGAGAGAGAAGTGGTAGGGTAGGGGGTGAGGGGGAGGGGGGGAGGGGGATGGGGAAGAAGGGGTTCATTGTCTCGGTCACGGGACCCCCGTCACATGTGGCGAACTGCTACGCGCGGATCGCGAAGGCGCAGGAGCGGATCGGAACAGCCGCGTGGCTGGCTATGGAGGTTAACCTCAGCTGTCCGAATATCGAGGGTGCGCCGCCGCCGGCGTACGCGAGCGGGGCGCTCGGGTTGTATCTCGATGCTGTGGGGAGGGCGGTCGAGGAGTTGGGGGAGAGGGAGGTGGAGGGGGTGGGGGCCGTGGGGGTGCCGTGGGGTGTTAAGACGCCGCCGTATACGCACGCGGGACAGTTCGACATGTTTGTTTCGGGGCTGCTGGCCGCGGCGGAGAAGAGGGGGGGACGGTGCTCGGTCGGGTTCGTCACGGCGGTTAATACGCTGGGGTCGTGTCTCGTGCTCGATTCGCAGGGGGGCGAGGGCGTGAAGCCGAGGTTGGCTGGGACGGGGATCGGGGGCATGGCTGGGGCTCCGCTGCACCCGCTGGCGCTGGGGAATGTGAGGACGTTGAGGCAGATGCTGGATGCGTTGCCGGAGACGAGGCATGTGCAGATTATCGGGGTGGGAGGCGTCGGCGACGCGGACGGGTATAGGAGGATGAGGAGTGTCGGGGCGGCGTTTGTGGGCGTGGGGACGGCGCTCGGGAGGAAGGGGGTGGGGGTTTTCGAGGAGATTGAAAAGGGGTTGGGAGGGAAGTGGTAAAATGGGATGAAAGGGATCATTAGACAAAACATAAGCAATCAACACAATACTGCAGACGTTCAACTGGACACAACGGTGTAATATTGATTAGGCGTCTTGGCTTTCTATCCAGATCCTCGCACGCAAAGAAATAACTAGTAGCCTGGAAACTTCCCGATTCCTTTCCTGCTCTCCTCCTCACTTCACATTAAGCGAAAGGCTAGAACCTCATAGGAAAATGGCGAAGAAGCCGGCGACGCCGGCGAGAATTCCTCCCACGCGCGCAATGCGCTCCTGCGCATCGTTTCCGCTCTCGGTCGCGGCGGCGTTAGCAGCAGCGGCGGTGGCGGACACGTCCACGGACTCGACAACGACGCTGGTAGACGTGGTGTCGGCGGAGGTGGTAGCGGCAGAGGTCGGGGTCGCCCAGGGCGTGCGGACCAACGTCATGTTGCTCGAGGTGGTCGCGAAGAGACGGGCCGTTTGGCTGGAGTTGCCGTTTGTTAGACTCATGGCGCAGTAGGTGGGGGGCAGAGGTCTGAAGCTGGGGAGTGATGGGGGTTGGACTTACCAATAGCTGTCGCGCTGCACTTTGTAGCTGGGCGCGCGGATGTCTTCGGGGCAGTTGTCGAAGCAGCTAGAGGGGTGGCGAGGTTAGTTAGTTATACGTATGTTTAGGAGGTGGGAGGGAGAGGTATTAGGTTAGGGGATAGGGGAAGGAGAGGTTAGCGTACATCGCGATCGCAATATATTTGTCGCAGAGACACTGGTAGTCTGTTGCGGCACAGAGGTTCACGTAGCTCTCGGTCGTGTTGAGACAGGTATCGAGGATGAGTTGGGCGGCGCAGGTTGTGGTCGACGCTGCCGCCGCAACGGTGGTGAATTGCTCAGTCTCAGTAGCAGTAGAAGAAGATGATGATGAAGAAACCGATTCCGCGAAGACAGTGGTAAAAACGCCAGAAGCGGACGAAGCTGGGGCGGTTGTGTTTGTGATAGAGCTTGAGGTCGCAGTCGCAGTCGCGGATGCGTCAGTGTCGGTGTCAGCTCTTACCGAGGCGTTAGCCGCCAAGAGGGCGGCTCCTTGAAGGATGGTGAATCTCATGATGGCTATGATATGCTTCGTAAAATGTTGATTGCGGAAATGAGAGAGTAGGTGAGTACCTATCCAGTATTTATGCTGGTCTGGCACAATTGGATGAGCGCGTGCTCTACTAAGATCAGATGAATAAATGGATGTTTAATGGGAAAGAAGAAAAACTAAACCATGGCAGAATGAGAAGCGGCCATTCTTAGCTTCAAATAACTTAGGAAGGAGGCGATGACACCTAGGGTTGACGTGTAGACGAGGTGATAGTTTGCCAATGCATGATAGTCTGGTGGTGGCTTGAAGGCTCTTTATGGATGCCATTAATCCTGTGAATGTTTAGTCGCCTCTTCACCAATAACTAGAATAAAAGCTTTAAAGTTGCCGTGACAACATTATGTGACGGCGATAGGTAAAATGTAAGCATAACCATATGGTGGCATCAAAGTTCAGACGGGCAGAGTAGAGTTGAATTGAACGAAATACGATTTTGCCTCTCATCATTGACGGGGTGATTCAAGTAGATGGTTTCATGTAGAAGTCATCATGTGGTTGGTGGGAGAATTTTGTATTCTTGATGATGAGATTTAAAACCAAAAGATATCGAATGTCGAGCTTCATCGCTTTCATCTGCGATTGACTTGGGTTCGTGAACGATTCATGTTTCTTAAGTTGTTATAGAGAGGGCGACGAGTAAGATCGTCGATTCGACTATTGATGAAAAGGGGCATCTTCTTGAAGACATCATCAAACCCAAACCTCAAACCTCCAGCTATTCTTTGCAACTATACGTAAATACCATGTTAGTAGAGTTCGAAGGAGATGGGATGACAGAATTCAATAGAACTCAATATGCCACATTATTACTCACCTTCAAACACGACAAGGTTTCTAACCTTGAGCCATAACCTTAGCGGGCGCCACCGACTGCCGAGTCGCACCCTAGAAACATCGCGATTGGAAGCGTCATACAAATTTCTGAACAATGTCCTATCTCTGCGCAATCTGAGCTTCTAGAACGGCATTCCGCGACTCCAAGTTCTCGATACGCTTGCGCATCTCCTCCATCTCCTCAGAGGCTTCGACAGAGAACTCGTCGACGATCTTGACGAAACGCCATAGTCGCAAGATAACAATTAGGGAGGCGATCTCCTCTGCCGTATTATTTTCGATCAGATCGACGGCGAACCCGGCTATCACAACGAAAGCGTCAAACTTGTGAAACCAGCTTCGGAAGTACCTGTTATATCGACCCAGGGTAAGTAAGCAAGGACGTAAGCAAGCATCTAGCAGCCGTATCGAACCAGATAGGGCAGTAAAACTCACCTCCAGCCATCAGAAAACGCGGAAAGGCCCAATTCTGCGAGGAAGACGCAGCTCATGACCAACGAGAAAGTGCCCAGGGCGTTCCTCGTCGGGGCCACCCACTCGTCGTCCTCGATGCCTATCTCGCACGTGATAAGCGCGATGAAGATATCGCTCAAGATGCCCGCGACGTCGAGGATGATGAGGACGAGGAGGATCCAGTGTTTCGTGCGGGAGTTGGTAAATCGGGATGTCGCTGTCTGCGCGCGGCGGTAGCCGGATTTCCAGCGCTCCACGAATCCATGTCGCTCGTCCTCATCACGAGGGTCACCAGCATCTTGACCTGTTGAACTCGTTGGTATATGATAATAGTTTTTCACAATGTAAATCCGAGCCTCATATTCTTCTCAATCTTTGATTGTTCCAAGAATTTACGGATATCCGGTTTTGTGGCTTGCAAGAGAAGCCTGAGAAGCCTGAGAAGCAAAGCCTCTTACATCATCGCCATCTCGGATAGGGACCAACTCACTTAGTAAGGGGGTGTCGCTGCTCATATTGTTCGAACTTCCTGGTGCGGTTTAATTCAGAAGCTCATAGTGAATGAGAAACTATGAAAGAGGAGATGACATTTATTTAGAAGATCATCAGATATCAAGAATATGACGAAGTAAAGTGAAATCAAGTTATAGATTCCAGGTCTAGTATCTAGTACCTAGCTGAAGCAAGGAACGGACCGGATATACCCCGGCAATTGGACTTTTGGTGAATTTCTTGATATCTCACCATTTATGTTGTTTGGGATGTCGATCATTGATTGTCGAAAAATCATGGGTAAGATTTCATCCCTCACCTTGATACTAATTCCGTGATTTTGAGTCTCGAAATAGCGTTTGATAACCATGAATGAAGCCAAACAAGTGCCAATATGAAATTGGCTGAGTTCGGCTGGACATAGTTCCAAAATGTTTGGTTGTGAATCGTATGTTTAAAATGCAGCCCCGGTATCTTATGTACATCATTATGCCCGACAAAAGAGAGAACGGGTGATCCCCCGCCGTATCGCCCGTGGATACCGGACCCGTTCCCTTCTCTATCCCCAATCTCGGACCCATGCCTTTTCCTCTCCTTTCCCGCACCCGTATCCGAATCCACATCATTCTACCTCCTGTACCACATACGAGTGATGCGCGTGTTCCTCATCTTGCGTTGGAGCTGGAAGATACCGTACATGAGAGCTTCACTGGTGGGCGGGCAACCAGGAACGTAGACGTCGACGGGGACGATGCGGTCGCAGCCGCGGACGACGCTGTAGCTGTAGTGGTAGTAGCCGCCGCCGTTGGCGCAGCTGCCCATGCTGACGACCCACCGCGGGTCCGGCATCTGGTCGTACACCTGGCGCAGCGCCGGCGCCATCTTGTTCGTCAGCGTGCCCGCCACGATCATCACGTCCGACTGTCGCGGGGAGGCACGGAAAATGATTCCGAGACGATCTTGGTCGTATCGCGGTGTCGACAGGTGCATCATCTCGACGGCGCAGCAGGCGAGCCCGAAGGTCATGGGCCATAACGAGGACTGTCGCGCCCAGTTGGCGATCTGGTCGAGTGTCGTCCTGCGGTGGTGTGTTAGCTGAGCTCTCGTATCTTATACATACATGTATCTAAGATATTTCTGGATATTATGGGGTATGTGT
This sequence comes from Rostrohypoxylon terebratum, assembly GCA_022497145.1. NCBI lineage: Eukaryota > Fungi > Ascomycota > Sordariomycetes > Xylariales > Hypoxylaceae > Rostrohypoxylon > Rostrohypoxylon terebratum. The sequence goes on along the minus strand of MU385875.1, from coordinate 96,475 downwards.
AGATGGAGAGGCAGATGTGACGTACAAGGCATATTGCATGACACCCTTCTTGGGTTCTTCGCTGAGAAGCGGTACTTCTCTGCGCGGACGTGTGGCGAGGCCGGTAGATGTGTGAGGCGTCACCGACGTAGCATCCTTCTTAGGGGTGGTCGAGATGGCGGCGACGGACTGGAAGGGGACGAGGGTACGGGTTGTCGGCTTGGCTGAAGATGGAAGTTAGTATGGATATTTATCATAAATACATATGTCAATATATATGATCCCCATAGGTAGGCGAATATACACATATACACATGTATACAGGGGTGAACATTGAAGGTATCGGGGAAGAGAACAAACCTCTCAAAGCCAAGGTGGCTGCTCTTCTCGAGGAAGACAGCATCGTCTCGATGGTCAATTGATGAAATCCACGATTGTCTGGTGCTGATGTAGTAAGAAAGTTGTAGGTTGAGTGGAGAGGTTGTTCAGAGGAGGGAGATGCGAAGGTAGGCTTCGTCGAAGGTCGATGATGGTATCAATCGATCGGGTGCATCTACGCGGACTAGACGGGATTTGAGAGCGGAGGACGGGCAGACGGGTTGGTGGATTTGGCGGGTTTCTCGTTAAACCTTGGACCTACTTTTTTTTTTGCCGCTTCGCTAATCAAGAAATGCCTCTATCCGACTGGTCAAATCCTGACGGTAGCTGGATGATCCGTTCCGATATGCCCCACTACAAAATAATGAAAATAATGACCTCAGTGCGGGCAGCTGCCACCAATTGAACGACTGCCTTATCAAATACCAAGTATTCAATTCACTTTAGTCTTTAGTAATGCTCATCCCCTAATTTGATCTTTGTTATGGTGAATATAGTACCTAACATGGTGCCCGTCTATCACATTCATAGCACGGAATCATTCATGTAGATGTTCAACACTATGTAATATGTAATTAGTTCTTTCATATCATTGGCCATTTATCATACAGTTCTAAGGAGGGTATCCAGATCCCAGATCCCAGATTCCAGATTCCAGAAATCATACTAATTCCTCTATAAATGCTTGTTGAGTGTTCGTTGTCCCATATAATCGTAGTTCATTCGCTATTTACCTCTTGAACCTCCCCAACACATTATTCCCACCCCCCCTTTTCATATAATTTTCAAGCGCTTCAACCATAAAAAGACAGATTCGCAGGTAGGGTGCCAGATTTTCTTATGCCCATCAAAGTTCGTATAAGCCCACCCAATCGCTAGACCGCTCAAACGTGTTGCGTGCGCCATCGAAGTTCCTGGGAAGCCGATGAAAAGCCCGAACGTGTCAAACATCACCATCGCAGTCATCACGTCCCGGATGGCGAAGGATATCGGTATAGGTGGGATGCTCACCCTCGCATCCGGACACATTATAGCCGATGCTCCAATCACTATACCGAGCGTTAGTGATGGCTGAGGCTACAGGGGCAATCGTAAATTTCATAGCCAGACGAGAAAAATTCAAATTCAACTACCAACATGGACTTATAAAAATTAATAGAAAGTTACTGCGAGTTTAACTTACGAGCCGCGATCACACCGCCGGTACCTTGAGCAGCTACGAAACGCATTGCGGAGTAATTCCGCGTCGGCAGCGTAGTCGCGACATGCTGTCCCAACGACGAGAAGATGCCAGCCGAAAGGTAAAACGCTGCGAAGTGGCTGCCATTTCCTCCGAAAAGGTGGGACCGCGCGACTTCGGGCGCGAGCTGGAGCAGCACAAGCGTATTAAGTGTGACGGCAAAGAGGCTGCTGTGACTAAATATAGATGTTAGGAGCGTGTAGTTAGGACTATAGGCTGGTATATGATGGAAGAACGGCGCTATGGAGTCGGGCGCAAGCAAGCTTGCTCCTACGAGACCGACATTGAGAGCCGAGATGCATAGGGTTAGTATCTCGGCGTCCGTATGCCCCTGAAAGATAGCCGAGAGTTGTCTCGTCGGAAGCCATCTCTGCGCCGCCGAGTGCGGATGAGACGGCCTCCGATGAGTGTGACTCCCGCGCTTCCTGACATATTCCAGGTCGGCATACGTATTAATCACATCTTCCTGCCAGTCCCCTCTCCGTTTGACGATCTGAGCCTCCCGGTACACATTGTACGTAGCGCACCCGATATATATGCCGGTCGTGGTCGCGATAGCCCATAGCGTCGGCCTGAGAAGCGGGACCTTAGGTAACCCCATTTGCGACATGCGCGATGTGAATCTTCGCTTCGGCAACCCGGCCCCGACCGGACTACGACGTGCCGGCAGCGAGACTCTTTTAAGCATAATAGAGCGCAACATTTTTTCTTTTCAGGCCCTTATTGATGCGCCGCCGGTGAGATAGATAGCTAGTGTATGATCGCCATCAAATATCCCCGAATCCGGCTTTGGGCTTTTATAGGTTCCTATATGGTGCGCATTTGGAAAAAAATGTTATGAATAAATTTGTTTTTTTTTTTAACTTTAGTGAGCGCCAACGAGCTCTGAAGATTGATGGTTTTATGCCAGCTGCGATCAGCTGATTTCTTGCGCCACAGCAAATGATCTCCATGCCACTAACTCTAGTAGTACACTTACAATTCACCTGCACTTATTACTTCGTACCTTCACCTTCTGTCTCTCTCAGCTCAATTCATTTACATATCACCTACATCTCCATCTTATTCTGATTCTGATTCTTTTTCTTTTTATCCAAAAAATACATTATTTTCTAAACTCTTCCAGCTTCTTCTTCTGCTTACCCTCACTATCAAAGTTTGAAGGGTCTAACCAAGCCTCCAGAGCCTGCTTCACAACGGGCCAATCGTCATCAATCATCGAGAACCAAGTGGTATCTCTGGTGCGCCCTTTAATTATGACGTGCTTTCTAAAGAGACCCTCAAACGTGAATCCAAGACGCAATGCCGCTCTCCGGCTCGGTGCATTGAGCGAATGGCATTTCCACTCATACCTCCTGTAACCTAGATCTTCAAACGCGTGTCGTGCCATCAAATACTACGCTCAAGGTTAGCGACGATCAACCCGGAAGACTTTTTTTTGGGAAGCCTTTTTTGGGAAGTCTTTGGGTAATCATGTTACGTACCATGGCTTCTGTGGCAGCTGGCGTACGCTGTAACTTCGGCAAGAATAATAAATGGCCGACTTCGATGCAGCGGTGGCCAGGCTCAATTCGCAAGTAACCAGCTATACCGACAGCTTCAGCTTTGTCCTGCCCATTCAATAAGATGGCATAAAAGACGGGATCTCGACTGGCTTCCTTGGCTTCGAGACTAGCCCGAAACACAGCGATGTCATTGTACGGATCGTCGGGCAGGTAATCCCACAGATGCGCGTTCTCCGGTCCAGAAACGTGCGGATAGAGCTGATCTGCGTGCTGCGCGCTGGACAGCCCGACTAATGTAACGTGCCGGCCAACCAACTTCGTCTCCCGGGACGGGCGTTGAGCCGGGTTACCGCCGACGAGTTCACCAAGGGGGTTACTGATTCGGCTCGCCATAATTTCTGTTGCATTTTCTGTTGCATATGAAATTGGAAGATATCAGACATCTGATCTGAATTCTCGAAGTTGGCCCATATTTGTACGATTCCAATCTGTTTTTAAAGGGCGTATGTCCTAATGTAGTAGGTAGGTATGGGTTATCGCCGCCGAACTCGCTTAGTCCCGCATATTTCCCTATCGACATACTGGCTTAAATCCGCACCCGCACCGTACGGGTATGGCCGGGGGTCATCTAAAACCTTATCTAAAGAAAAAGCTTAATGCAGTTTTAACTTTTAAGTCTCCTTCTAGAACATTAAGAAATAATCGTATTTTCTCACAGCGATCACGTCAACCTGCTAATTATTTGCTCCGGATTCGCAAGAGCCCCACGATGATCAGAGATCTAGAATCAATTATTAGGTAGAAAAAATTCCACGGATCTTTTTGATATCAATTCGCAATCTAAGCCTTAAGGTATATACAGCATACAGGAAAGTTGCTAAAAAGTACAGTTCGAGAACTTATAGTGACCCCGTTCGTCCGCCCGCGAACATAACAACATAACACCACAAACTAAACGCGGATGCTCAGAGCGCCACCCTCGAGAATCGGTGAATATTCTCTGCTCAAGCGCAATACGCGTTGCAAGCTGCGTCGTAGGTACAGGAACCGATCGGACCCCCGCACATGGAGGCGTAAATCATCGCGCCGCTGTCAGCTTGACATTTGACCTATGACGGATTCTAGTTAGAGATACATCTTGAAGTTGATAAATGAACAACAACACCGTCGAACGTACCATAATTCCATCAGGAGTGCAGCCCGAAGTGGCGTTGTTGCATGGAGAGTGAATCTCCCCAGTCCAGCATGTCGCCCTGGGTAAGACTGATGCTGATGCGAAAGAGGAGGCGGCGGAAAGAAGGACGAAGCTAGCAATCTTGAATATCATCTTGGCTAGTTTTCGAGTTCCTTTCTACTTTCTAATAGGTATGTGTACCTAGTGTAGCAAGCTGTGGTGATAATAATTTTGCTGGATTTGGTGGTCTAATTTGACAGTTACCTCTCACTTTCAAGATCAGGGGCTTTATCTAGTCCTTCCTTCATACCTAGGTCCTACTTATATATAGATAACATTCCTTCTCTCCTATTCGCAACGTGATAGTTGCATGGATAGTATACGGATATAGCTGTTCTACATACCGTGTACCTACTAGGTAGGTAAGCATTCGGGATGCTGATCATTTAATTTACCCGTCACCAGAGTTTTTTTGTTAGTGATACGAACCGCCATAATTCAGCCTGTGAGATGGATGACGGCTACTCAAAATGGCTGGTCGTATTGATGTTCTAGCCCCCGGTCCCCGTTCAAGGGTAAGATCAGCTGTTACAGGGCTCCGTGGCTATTCTGTAAGGTACCTTACCCTCAGCTGCAGCGCCGCATAGCTTACTGCCTTCTATATATGCGATCTGGAGCCAGTAAAATCGCACCTATTGCAGAGAAACTGGGAAGGCATAGGCGAGGATTATCTCACCCTGTCGAAGGTATTATAATCGACACAGTGTACACTTCATTCCCAACTCATCCGATCTACAACGTGACATCAGCTAATTATTATCTCAGATTCCTTGCGGAAGTGAGATTGAAATTAATAGGTAGGTATGGAACGTTTTAGAACCAATGCAAAGGAAACGAATCAACCCTCTCTCAATTTCTTTGGGGCGTTAATGGTTTACAATTCCCATGGATCCCTTTCCATAGCGTAAGTAGGTACTTAGTAGGTATAGATATGAAATCTACTCTATCACCTCTTTCAACTTGACCCTATAAAAGCTGGAATTCAAACGTGTCTCCTGGAGGGGAGACATAGAGTGGTGGCCATCATGTCAAGATTTTAATTTCTGGTCTGCTGTCGTATAAAAGCGTTGTGATATGAAGGTAAACAGTTCTCAATGGCCCGGCCTTTGACTTGAATATGGCAAATTAAGAATTCAGAATGACTGAATTCGACTATCTACCTAGGTATTTCGATGCCATGGTTTATATCGAGTAGATTTGTTCAAGGTCGACGTTTTTCTCAGCTCAGATCATGCTAGGCGCATAGCAAATATCAACTTACTACCTACTTAGATAGGTGTCCGAACAAATTCACTGCTGATTAGTAACATTAGCGTTGATTTAGAATAAAGACAAAGACACGACGGCTGGTTGGTCGAGGACAATTAAGTTGTATGAAACGCCATGTTTATTGTTTCTCAGAATAGAGGAACAATCACACGTCCGTTCCAACTATAAGTTTCCGTTAACTTCCGATGCCTATACCGAAATTTCCCACCGATATCATCATCAGTCCACTGTCTACTCAGCAGCTAGTTTAGAGTAACCCTTAAATTCATATAACTTCAATTAAATCACCTTTAGTCTTGACTATAGACCATTTGGCAACATGGCTTCAGCTGAGGCTTCTTCCAGCAGCGGCCATTCCCATGTCTCCGCAGCGAGGGTACGACCAACGCGACCTGGAGCTCCTCGTCCCCAGAAACCTGGCCCGCTGCCCAAATTTGCATCTCCGCTTACCCCTGCCGAGAGAGCAATCGGAAAAGTCAGTCGTGTCCCAGTTACCCCCACCCCGACTAATGTCGGCGGTCGAGATGACGGCTCGCTTCCTCAGTCCCTGACTATAATCGGAACTACTGAATCTATCAAAGATCGACTTCGTAAGGACCAAAGCCGCAAGCGTCCCGAAAGTCCGGATCCTTTACTTACAGGGCCTCCAGAGACCGCAGACGTTCCAGATTCCCCAAAGGAACCAAAGCCTGCAAAGACGCCGAAGGGTCCAAAGACCCCGAAGACCCCGAAGACCCCGAAGTCCCCAAAGCCCTCGAGGCCTCCAAAGACCCCGAGGTCTCCAAAGGATCCAAAGACCCCGAAAGCTCCAAAAAAGCCCCGAAAGCCTCGCAAGTCAAGTCCTAAGCCACAAAGGAAAGGTAAGAGTAGCTACAAACTTCCCAGCATTTCCGGCTCGTCTTCGGTATCTGACCGCACGTGGGCGGACCGGCAGAAGCGGCTCCGCCGTCTTCGGAAGGAGAAGGAGAGGGCGCGGAAGGGGAAGGGGAAGGAGACGCGCAAAGATCGGTTCTCAGAGCGGCGTCGTGAAGAGGTGCTCGCTCGCGCAGGAGCCGACAACACGCTCGTAGAGAGTCTGCCGGTGCAGTTGGAGGAGATCCCGGGGTTCGACAACAACGGCCTCCACGAAATAATAAGCGTTCTCGACCACCACGACCGCATCCAGCTAGCGCTGATGATGCCGGAGCTCTACCTCAACGACGAGAGAGTCAACATGATAGCCAACGACCCGCGCTTCCTGTTCCACATACAGGGGGCTGACATTCCCCACGAACAGGCACCCCGCGGCGTTCTCCTTCACGTCTACCGAGGCATAATCCAGAACATCCGTGCGCTCGGGTCTCGGGTGTTCAAGCAGGCTCTTCGAAGATCGCTTCCGATCGTCATCGATGCCTTGGCCCTCGAAAGGGGCATGGACCAGGCAACGGCCGATCTGATCCGGTACCTCGTCGAGCTGAGCGAGCCCTTGTCCGCGCACCTGATCCACGCTATCGGTCAACAAACCTATGTCGGCGGTCTGGTTGTGCTTGCCGCTGCTCTAGAGAAAGTCGGATTCTACACGTCCATCGAGAAGACTGATGATGGCCATGATGTGCTAGTCCCTCTCGCTCCGCCCGCACACGACCCTGATCGCATTATGCAAAGCGAGGCCGGCGAAGACCTGCTCCTGCAGCTTGTTGAATACACGCAGTACTCTAGACAATGGTTTCTCCAGCTGTTCTACATTTCGCAAGACAGCGCCTTCCGTAACATCCAGGGCCGCCTCTTGTACAGATCCCTCGTCGAAGATGAGTATGACGCCGTCCAGTGGCTACTCAACAACAACTGCAACCGCTCTATGCAAGCGGTTTACTGGGCCATCATTCAGGACAACCGGCCTCTGATCCGAGCCCTCCTCGAGGAGGCTGGCCACGGGGTTCCGAAGAGGAGGTTTATCTACCACCCCCCCGCTGACAATGTCTACCCGTCGCCTCCGTTCGGCTTCGATCCCCCGTTCCCCGGAAAGAGCCCGGACCCGCACACCTCTGAGTATATCATGGATAGACGTGTAGCCTTGGGTTCGGTCGATGCCTGGGCGGATAGGGGTCTTCCCTATATCGTCGCCGCGATGAAGGTGGGTGACCAAAGTCTAGCCCAGTGGTTGGAGGACTACTTACATGACAAACCGGATGATGCTCGTAGACAAGTCCCGCGCTGGACCCACACCCTATATCCTACCCCCCGAAAAGACTTGTGATGTTGCACATGCGGATGATTCACTCCCCTCATCCCTCTGATTTGTCGTAGACGTTTGTTTCGTTGTTTTTATTGAATTGTTTCCGTACAAAGCATATCGTCCGTAGTCTAGGTGTAAATGAAGTAATATATGTTCCTCCTAGATAGGCAATAGATATACGTTTCTAACCGCGCGTTTTTATTCCTGTGCCTGTGCCTGTGCCTGTGCCTGTGCCTGTGCCTGTGCCTGTGACTGTGTATCTTCAAAATCAGCCTCTGACGTATGTCGTGCATATTAATTTACCCACCAATATTAGAAGGATTTCTGTCTGTAACAATTCTAACTATCGTTCTTCTTAGAAATAATTTAGACCATCTATGTTAACCAAATTTCTATAGTTGATTATCCCTTACAGATCTCAATAGATCATCCAATCTGTACATGATGAAACCCCCATCCACCTAACGCTGATCCCCACCAACCCCATCAGTCACGACGCCACCGTCCCCAACCTCCTCCGGATCTTTCGCCTTGTCCGCGGGTCCCCTCCACCCAGTTCCAGCTTGGATGACCAAGACGATCACCGACAAAACCACGGCAGCCTGGAACAAAACTCTTATCGCATCGACGTATCCCTGCACCGCGACCTCGTGCTCTCGGTCTCCAAGCCCGCCATTGTACACGAGCGCCGGACTTCCGATCAGCTTTCGAATAAGCTCGCCGCGGTCCCTTCCCGGTCCGTCGATGCCCTCGAACCCCTTCTCCAGCGACTCGCGAAGAGTGCGGGCGAAGATGCCTCCACCGATAGCGCTGCCGAAGCTGCCGGCAAATCCTCTAAATGTGCCTAGCAAGCTCGTAGCTATATAGTGCGTCTCCGGCGGGGTGAGATGCAAGAGGTGAGCGAGCGTGTAGTTGAGCGCGGCTCCTGTGAAGAGACCGTTGAAGAACACGATCACGACGTATACAGCAATCGGGACGTTGGGTGTTGATGCTAGGGACAGCATGAACAAGCTCGCGGCGAAAAGGAGGAAAGAGATAACGCATGATAACCAGAAACTTCCCGCACGACGAATGTGTAGCCACTGAAGTAGATGTTAATGACATGTGACCCTTCTCGATACTCTAATATGTGGTAGCAGAGAAGAAAACTTACACCAACGAGGAGCCCGCCGGCGCCGAAACCGAGATTAGTCGGGATCAAGATGCTGCCACTTGCCGCCGGTGGGAAACCACGTACTGCGAGAGCTGCGATAGGGGCATAGAACAGTACCGCCCATCGCGCAGCCATAAAGCCGAGTTGTGCAAGGCAAGTCAGCAAAGCGCCGCGGTTGCGCATGACAATAATCGGGACGATTGGGTCCGCGGCAACGTAAACCTCGACTAAAACAAATACGACGAGTGTTCCTAATGAAATAAGCAACGGTATGACTTGGATGTTGTTTGACAAGCCAAAGAGGAAAAGAACAACGGTGCTGGTCTGCGTATGGTTAGTAGGCCGAATACACACTCGGACTGTCGACTTACTAATAGTACGGCACCGGGATAGTCGATCCGCTTTAGCTTTGTAGCCAGCGAGCCCTCTTTAGCACGATGGCTCGAGGAAAACGAGGCCGGGATACTCAAGAATATCGCAAACCCGGCTAGCAAGCTCAGCGGAACTTGGATCCAAAATAGAAACCTCTATGGCAATGCAAGTTAGCATGTCGGGTCTCGTGAGGAGACAGAAGGTTTATCATACCCATCCGGTGACGGATATCAGTCCACCAAAGACGACAGCGCCCAACGAGACGCCCGTGGTGAATCCAGTGTTCCTTGGCAAAACCATCAGCAACCCCTCTATCCACACGCGATTTCGCACCAATTTGGGCGCTTAGGCACTTACATCAACCCAACATAAAGCCCCCTCTTCCTCTTCGTCGTGAACTCGAGGATAAGCACAATAGCCAACGCCGTTGACCCCCCGCCCCCCAAACCCGTGAGCACTCTCCCCAAGATGAAGACCGCGAACGAGCGAGCCTGCGACGCCACGAAGCATCCGATGGCGAATAGCGCGGAAGTCACCAGCACCATGCTGCGGGGCGAGAAGATAGACGCGAGCTTGCCGGTGAGCGGCGTCGCGGATGACATCGCGACTAGGAACGCGGTCGTAAACCACATCGCGTTCTCGTATGCGTCTAGGTCCGCGGCTATGGTGGACTGGGCCATGGTTATGCCCGACATGTTGCTTGCTGCACGCACGTTAGTACCTACTAACCACACCTAGGAACCTAATTGTCTAGGTAGTAGGCAGTACAGTACCTTGCAGGAAGATCAAGAGGTAGACGCTCAATACGATCGCCACAGCCCGCCCGCGACTAACCCGTTGATTCGGGGTATCCAAGTCAGGAGAATCTCCATCATCCTCAGACGGCTCGGAGGTAGCAGACGAAACGGTTCCCGCCATGACCGAACCAGATGCGAACCCCAGGAGCGGCGTCTCCTCCGTGGTGGAGTCATTGATCGACGGAGCATCCTTAGAATCAACGGACTCCCTTACACCATTCTTGGAAGGGGAGCCTCCGGAGGACTCGGCTTGAGACGTCATGGTGACTCCCGTCTCCAGTGATACCGGAATCCCCGGTTCCGCGGTATTCACGTTACACAGATATCCCTTTTTCGCTTTTTAATTCCGATTCAATTACGAGTGTACCGGTATGAGATTTGATTGCTCTTCTATCCTCCTCTCTATAGTCTAACAATAGAAAAGGAAACTGAGATGGAATTGGTAATCTGAGTGAAAATTAAAGAAGAGAGAGAGATACAAATAAGGCCTACCGAAGTAGAAGGAGGCATCATTGATCGAATCGGATTGGTAAGCTTGTAGCAATAGCCTAGGATCTAGGATAGTGAAATTCCGTTCTCTTTCATACATACCACGCTTACATACATGCTTGTTGGATTTGCCCACTCAAGTGACACCTCGTTTTCTTTGATCTTTTTGTTTAAATGTATATACAGTTAATAATCTAGTAATTAATCTAATTAGGGAGGAGTCCGGGGACCATGGTCCCTGTAATTTTCGATGGAGCTTAAGCCTTAGAGTACAAAAATACACCGAAGATTCCGTTTCTCACACTGCTTTATGTATGCTGTATTGGCAAAATAATAATTGATTAGGTATTTTATAATATTGTAAATTTATATTTACTATTTAATCATATGTGGGTATCATTCGAAAAAGAATATCCTCGACGCCATGCGCAACACGCGACACCCTGATAAGTTATAACTACTACCTAGGACCTAGGTACCTAGTAGCTACTTAGGACCTAAGTACCGTACCACACATTTCCATGAATGTGTTTGGTTCGATTATTTCCTAGGGACCGCGAGTTCCCTACCAGTCTACCTGTAACTATGACTCGGCTCTAGGTGGCCTTGGTCAAAATTGCAGGGACCCGATTGCCACAATTAATATCTTGCCTTTCGAACGTACTATAGTAGGTGTTTTCCCCCTATCGAAGCAGTCTGTTCGTACCGAAATTAGTATCGAATCAATTTATGTGATTTTTAATGGCCTACCATACCATTCGTATTTTAAGTCATGTTCGCCCGGCATATCGGATGATACAACCCCTAGCCCTCAACTAGATAGAAAGCCAAGAGCTTTACATAAGCAGACATGGCCCACTAAAATTGAAGATCCTGGTGATCGAAGCCGAGAAGCGAGGGATGACGTCACTGTGGTAGAGCCTGAGAGACTTGGATCTTCAAATGTATCCAAGTTTTCGACAAGTTTTCGACCAATGCCTCTAAAACTAAAAATTTGGGGTAATCGATGATCCCGAGAGGTGTGGATTGACCTAATTCGTTAATCGGGCGATTAGGCTTTATTCAAGTCTTGCAGATGGACCGCTCTCTTTGTCTCACCCGGGGCTTCCACTGCTTGCCTCGCGGTGCTCTGAAGTCGGTGGATCCGAATCTTTTCGAGCTGGAAGTACATTGCTTCCTTTAGTCAATGCTATTGAGAGCCTTTTGAAAAACCCGGTCTTCTCTTCGTCGGTTGACATAGCGGCTAATGATGCACGACGCCGCGCCTCAAGGATAGTATCGAGATCCATGTCCCGATTGGCGCGATCTTGTATTCTTGACTGATTCTCGGCACCGACGCGAGCGTCAACTAAAGCTCGTGCGTCTCCCTTCAAGTCCAAGAAAAGAGAGAAGAATCCGGCTAGGACGAAAAGAGCAGGAACCACGGCGAAGGCTGTCTGAACATTGCCACCTCGCTGAGTCACCGCATATATCACAAATGGCCAGAATGCCGGCCCCGAAGCACCCATAGTGATGTATGCCGCTGCCCGTTTAGTGCGTTTCCCTTGCCCACGAAGCCCAAGAGCAAAGATAAGGGGCCATAAGGGGCCTTCAAAGAAATAGAATAATACTACCGGAATAACAAGCAAGTTCGGGTTTGCCGGGCGGACAGCTACTACCATGATCCCGCAGATAATGCTTAGTCCGGTAGTAATGCTTAATATCGTGCGTGGCTGTGGGATCTTTGGATGTGTCGGAGATAAATATGCAAGATATGCCGCTAGAAAACGCGAAAGGGCAAAACAAGTATGAGAAATGAGGAGGTAATCCGGAATGGAAAGAGTGAGCCCGATCGGGGAGAGTATCGATTCTAGGGGTTGGCCGGTGGTCATAGACGTGGTCGTTTTAGGCGTGATGAGTTGTTGGAAAAATATGCTCATGCTTTCCTGGCCGGCAACCGTGGCCCATTGGGCTAAAATAGCCAGAACCAAAGTACAAGTTCGAAGTTGTAACCCACCAAAACTTCGTTTTGTCGGGTCGATCGGGAGGTATCGTGTAGACGCTTCCATCTCAGTGTCAGTGACTTCTGGTAAGGGCATGTAGTAGAAGAAAAGCGCCAGTGCCGCACAAAGAAGTGTAATAGCTAAATAGGTCCACTGGACGTCAAGCAGCGACGTTGAATTTGTAGTGGTGGAAGTACTTGTTTCGAGTTTGGTGAAGAAGACTCTCTCAGCTAGGAGCCCACTTAAAACAGTTGAGACAGCCTGGAGTCCTTGGGCTAGACAAAGTCTCATCTCCGCATAGTCCATTGGCCCGCAAAATACGATGAATGGATTAGCCCCAGTTTCTATAATTGAAAGGCCAAATCCGACGACGAAGTTGCAGACCATGAAGCCGGCGAAAGAGGTGAGGACTGCGCTAGGCCAGAACATAATTGTTCCCACACCGTAGACGCAGAGTCCTACTATGAATGTTGCCCTGTAACCGCCGATATGGTCCGGGCCGTTTGACTTCTTCCTAGACCGTGAGTGTTCGTCATGCCGTAGAATCCATTCGCCAACGAGCAACGGACCAAGCAAATATCCTCCTCCAAAGTAAATCGAAGAAAGCCCTATATTTTCGGCGGTCGACATTCCTGAGACAGCAGAGACGGCGTTGTTGAGTTGATTCAATATTCCATAGGAGAACCCCCAAAGCAAGAATAGAATAATGACTATGGTGCAAAACTTGAAAGAGTCACGAACTGAGGTTCTGATCATGCTCTTTGGCCGACGCATATTCACAAATCCAAAGTAAACGGAATTCTCCGTCATGGAGAATGTCCCGGTGGCGCTTGTCAAAATAGTTGGTGATCTATTAAGTGGGTCTGGGGAATGTGCTGCGAAACCCATATCTGGTGTAGTCATGAAATCGATTGAGGATACCTGACTCTCCTGTCTACCTCCGTTATGCACAGGGGCGGGTGGCGTAATGTTGCCGTCGGCGAATATACCTCCAGCAGGTGGCCGGGCATTATTAGAGCTTCCGTTTCCATCTGTGGAAGATCCTTTGTCATATGCACGGGTTCCATTGGGGTCGACCAACATCGCCGGTAGGATGCGGCGGATGAGCGGTTTCAGTGTTGGGATACACGCGCAAACTATGCCCACGTTGACTTCGAGAGACGACCACATGAGTGACATTGATGCGTTCCAGGCGAAATCAGGTGAGTGTCCAATGGTTGGTCCCGTCTCGGTCTCGAACGCTGAGGAAGTTACGGTGATGGCCTGTTCTAGATAATATATTCGAACCACATCAACCACTGTAACGAATATCCCCAAGGCGAACGTTAAAATTAAGATGACTTTTTGTCGTCGCGGTAACCTCATGCTAGTAAGGACTGGTAACGGCAAAGCTAATATCGCGAGGTCTGTGATAACGTTGACGGGTGCCGAGCACAGAAATTGGGTAAGCAACGGAATGCAGTACGTTGGTTGGGTATGTGTATCAAATGCCGCTGCAATTGGACGGCACTGAAAGAGGTTTATGAGGGTTAAGACTACTCCGGCTAGGTTGACGATAGCTAAAACAGCCCATGAAGCTATCCGCATTACTCTTTGGGTGTTCTTGGACAGGCGCAGGTAGAAGACCAGAACGGATGTCTTTGCGGCCATCAAACCTGGATTCTGTAGCGCGGTTAGATCCAATGCAATACTCGATTCACCAAGTGAATCAAACCTACATATAAGACCGAGAAGACATATTCGCAGTTACGCAGGGTGACCCAATCCTGATCAAGGATGTCCTTATCGTGACGACCAAGTCCATTACCGGCAGCCAGACTAATGGAAAGGGTGAGGCCAAGGGCTATGCACCAAGCAACTACAATGAAGTAGTCGTCCCAAGTCACGCTTCGCACGATACGCATCCGACAGAACAACCTAGAAGCGACGACGGCGGTAGTCAGGCCGAGAGTCCAGGATGTTACAGCGATGATCGTTGGACCGCGGTTGGGGAAATTGTTAGACGACATCTTCGGTACAGTGATGTCGTGGTACGACTAGGGACCTCATGCAAGGCCATTAGTACGTATTAGCTCCTTGGAGGAGGCGTGCGAAGGAGGACTTGAGTATAAGGTGAACCGTATGGTATGTTCAAACGAAGCAGTATCGATTCATCCTAGGTTGTCATCCTACGTGGGGTTAATGGGTAGTATGTGTAGTTATGTATGCCATGAACTAAATTATACTGCGCTGGCTCGTGGCTGATGTGTCGTGTATATAAAACACACCCGAGAACCAGGGAAGGCTAGGTCGTAAGCAAACTCGGGGTCGAAATGGCGAGAGTATAGTAGTACAGCGGTAGAGGAATAGTAAGACGTAGATTTCAGTTTCAGCTCTTGAGTCGTAACAGCAATTTCAGCCAGGCCCGATTTGGAGGTCGGTCAAAAAGATAGAAGGATAGAGAAAATGATCGACGAGAGATGATAACGACGAGGAGGCAAAAGACAAAAGTGAAATATTTGGGAGCGGTGAGGACGAGAAGAGAGCTGAGCTATTGTACATATACAGATGAACGAGGCAGACAGTACCGCCTACCCCGCGACCTCCATACTAGGTAATGAGAATGTATTAGGGCCGAAACCGAGAAAAATGAGTGGACGGAGGGGAAAGAAAGAGAGGCGATAGGGGAGGTGAAATTGGAGAATCGGTGCACAAAGGCTGTTTGTGTGCCAAGTGCTTGGGTGCCGTAGATGCGTAAGAGATGCGTAGAAGTATACGTGTATGTGTATGTGCGATCGGGAATCAGAGAGAGGTCATAGAACGAGAGAACGAATGAGTGCTGAGAGCGCGCGGGAACATGGGAGCATGGGAGCATGGGAGCATGGGAGCATGGGAGTGTCAAAAGAACCAGATGACAGCTAGAAGCGACTAGGTAGGTAGGTATGTAGGTAGGTATAGGTAGCTACCAACTAATAGACCAGAAAAGCCGCAACTTTGGCCCTTGTCGGCTGGCACATTGTCGTTGATTGCTGGTTCCGAACCTATTTTTGGTTCTGGTTCTACCTAGTAATTGCTGGTGTTTGTGTTTCCCGGTGATGGATTTTTGTCAGGTACCTAGTATTTTTATTTTAGGTACAGTTACTAGTAGGTTGTGCGAGTTCAAATGTTTAGGTGGTTGTTGAAGATTGGGGGAGGACGAAATGGACAGGTATGGATGCGGATGCGAAGGTATGCGAAAGTATACGAATAAGAATCGGTTAACGGCAGACTAAAAGGCTTGGAAGGTATAGCCCGGTATTAGCCCTGGATTAAGCCCTTGATGAATTTTATTCTCATTTGCCGCTATTATGGAGGTCCATCTTACTACCTAGTAGCAACTAAAAGCAACTAATTAAATATTAGAAAATTTTCTTTACGCTGGAGACAAGCTGCGACCTGCGACCTGCGACCTGCAACTTCCTGCACAACCAGTTGTCCCTCGTTAAGTCAATACATGCTATACCCATGCTGCTCTGGCTGCCCAGGTGCCTATAGTTATAGCAGCCATGGATGGTCCAAGACTTCCAGAATCCAAGCAGTACAACTACCTAGTAATAACTAATCTAACTAATCTGCGACTACCTCGCTAGCTTGGCTATGAAAACGCTATTATCCTCGGGCTAGGTATTAACCTCGATTAACCTTACTGCCAGGCGAGGAGTACTAAAGACTAAAGTGGAAACTTTATTAGCTCCAGGGCGTCCGCTGAATGACGTTGTTTCGCTTGCGATCAGACAGGGGGGATCCCTTCTCCCCTTCCCCACAATTGACCATGTCCTATTTACCCCAGATTGGCCCCGGATTCGCAACTTGTTAAGACTTAAAGTTGGTGCCAAGATTGTTCCCATGATTTGCGATGGTTTAACCCATCCCACTTCACTGAAAATATCTCGCCTCGGCTCGGCTGAGTCGAGTTTAGTATAGCACATCTTACGAATTTCACATATTTTATGTAATAGATCTCATTTCGTCTCATATATTTCTACATACCTACCTACTTAAAGTCTTAGGTACATGAGCCGATCTCGACAAGAACAAAAGATGTACTTTTGCAAGCTAACAGCCTAGCTAGGTAGCTACTAGGTACCTAGGCAATCTCGTCTGTTTCCGCTACCGAAACGTGACGTTCAAAATCCAAACAGCCGAAAGTCCCGCATACAAAGAATTTGAACCCACCAGCCCGGACCTCCAGCTAGCTTGTCTCGGGATAGGTCAACTACCGAAAGTCATGCCGAGTCCTCGTTCATACTCATTTCCATATATATAAAGAATTTCGCATCACTAGAAGATGGATTCTATCGGCGTACCATCCCCTCGGTATTCTACCCTTGGTTATTTGAGAACTAGGTAGGCAATGCAGTTTGCAAACGGCATCCAATGACCTATTCATCGTTCTCACCACGTTACACAGCTATGGAGAGGCCCTTTAATGATGGCGAATTGCACGAGATTGATTTATGATTCCGTTTTCGTTGATTGGCCGAGATATTAGCACGGATTGATCATGTGCGTCGCCTATCCATCAGGAATTACCCTAACCTAGGACCTAGGTA
Source organism: Rostrohypoxylon terebratum (assembly GCA_022497145.1). NCBI lineage: Eukaryota > Fungi > Ascomycota > Sordariomycetes > Xylariales > Hypoxylaceae > Rostrohypoxylon > Rostrohypoxylon terebratum. Next base: position 79,291 of record MU385875.1, on the reverse strand, counting down.
AAGATTATGACGTCCATGCTAGAGAGAAGTAGCAAACAAAGAGATTCCATGGTATTTATTAATAAATGCGCAATAGTTCTTGTCAACATGACAATGCCTTAGTTTTTCGTCGTGTACCCCTTGTATTGTGTTGCCACCCCATACTAATATTTTGCTCCTTATTTGAGTAATCTGCTTCAAGTCTAGCTTCAAGGTGGCAGAGCAAAAGAGAAAGGTAGGAGAATAGAGTGTCCCCAGTGAAAGAAGAACATTGAATCGCATGAATAAATTCCTCCAATCAGAGGCCATTATCTCCTGAATACTTCTATTACCAACGAGTCAGGACTCAAACGTCCGCCCAAGTGACTGGCCTCCCCGAGCCTCCCATTAAACGTTCAATGCTGCTGTATCAAGTCATTTTTTTTAAAAAAAATGCAAGGACGTAATGATTTCTCATAGAAATTAAGCTTGAAACGCAGTGCTTACTACCCGCAAACGATCATGAAATTGCGCAAGTCTGCTCATCTTAAACACATTCAAAAGCGTCCACTGGCTATACCATCTAATGCATCCATACGCGTGATCTTAATAGGAGCAGATGACACATGAAGGACAATCTTTCAGAATTTGAGTGCCTAGATAATAAATATCTACCACGTGAATCTAAGGTCTTAAGTCTGGATAAGCAAAGATAGTGGCTATCTATGCGGTTAGTAGAGTAGGTATCCAATGTAACTACTAAGTAATCTAGGTTCCTTTAGCTCAAGGGGTAAATGATACATACTGAAATCAGTTAGAGATCGATATATATATCAACTTTATGAGGCTTCAATAACATAATATTGAGGTAGGCAATGACAGTTATGTCAGTTATGTCAGTTATGTAAACTATTGCATCCCAGGAGATCAACTTCCGCGATATGATAAATCCGAATCTATCGTCACATGTCGATTATTCTCATTTGATACCAAGTCAATAACTTTATCGTTAAGTTGTTAGCCTGGAAAACCTGTTACGGCCTTGTGGTACCTAGTAATAGTTATTGTAGAATTAAACCCTGCTCTATCGAATTCAACTAACATGCCCACCCGGTATCATCTAGATAGATAAACTATTTACATACCGAGTGAAAAAATAAAATAAAATAGAAATCCCGAACTCGAACGAATTGTCGTTGATTTAAGCTATCATAAGCTGTATCATGAATGCAATGCGACTATGTAAATGCTATATCAGGAAGGTGTGGAATAAGATAGGAGACTAGTACCTTCGAATTCCCCTTAAGTGAAATTTACTGTAAGCATCTAAAAAGATAATGATTGATTGCCTCTAGAGCTATTTGTTTTCTCTGCATATATACCTAAATGACAAAGGTCTTCAAGATTTACTGTAGTTTACATTGTGTTTGTAACAGATTAGGTTATGCACATCATCACTGGCGACAATCACTCTAACATGTGATCGCAATCGCCACCCACAAAACTCACGTCAACTAATGATGATAGAAAGTGTATCATATAATAGTGTGACATTCTTTGCTTTTTGCTTGTTGAAGGATTACTTTCATCCTAGGACCTAAGCACAAAACATACCGAAATCTTGGGTTAGAGTCAGTATTCGGTGTTATTTCCCAGTTGTAACTGCAAATTAACAATTCGTTGTCCAACAAGCCTCTATAATTAGGTGGATTGAGGCTTGTAAGAAAATATCAAAATACTGCACGCTACTGTGTAAATCATTTAGCTCTGGGGTTCCTATCGAACCCGCATATGAAACGAGACTCATAATCATTTCAGTATTAACACAAGCCACTCATGACACTACTTATCTACCTTTTTTCGTTCTTACTAAAGCGTTTTTAACGGAACTGTAGTTAGCAAATATGAACTACGTCCAATGGTTAACATCGAGGATATATGCGATACGTCCGGGTCAGACCTTTAGAACGGCGATGGGCGAGTTGCTTGAAGTATGGGATGTAGACGTGCACGCTAGCTTGCGGAGTACTAGACGTCTACCCGACGACGTAGATGTCGCTGCGCTTGGAGACACGATTGCCAAAAGAATCGTCGAAGCTCTCAAGGAAAACAAGGAATTCAGAAGTATCTGTTATGATCATCCCTCCGGTATGTATGACATCCAATGGAAAACTCAAGGGCTTCACCGGAGTGATAAACCCAATTCGTTTGCGACGTGGGAATGGAAGGATCTCTTGCAGTCTACTCTGGTTTTGATGAAAAATCACTTCGCGTACGGGGTCATGGTTACCCTCGAAACTAACCGCGTAGTGTGCCTTAATTATATGGTATCTATTACATATAATAAACCCACGAAGTCCACCCGAACCACTTAAGGGTAATCGGATCATACTCACAAGCTGGAAGCCATGTTTATCATTAAGTTGGGATGGATTGAGTTTGGTTAAGGGAGGGGGATATGGGATAGGCATTGTGGAGGTAGATTGTTTAACAGTTAGGTAGACGAACGTAGGCACAACTTTCACCTGCATGAGTATAGCAAGAAAGTCCATCTTTGAGTGATATGACTATCATTGATCACAATCCTGACTTGATAAGATGCTTCTAACTGCTTAGGAATAAGCCGATCATCCGAATTCTTCTTCCAATGCGTCATTTACGCATCCTTCATTGAATTGGAGTAATTCATGCCTCGTGGTGCTGCGCTGTCTATTTTAGTTCTATGTCACCAATATCTATGATTGCTCCCCGATCTCCGCACATCACTCATACATGTAGCATCTTCCGCTATATGTCATAGGCATACCATCTTTGATCTTGGGCCGATATCCGAAGCCCAAATCCATAACATCCTCGATCGTGGCGTTTGAAGGTGGAACATTTGGCGCAGTGTCGAGTGGGATACCGAAGAAGGTACGGTTCCCGGTAATGGCGAACGTGCGCTCCTCTAAGTTTTGGCCCTGCCAGAGCCCCCAGAGCCTATCGATCTGAGAATGAAGCAGGTAGAAGATAGGATCGTTCGGGGAGGTGAATAGATCCTGGCCATCTTTACCAAGAAATTGGTGCGATTTCAGGTGGAAGAAATTTTCCATGTTCCAGTAGAATGTGACAACGTCAGACGCTCCCACAACCTTGATTGCGTTTTCCCAAGTCATGAAGTCCCTGCTAGATGGGAGGTCGAAATTGCGCTTCAAGCAGCGCGGATTTGGCTTGTAGCCGTACTTGTTCGTAAGATCGATGAATGGTCTATCCGTAGGTCCAAGACTAATTTGGAAGTTTGCAAACTGGCCATCTCTTACGCAACCGCCTCCAGAGCCGGCGGGTCGCACGACACTGAGATTGACTGCGAGACCTGGCACAGTGATGTTGTATGGGCCATGATCATTAGGGAGATACTCCCCGTCTCCACCAAACGACGAATTATCGAATATTTTAGACTTCATGGGATCTTGGGAGAAGCGAGGTTGATCCCAATATGGGATTGTGCCCTTGTATCCACATTCGTTGCGAAGCGCGTCCTCCATGTGCCATACAAAGATCCGGTGCCAAGATAAGAACGAACCCTGATATATGTCTTAGTAAGACTCTCTTGCAATCCGCGGATGAAGTAGGTAAGTACTTATCACTTACAGAGATGTGGACGACGTTTGTTTGGTTAATGTGGGTAGCTGTAAAGTCGTCCAAGCGATTGACAGCACCAGGGGCTAGATTTTTATCGATCGTCGCTGGCTTTGCGGCCAAACACTTGACGGCTCGAATGTAATCGGCTCTTGTTGCTTCATCAGTCTCATCCCTGATGGACATGTCAGCATTTAACTGAGTCATCTCGGAGTTTGGGTTGACAAGACTCCTTTGTCATCACCTACCAAGACTTGCGAATTCGTATCGTCTTTTCTGTGCATCCATCAATACCCAAAGAAGCCCGGATGTTGGTTTGATACCGACTCTCCAACTGCTTAAACTCGGTTGGCTTCGGTATACCACTACTATTTCCACGACAAGAGCTTGACAGTGCCCCTTGAGCCAGCGAGGCTAGTGTGACAACAATACATATACGCATTGTTGTGGGCGTTTAGTTGTGGCTTGGATACTAGGTAGACAGAAAAACAAGTAGCTAGTCTCAATGAAGGCTAGAAGGCATGGTGATGGTAGTTCGAATAGCGCAAGGCGAGGAATTTAAACTACCTATAGAACATACTAAATATACCTACCTAGGGATATGGATATTACCATGGCATGATTATGTCTCGGTCCCGGATCCGAGCCATGGTGAGATCGGTAAGGTAATGACCTGCCAAACGGACACCCTATCTCCGAATTGAAGCCCGGAGGAAGATATATCATGAAAAATATGGTGTCATGTCATGAAGCTCTTCCATGGTACGCAGAGAGACGACAGTAAGATTCGTGTGATGATATGTTACATTGTTAGGGTTTATTTCCGCATGCTCAATGATTACTTTTAACTCGCTGCCGATGAGATTTGAAGTGGCGCTAGATCTGCACCTACAGTAGATCTAGAATAAGTTATATAAAATACTACCTAGGATCTAGGACCTAGGTCCTAACCTAGGTAGCAGGATGGAAAGAGTATGCAGTAAGCAATGTGTCTTATTTGAGGTCCACAGATTGTTCACTTGTTCACCGGAGAAATATAGGACTTGGTAGGTAAGACAAAGTAACCTTGTAGATCCTACATCCAGGCGGTGCCCAATAGGAGTGGTATTGTGGCTTGACTCGGTCCCGAGTTGACGGCATCCTACGTCCGTAGATACCCGAATGGCAACTCGGCTTTTAATATAAGAAGCTATGTTTCACATTTTGCGGCGCCAAAATTTAACATTGAAAATATCATGAACATTGAATGCGCTAAAAGGAACTCTGTTTTTAGCGTCGTTAATTGCCTACCTAGTACCTAGCAAGGTGTATTTATGCACATTGGAAGATTGGAAGTCATGCAGGATGAGATTACCCCCTAATCTTACCTATGCTCAACCGGGCTCCCATTTGTTCCTTCTATCTGTAGAGAACCTTGAAGTTTAAGCCACCCTTTGGTGGCGGGCTCTATCTGGCACTATCTGCGTGTGTGTAGGTATGTAATCTAGGTAGGTAGTACAGATCTACACCATGGACGACATCAGGTAGGAGCATCTAGGGATAGCGATGTGTAAACAGGAGTAGGAGGAAGTTGCGCTGATTTTGTACTGCGATAGAGTTTAGGAGTTTGATTGCTCGTCAATGTGATTTCATAGGTAATAACTACCTAGTACATGTAGTATGGTCTCTTCATCTTAAAAAAAATGAAGATAATTCCAAGTTGTCGACTCAAAAATTGACGTTCTTGCGAAGCTGTCGTCAGCATGGATGTCAATTTCCCGTCCATCCAGTCTTTTTATTCGAGAGAACTGCCGCATGGCTCTCAAGACGCAAGTGGCGAGTCTTCGAAGTCGGCAAAGCCGGGAGATGGATTCACATCTTCCGAGGTCGAAGCAGCACTTGATCCTCTTTCGCTACCCTGGGAACCTTCACGGCTTTACGAGACGTGCCCAATCTCCCTCCTTGAAACCGGCCCTCGCAACTACCAAATCTTAGGGAGGATTGTGAATTTCGCCGACAATTTTCGTGAACAAGGTTTTCATTTACTTGTTGTGGCTGATGGATCGGGTGCTATTGCAGTAAGTTAACTCGTAACATCGGTGTACTTCAATAATAACTGGAGGTTGAAGGTGAAAGTATTTTATTTCAGAGAATCAGATTACCAACTGCTTCTCGGCCAAAGAGTCACAATATGGACAACATTCATCGCCGACTCAACGGGGGCTTCATCGGGCAGCATACCATTCTGTTCTTCAACTACCACCCTCTATCCTGGTCGTAATGGTGCCACACATATCATCGTTCATAATGATGATCCCGGATCGGAAGGTTATCGCATCATGCGCTGCCCCTTAGAATGCAATCTGAAGAAGTACGAATATCTGCCTGCACTGATGACGCTTAAGTTATTTCTTTCAGCCGGATACGATTTAGGTGAGGGAAAGATTCTCGTGTGTGTAGGAAGTGTTGGGCCACGTAGAACAGTCCAATCGAGGAAGACTCAACGGACTCATGATATGGTTGAAGTGGGCATATTCGATGATACAGCGACCTGTATCTTGAAGCTTTGGGGAGGAAAAGTCCCGTCGGCCAAAACTTGGATCCCCAACCAGACGATCCTTCTCATCTCAAAACCCACTTACAAGGACAATGGGATATCCCCAGAAATCGGAATTGGCTTCAGTTCGATGGTCGATGTGAATCCCGAATTTCCTGATGTCGATTGGCTAAGGAATAAAGTGAAAAATATGACTAGGAAGCAAAACATCTTCATCCCCTTTCCTTCTGATACCTGGGATATCGAGCGGGCTATTAACGGACCGGATCGAACCTTATTTACTATCGCCGACATAGAAGAACGTGTTCGACACCCGGAGGTCATTGCTGATTTCACTGGGAAGTTAAATGTAATCATCTACGAAATGAAATTGATGGAGCAATGGCGTAAAAATAGTCTCTGCTACCTTGAATGGTGAGGAAAGGACACAATTCGTGTCGCCTGCTTCGCTAATCATTTGAGATGCTCAGTTGCGGCATGCCACTATACTCGAATAAACCCGTCGCAACATGCAAGAACTGCCAATTGAAGAGAGACCTCACGCTTAACCCACGCATTATTGGGTCCATGATCGATGAGAGCGGCATGATCGCAGCTAACAGGCTCGTGTGGCGCGATAGTGCTTGGACCCAGCTCCTCTTCGAAAGTGCAGCAGGCGAAACCCAGGAAGACGACTTGGAACCGAACTTGATCGAGCAATCATGGGAGGATCTCACCGCTCTTGGCACAGATTATCTTAGAGACATGGAGGAATTTCTGCTCTATTCCCGTCTCACCTTGACCTTCGGCTGGTCTTCCCAGCTCGAAAGAATCTGCATATTGGGGGCCGAGTGGTAGTAAAGCAGGTTTATTACAAAACATGCATGCTGACGACAAGGCTAATAACTAGCTGTATCATGATCGCTGTTAGACTGGCAGCGGCATTAAAAAGTCAAATTCAAATGGAGCTTCTAGATGCGCCGGCTTTCGTTAGTGGGCTCGGAAGAGACTGGATGACTTGGGCTGACCTAGTTGTGAGACCATATCAGCATGTTTCGCGCCGATGACTACCGGCGAGGTATACTCTTCGGATCTGGCCATATGTTGGGATGTAGTACCGGGAATGATGTCGCAAACAGGGATTGAAGAACTCAAAAAATTATTTCAAATTAATGTTGACTCCATTTTCCATGCCATTCCATCTACATGCTCTAAGCGTCATTAGGTACCATTAACTTGTCATTTACACACCGAAGAATCAAAGGACGTTAACGTTAGTCATTAGGCCTTCCCACCTTTGTTACACGGCCACTGCTTTTAGCTCCCCCCCTTTTCCTCCGACGAAACCTTACTTGCCCCCCGAGGACGTCATGTCTCATACCGAAAAAACCATCACTCATTGCTTATCTCCGAACAGACTGAAGCGGAAGCGGCCTCCGCTTCGCATCTTTTGGGAGGATCGGCCGAACGATTGTTGAGAATTGATACGTCGGTGCGACGACGGAGGAAGTGCCATGTCGTCGTCATCATCATCGTCATCGTCATCCTGCAGACTCATAGGCCGCGTGTGCTGACGCTGTAGCGGCGCGGGCTGCTCTCTGGGAGTTGGGGGCGGCAGCATGACTTCGCCGCGCATGGCGCGCTCGACGTCGACGTACTGTCGCTTGTAGTCATCATGCTTGCCCTTGGCCTCGAGGAAGCGCGTCTCGGCATCGGCGCGACGCTCCTGCAGCGCGCGGATCTCGGCGTCTAGGCGGTCCATCTCGTCTTGCTCGCGGTTCATCAGCTCGTTGTACTCGCGCACCTTCTGGTCGAGAGGCTGCAGCACGCAGTCGACTACGCTGGGACTCTTCAGGCGCTGGATGGAGGCGCCTACGCTGGCGCCGGGGATGGAGAGGCTAGGGTCCGACGCTGATGCGGACTTGCTCTGCGCTTGCGCGTGCTGCACTTGCGGGTTGACGGGGTAGCCGGAGGAGTTGCGCGGGGGGGACGACCCGGCGGAACTGCTGGTAGGTCGCGGAGGTCGCGGGCCTGAGGCCGGCTTTCCCTCCGGCGCGCCCCGACGCCCGTTCTGGCGCTGGATGCGACCGTCGTCGCGGGTGCGGTCTGCTACTAGCATCTCCTCGGAACGGCTGCTGCCCGAGTAGGAGGGAGGGCGTGGCCTGCTGTCCGGCGCACTGCCGCCTCCTTGGGGCGGGAATGAATTGGTGAGAGGAGGCCGACTGGTTGTCGTGGGACTCTGATTGGACGGACCACTACTTTGCCCAAAGCGTTGCTGCTGCTGGGGCATCTGCAGTGGCTGCGTATGCAACGATGCGCTGGGGCCGCCGTTTGCGTTGGATGGACCTGCAAGACTGCTGGGGCCGCCTCGGTTGCTGTCTAGGAAGTCATAAAAGTCGTCGTGGCTGTCAAATCGCGGCGCACCTGGTCCAGGTTTGGCGCTGTTGTGGTAGATGGCCGGTTGACCGTCGTCGTAATCACGTGGTGCTTGCGCTTGACGTGGACGAGGTCTGGTGGGAGAGTTGTTCATGGCGGTGGGATGGGCGGACCGACTCATTTATTCTAGGTGCTAAGGGGATTGCGGAAGCGGTACTCTCGGAAGCTCACTGAATTATTTGAGTAGCGCAGGCAGGTACCCAGGGCGGTGGGTAGGTATGTATGTACCGTACCCAAGTACGTAGTAGTAAGCAGAAGAGAGACAACTTTTCTTACGATGATCAACGATTAATTCAGAAAAGTGAGGAGTAGACAAACAAAGGAATTGAAGATTAAGAAAGGTTAGAGGAGTCTCGAATCAATTGAAATTTATCTGATATATGACAAGTGGATTTGTCTTCGTATGGGGTACTTCACCGATTGATAGGAGGTTGGGCGGGTTGCGAATTTCCTATTGTTTATGGGCGTCTTGTCTCCACTGTCACTGGCCCAGCCTCTTTTTTTGGGCGGGCTAGGGGTTAAACTAGAAAAAAAAAACAACCTTAGAGAATTAATCGGTGGGCTGATGACGACGAACCCCTGATCCCGCCCAAAATCTCCTGCTAGGTACAGCACACTACCTATCAACTCGCCTACTTCGCCTTACCTGACCTTTTTTTTCTTCCTCCCGCCCTAGTCTCATCGTACCGTGTCATCGATCGATCTGCAAATCAATTGTCTTGGTACCATCAGATGCGCCCCTAGATTTGAGGTGCCCTGCCAATTCTGCCAATCACTATGGCGAAATGCAGGTCTCCGACATATACGAATTTAGATGCGTCAACGATGCGATTGATGGCGTTGCGCAACTTGATTTCGATTGTTGGTGGGGCTGGGGATTTGGGGGAGACTGGGGAATTGCTTAGGTAAAAGTGTTTCTGTAGGAACTACTCTGTAGCCTTACCTAGTAGAGCTTGGGCCATCGAGAGATCCAAAATCTTGGGATCCAGCTCGGTTGCAGGTACGTACTCGCTTAAGTAAGGACTTCACCGTATGAATACCCCTTTTGTGTACATGAACTGTAACAACAACCTTGAAATGTCATTTGACAATGTTCAAACCATTATCATTTTCACATCAATCGCGTTACTTTCCCTCCGAGCTTTCTATTTTTCAATCTAGGTGTCTCTAATCCTGTATGGATACCGTTAGAATAGGATGTTAGTTTCGACAATGTGTCTGTACTGTGTGCGCACGTTGCCACCCGAAACTCAAATGACTTAGGACCTAGGTTACAGCATATTAATGAGATGATAGATTGGGATTGTAAGGAAGAAACATTCCATTGACCACATGAGCAACTTGCTCAAGTGACTAAACTCTAAATTTTGTGGGTGCCGAAAATCTATAACTAAGTTCCAATCTCAACCCGAGACTGTGAAATTTGGATCACACTGATCCTCAATACTATCGCTAAGCTCATCAGCTCATCAACGAGCCAACGCCCTCGGTGCCTATCGTAGGAGAGGGCGAGGAGCTCATGCGCAGGTGTTGTGTTCAGCTAAGCTAAGTATATCTCGATGGTAAGCCTGATAGCACACTAAAAATCGTGGAATATCTAAGGTTTGGACGTATCATCCGCTACCAGAATAGGGGGAGAAGGGGCCTTGCTAGATTGGCTTTGTCGGATCTTTCGCTAGCAGCTTTGCATTGGCTATTCTACATCCATCCTACTCGGGTCGACTCAAGTCATGTTTATGGTATGCATAGCCCATTCTACGAACGTATCAGGCCTGCCCCTTAGACACGCCTCGTGGTACTCTAATAGACTGGAAGTTCATATCTTGTACTTAAAAGCACATCGCTCCAAGAGTCCATCGAGGTATCCCCGATTTTGCAATATTGGTACTTTTATTCCCTCCAGTTAACTAATTCCCAAAGGATGTTTAAGGTGGTAATCCGGCAGAGTGGTTCAACGAATCAATATTTACGGCTTGGGCTGCCACGTGGAAACAAACGCAATCCGCCGATGTGTTAAGTAAAAACTACCGGAGTATGAATTATCCTGACTTTGATTCGTACCTAGGTCCTAGGTAGTGTGGCTTGGCTAGCTGCATGCGTTGAAACTCCGAAGGCGTGTGTCTGAACCAGGTATCGTCTATTTCTAAGCCTTCTTCTCCAGCTCATTACTAGGCTCGCTCTCGCTTTCGGACCTCCCCTTCTCTATCTTCTTATGGCGACCTACGACGATTCGTAAATGGCCAGCAAATGCAGCGGTAAGCGATATAGCCAACCCAGTAAAAAGTTGGACGCCGAGGTAGCTGTTCGTAGCCCCCAGGATAGCGCCGGCAATAGGCGGTCCAATTAGCGACCCGATACCCTTCAGCACAGCAACAAAGCCCAGCCGGGTACCGAGGATGCTGAGATCGTCGGTGATGCTCGCCAGGACGACCGGTGCCAGGGTAACGACGCTGCCGGAGAAGAAACCGTACAGCACTGAGAAGGCGATGTTTCCGGCCCGACTGTTCACGCTGATCCAGTAGAAAACGCTCACTGCCGAAAGAGCGCAGATGCCGATGTAGGTGTTCAGCACGCCAACTTTATCGGCAATGTATGAGGGTATGATACGGCCTGGGATAGCAACGGCGTTCAGTATGACTAGCAGATAGTTGGCCAGATCCTGACCTTCCATTCCGTGAGATTGGGCATAGCTCTGCAGGTAGTACAGTGGCTCAAAGAAGGAGATGTTGCTGAAGAATATGGCAATGCACTGAATAACGTATCGCGAGTCCTTGAGTTCGGCCGTCTTGGCAACCTCTTTCAACGAATCCCAGCTTAGTCCTTGGGGATTTTTAGCCTGCGCAGACTTCTGGCGAGGTCGCGCTATTATTACAGCATAAGAACACATGGCCAAGTTGATGAATGCGATGATACGGACGGACCATCCAAATCCTATCTGCGGCTGCAGTCTCTCGAAAATAAGGGGATATAAGGTCGCACCAAGACTGCTTCCCACCCCGGAGATGCCCATTGCTAGAGCCCGTCTAGTGGTGAAGTAAGCCGGAACCAGGGTGATAGCGGGGATATACAGACAGCCGGTCCCGATGCCGACACACAATCCCTGGGCTAAGAAGATCTGGTAGTACTCCGTGCTGATGCTAGTCATCATGAAGCCGAATGTCACGAGGAACGTGCCTGCGACCAACATCGAGCGCGCATAGCCTAAGTCGTACAGCGGGCCGAAGAAGACGCCACCAGCCATGAGGAAGAAGATCTGAACGGAGCCGATCCATGATATGGCCGATGGCGACTCGTTGCTGAGCAATGATTCTTCGTAGTACGTCTGGAAAGCACCAAAGCCGTTGAGTAAACCACTATCCGCCGGGTATGAGCACTGCAGGTTTGAGACAAACGTGTGAGACTCGAGGTAAGCTTACAGTGTATTCCAATAGAGGACGAAGGCGGCAGAGACCTGAAGCCAAGCCATCCAACCTCCATTAGGCGGAGGCAGTGGCTTTTGCTCAGGTTGGGGTTCCGCAGATGGCGCTACGCCGCTTCGATTTTCATTTCCTAGTTCGTCTGTCGTGACCCCCAATTGAACACCCGTAGTCTTTAGACTCATTTTCGTATGAATCCAATTCCCAATTTCACGTCCAAAAAGTTGTACATCGTTTTTCGGATATTCACATTTTAGTAGTATACATTCTCCAAATATTTATTTTGTATCTTGTAATTATTGTAAATGCTGACGGCAAATGGCGGCAAATTTGGAGCGGCAAGTGGAGCGGTATCGCTGAGGGAACAATATCCCGACCTCTTCTGTGTGTGATTGTACGACTGTACGGCATTTGGACAGTGGACAGTGGACAGCGGTGGGGAATATCCGAGATGACGGCTGATCACAGACAAGGTCCCGGACGCCAAGATTATTCCGCGATGGATTCAGTTCCAATGTCCCTATATCCGATGGCTCTTCGTTTGATATCTGCCCATCGTTTCTAATCGAGCTGTTCGAGGTACTAATTGATCTGAAATTCGGTGCTGTTTGAAACTCAACTTGTGGCAATTCCTGGAAAAGTAGAAGAATCTTGGCAGGGGGAAACTTGAAATGACTGTATTGATAATTGTACAACCATCGGGGCTCGGAGATAAACAAAACGCCACATATTCTAGTATGTATGTACCTACTAGTCCACGGACACCGCCACATCAGATAAGATCCTTTGATAATAAAGTGGAAATGGAGCACGCGCATTAAAACCTCGATGGATGTCGTCACTCATTTAGATCCGACCACGGATATCGGTCACATCCCTAGATACTTCTTCAATCATCTCTCTTTCTCTTCATCAACCTGTGTCCCTCATTCCATGTGCTAACAATTGTAACACCTGCTCTTAAATCCCCGAATCCAGGACCAAGAAACCCACTCCGATTCGGGATGAGGCATGCCACTCCGCTGCGCCGCATCCCCCTTGGCCGCCTCCGTCTCCGCCCGTCCGCGCCGATGTCTGCTGTACGGCATACCCCCCTTTGTCCTCTCGCCGACAAATGCTCCGCGGCAGAAGCTGTGCGGCTTCCACAGCTCCGCGCGCCTTCGGGATGAGCAGATCGACAGCTCGACGAACCACTACGAGACGCTGAAGCTGCAACCGGGCGCCACGCCCGCCGAGATCAAGAAGTCCGTCCTCCCCTCCGCTCCCTTCCCTTCTCTTCCTCTCTGTTCACCCGCCCGCATCCCCCTATACCACACAGTAAAGAAACCTCAAATCATCCACACCTCACTAACCCCTCCCAGGTCCTTCTACGCGTTGTCCAAAACCCACCACCCAGACCACAATCCGGCAAACCCGCACGCCTCGCGGCGCTTCATGCGCATCAGCGAAGCCTACAGCATCCTCTCGATCCCCGCCAAGCGCGCGCTCTACGACCGCGACACGCTGCAGCTGCACAAGCGCGCGCCGGCGCAGCCACCGCCGCGACGCCCCAGCTACAGCAGCACGAACCCGGCCGGCGGGCGCCCCGCCTCGGGCCTAAGCCGCCGCCGGAGCGCCTTCACGGGCCCGCCGCCGAGTTTCTACCGCAGCGGGGGGTGGGGGGCGTACGGCGCGAAGAGGAAGGCGGCGCATGACGCGGGCATGGGGGCTGGTGCCCAATCCTCCTCCTCTTCTTCGTCTACCTCGTCATCTAGCAGTAGCAATCCCGGACCCGCAAACGGAAGTACAGGCGGTGGTGAGATGGGGGGCATGGGGCCGGGCCAGATGCCCTTTGGCCGAGGGTATGAGCCGAGCCCGTCGCACTTCGACCGCGCGTCCCACGAGCGCGCGGGCAAGTGGAGCGATCGCCGTCGCGCGCAGCGGCGTACCTACGTTAACGACCACGAGATCAACCTCGACGACGCGCGCCGGTCTCCCGACGAGCGGAGCGAGGGAGCCATGTTCGTCGTTATTGGGGGGATACTGGTAATGAGCATTGTCTTACCGCTTGCGCTTAATAGCATATGGAATAGTAATGGCGGGGGAGGGGATAAAGGCAGGAAGGGGAGGTGGAACGCGCCTGCATAGAAATTAGGCAGGCACTGCTGTTTTATAGTTCTGGCTACGGCATGGAATCAGTATCGGCGTGGGTTACAGATACTACTTGGACATGGAGTTCACAATTGTAAAAAATTCAGACACAAAAGCTATGATTTTATGCATTCAGAACCACCCGAGCATTATTTCCATTTAATCGGCATGAAAACGTCCGAGGTCTAATCTACATTCAAGAGATACCCACCTGAATGCGAATCCTGCCTGTCTTAGTGTGTATAAGGGTACAAATGGGTCACGAGAGGGTATTGGGCATCTGCGTCCCGGGAATTCGTCTAGCTGAATTAATCCACCAGTTATGGAAGCCTCTAGCTCTCGAAGGTGAAGCTGGCGCCAACCTGTTTTCTTGTTAGAATACGAAACAACTGTCAAGGCAACGGCAATGATATCGCAGTACTAACCTTGTGGGTGGCCTGGTCGAGCTTCTGGGTGTCGAAAGAGGCACCAAGGCCTAGGGTGACACCAGGTCGGAGGAGGACGTTGTACGAAACGGCAGCGACACCACGGTCGTTGATCTTGGCCTATTTTACTCTTTGTTAGTTTCTTCCGGGGTTATATAAACACATTACGCTAAAGTAGACGAACCTTCGCGAACGAGACAGGGTCGAGGCGGTATTTGCTGGCAACCTCGAGACCGACAGTGTTACCACTCTTGGAGTTCCAGGTAGCCTTAGCACCAGCCTCAACCTGGCTGTTGACCTTGTGGTAGTAGCTAGCGGCGAAAACGCTTAGGTTGTCGGTGGCGGTGATGGCGGCGCTGTACTGGGGAGAGAGGTAGCCGACGGCGGCGTTGTAGCCGGTGACGGCAGCCTTCTGGACATCGTAGCCGGCAGAGGCACCAGCGAGGAAACCCTCGTGACCGATAACGGCATCGACGTTCGCGGTAGGACCCTTAAGAAGGTCGAAGAAAGCGCGGCCGTGGAAAGCGGATTGCTTGAAGGTAAGGTTGAGCTTGAAGCCCTTGTTCTGGGTGGCGGGGAGGAAGGAGAAGATGGACTCAGCCTTCAGGCCCTTAGCGAGAGAGTCGGCGAGCTCGACCTTGGTGTCAAGAGCGTTGGCGGTGTTCCAGGTTTGAGTCAAGGTAAGGCCTGCGTGTCGGTAGAGCATTAGCAATCCTGATCCTTGCTGATTCACGTTGGCAGCGAATTCGAGGGGCAAGGCCGTTGGCCCTGGCACCTTTATCCGACTTAATGAGAACGAAAGTGCAGCTGGCCGGCGCTTGCGGGTGACTGTTTTGGATTTCTGAACATTGGGGGTGGTGGCATTATTACCGAGTGATTTGTCCGCGTATTTGCCCTCGATCTATCGTTCGAACCGCATAATCGTTAGCTATCAATCAGTACGCTTAATTATGGGAGAGGAATTGTCCGCGTGGCTTGCGCATAGGATTTGACGCCTGGTAGAGCTAGCATAATCACAAATGAATCAAAGGAGGGAGAGACTCACAGCACCGCTAGTAGCCTTCTCGTGGCTGCTCTTGCCGGTGACCTTGAAAGCGACATTGTTGGGTGTATTGCTCTTGACCTCAATGGTACCGGCAGAGAGGTGGTAGAAGTCTTTGTTCAGCAACTATACGCGCCTTAGTTAGCTTTACTGGACCTATATGCATCGTTTGCGCGACGGGAGCAAAAGGTTCGAGCTGCGGGAAATTTTATTTCGAGGCTGAGGGAAAGGATAGCCGAGGAGGGGGTAGCTCCAGATGCACGAGAAGCATTGAAGAGCTAAGTTTACGCACGTCATTTGCCGACTTGGAGATATCAGCGAAGGCCGGGATAGACATTTTGATCAGTGGTGGTGGTTATTTTCGCAATATGGAATATTGTTGTTTTGGCTGAAAAAAAAATCAAGCAGATGCAAATGCAGATGAAGAAAAAAAAAAGTAATTGTGTTGGGGTATTGTGTGTGGATTTTCAATGAATCGGATTGGGTGATGCTAGATTTGGTACCGTACCAAACGACAAGACGGTCTGATGGAAACTGCCCAGGTGTTCTATGGGCTCTTTCCTCTGCCTGTTCGGGTTCTTGTCGGTATTCTACAGCGTACTTTACCAGCCTCCAATTGGTTCCGATGAACTAAAAATGCACTAATTGTCGACGACCGGGCAACTACGGGCGTGTAGCCGTGTAGCACCTAGCAACCTGCAATTACTTGGGTACATGATAGTTCCTTGTAGGCTTGTACGACCTCACCTTTCGATTTACCCCTGTCCACGTGGGGATGGTCTACACCAGGACTGGTTTAAAACAGAACCGTCAACTGGAGAGATCCACGATCAGTTTCAATGTTTCTACTTGGGGCGACCTAGACGACCTTATGCACGCAATGATATCCATCAAATTCTACCGATTCAAATGTGGAATTTCTTAGTCATAGTCGGAAAAGGAGATGCAAACCTCGTCCGAGACAAATCTCTTGGTATTATGGCAGTTTCCTATCTAAAACTTTAAAGGCATCTAGGCGGGAACTTACAGCAGCTACAGGTCTATGTTACAGGTACGGGCCTCTAAGTTTGTTCCCCAGGGCAACTAACCGAAAGCTTGTGAGACCAATCAGATCTCTCCATACTTGCTAGAAGTTGCCCATAATGGTGTAATTCCCTTTCACCAATCCGAGTTGTCTTATTGCCTTATTCAGCAATTGACCCTTCAATGTTTTATTCAGTTCCTTATTTCAAACCCTGTACTCCTGCGCTTCTGTTTCGTTTCACCATAATGGTACCCAACATCACAGGACGATCGATTTATGCGGCCTCGTCGTACTTGGCAACATGCGTCGCGATGGCTCTGCATTTGGCATATTAGCGTCCGTTACGATATTAAATTAATGGTATATCCATTATGGCAACTTACCGGCCGCTAGGGTCCGTTTGTTTCGACCATGTCGGCGTCCATCGCATAACGGTCGAAGCACAGTGGGGAGGGAAGTGCTCGTCAAACATCATGCGGTACCAATAACTATTTCGAACATGAGCAAATGCATTTTGGGGGTACGGCAATGGTGGAGCTTACGCCTCCTTAGTATCGGGAATGTCGGTACCCCACTCGGGTTTGGGGTTCTTCATCATCTCATCGGTGACGTGGAGCTCGGCGTTATCCTTCAGAGCGTCAATCCAGCCGTAGCCGACACCGTCGGAGAATTGTTCCTTCTGTCTCCAGAGGATCTCGTCCGGTAGATACGGCTCCGCTGTGGGGTCGTCCGATGTGTCGAACGCTTTTCGCAACAGCCACTTCTCAATTCGCTCCTTGGTGATCATCTTCTCTTGGGGGTCAATGTTCATGCAGGTTTCGAGGAACTAGATGGATATCAGTAAGTGACATCTCACCGGCGTCAGGTACGAAATATAGAAAACCTACCTCCTTGTCAAGGAAGGGCACTCGGGCCTCAAGACCCCATGCCGAAGTGGATTTGTTGGCTCGCAGGCAGTCAGCGAGATGCAGGTTCTTGACTCGGCGGACCGTCTCCTCATGGAAAGCCTTCTTATCGGGGGCAGCGTGAAAGTACAGGTATCCTCCGAAAATCTCATCGCTTCCTTCACCGCTGAGAACCATCTTAACACCCATAGCCTTGATCTTTCGCGATAGCAAGTACATAGGTGTCGAAGCACGGATTGTCGTCACATCGTACGTCTCAAGGTGGTAGATGACGTCAGATAGAGCGTTGAGACCATCCTCAATAGTGAAGGTCATAACGTGGTGTTTTGTGCCGAGGAACTTGGCGACCTTGATAGCAGCCTCGTTATCGGGAGAACCGGGTAGACCGATGGAAAAGGAGTTGAGTTGTGGGAGATATGTTACGGTGGAGAGCTTGTTGTCGTCGTCAATACCGACCAAACCTTCGCCCTTGTCGGGGTCTTCATTTGCCTCGTCGCCTGCACTGTCAGCAGCGGCTAAGGCAGCCGCCTTCAGCCGTAAAGTTTCTCGTTGAGCGATAGACGCCACCAAGCTTGAATCAAGACCACCCGACAATAACACACCATATGGGACTTCAGCCATAAGCCGTTTCCTCACAGATTTCTCTAGTGATTCTCGAACGGCCTTCAGATCTAAGGGAGTCTCGGGGATCTTGGACTCGTCCCACCAGCTCGGCTGGAAATATCGAATAGTCTCGCCGCTCTTGGTGTCATAGACGTGTCCGGGAGGAAATGAGCGAATCTCGTCGCAAACGCTGTGCAAGCACTTCAGCTCTGAGGCGAAGTAGGTAGCACCAGGTTCCTTAGAAGACCAACCCTGGTACAGGGTGGTGATACCAATAGGGTCGCGGGCAGCAATTGTTCGGTCGAGCTTCTTGTCATATAGCACGAACGAGAACATGCCGTCTAAATATTTAGGTGCGTCGAGTCCATATTCCATATACTGATTTCATGTTAGACGGGGTGTCTTGCGCCCATGGGACATGTAGTTCCTCTGCTGTCCTTACCAAGGGAATGATGACTTCGCAGTCTGAGGCGGTCTTGAAGTGGTATGGGTGCTTCAAGTTTTTTCGGATCAACCGATGGTTGTAGATTTCACCGTTGACGGCAAGGATGATAGACTCGTCCGCGTTGGTCAGAGGCTGTGCGCCAGACTCTATAACATCGTAAGCATGAATACGGTGCTGTGCTTAGCACCTCAATGTAAAGGACAACTACATACCAACGCCGACAATGCTTAGTCGTTCATGGCAAAGGACTAAAGACACACTTGTCAGACTATCTACACTCGATACGTTCCATTCTAAAAGGTCATCTTACTCGTGTTGTTGCAGATACAGCTACCACCTAGATTGCGCAAGAAAATGTCAGTATTCACACGTGGATTACGGTCAGTTCATAGCGCCATGACCTACTCCAATCCGGTCCTCTGTGACGAATTCTGCGCAAAACAGGTCAATTGGATTTCAAAAGCTCGGATACAGGTTATACATACAATTTTGCCAACTTCAAAGCCAACGGCTTGAATTTGCAGACGTCGGGATGACTAGGCGCAAGTCTCTCGTCAGTATACAGCGGCGTCTTCTCCCAGTGAGGCACAAGCAAATCCAATCGATAATAATAATTTTTGGTGGGGTTTCTTCGCTCTCGCGAATTGCCCCTCCATAACTTTTCGGCCTCTCATGCAGGGGAGAAAGATTAACTTACCTATGACAAGCAAATATTCCACACATCTTGCTTATCTGGTGTCTAGAAGTGTGGTATTGCAGGTAGGTAGGGTCGAAGTAGGAACGAAACGGATTCGTCGAATGCAACGAGAGAGAAAAGGTGTGATGGTGTTGGGAAGAGAAGACTGGTATGCCACGCGACCTGATCTAGAAAAGCGTGGGTAGAAAAGATAGGTGTCTAAAGGTGCTACTAAAGTAGGTGGAGTGTCGAAGGTGACTCTAGAATTCTAAAGGCCAGTACCGGAATAGGAGACTTACTGAGTCACAGATTTCTACTGCTATCAGGGTCAATTAGTATGTTTTATTACTTATTTTTGCCTTCTGATACCAGACTGGGTTTGCCCTGACAGATGGCACAGGTAGTTAGGTAGGTACCTAGGACCTAGGTAAGGGGCGGTCTCTCAGCCTGAGACCGTCGAGTCGGAAGATAGCCGATTTCGGACGAGAAAGAAAATGAGGTCACTTACCAATTACCCACCATCTATTGGTTGCATATAATGTTCACTCGTGCAATTACAGTATACTATATGGGTTTAGACTACTAGTACAAATGTACAGACCGATCCTGACGTAGGATGAATATTCACCTCTCGAAATTCTATATCTATACATTGCACAAAATGTGACATCTTGGGGAAAAAAGTAAATAAATGAAGCTTCTAGGGGCGTAAGGGTTCTGTGTAATCTTTGCATCGTATCTAGATAACCAGGTGTCATCCAATGAATAGCCTTTAAACAGGGCTCGGTCGTCCCGTGTGGTACAGATGACTGCAGCAAGATATCATCTTTATTTTTAATAGGCCAACTCAAATAATATTGTAAGTAAAGTGGATAGAGAATCGATCCTGTTTTGCTTGGATAAGTGGCCCTGACCTTTTTAAACGAATGCTGGCGTCAACTCCGCGAGGAAACACATAGAGATTTAATGAATTCACATCGAACGAGAATCAGGTATGTGAATGGCCATATTAAGGAGACAAGACACCGGAATGGTCATAAACAGAAATACCGAATGTAGATCCTATAAATCCTCAGGGAATCTATCTGCATCGAACTCGCACCGCGGTTTCCTAAAGCACAAGCTAGATCATTCTCGCTAGCAAAAGAAAACCGTGGGCTTCCGTGGCCGCAACATTAAAAAAAATCATGTCTGACATCTTTTGCGTAGTCGCCTGTGTCAAACTCCGAGAGCTCAAAGGCAGAAAGCAGCCATCCGTGTGGTATCCGTAGCCTAAACTCCAACCCCGAAAGCACGCCGAGTATAATAGCCCCAGCCCCAGAGACCATCCTCCTAGCATCCGAAGAATACTTTATCAACTTTTTGAGCTTATGCGGTTGGGTTCTCCCTGACCGTTCGTCGGACACGCTTCTCGTACTCAACCTTGTCCCGCTTGAACAGGTTGTAAGCTTCAGCTTGCGCAGGCGATTCGGGGTTGGGGTTGTCTAGAAGGTCCTGAATGCCAAGTGCGATCTGCTTGACCGTAATGGCTGGCTTCCACCCTTCGTCTTCATTTAGAATCGAGAGGCAGACGGTGCCCGAAGGGTAGACGTTGGGGTGGAACAGTGGCGGTGTGAATTTGCCTGGAAGTGAGGGTTAGTACCTAGTCGATAGAACTTTGAGGTGCGGTGTTATAGGAATAGGCAACCATACACTTCGGAGGCTTCGTCGGATACTCTGCGAGGTAATATTTAGTACTATTCGCTTCTGAAATAACTCGAATTGTAGCTATGACTTACCATCGGGGAACGTCATGGTTAGTTTGAAGAGACCTCCTTCCCACATTGTCTTTTCCTTGCCAGGAATACCACACTCCCAAACCTTGAGGTCTAAGATGCCCTGGGCATTTTTAACGGGTCTGGCCCAGAATCCGAAAGGGTGATCCTTTCGCCACTGCTTTCTATTACAACATGGATGTCAGTGAGCGTATACGAAGATTAGGTGATGATAAATGCCTCGCGTGAAGGTCGTGCGATAGCTAGTAGAGCGTACCTCTCCTCTCCGAGGCGCAATTGACACAGAGACATTGTTACAGAGTAAACCTGTTGACGATGGCAGTGTATGACTTGTGCTCGGTATGGTGGTTTGAATTTCCGCTATGCTCGTGATGGACTTAAATGATAAGCGTGCGGTGAGACTTCGCGCAAAGTGTATGAAAAGTAGAGAATACGATGTTGACGTTGAATCTATTAGAATATGCGCGAGTAGGTCATAGACTTTGCTCGCCTCAAGGCCGCACAACGAGTAAAAAAAGGCAGAGAAAAAGTTGATTAACGAATTTGGGATGAGTGTATCGAAGTTGTGTGTCAAGGACAAGAAGAAAAGAAAAGAAGGTTAAGCCTTCGTAGGTGAGGCTCGAAAGACAAGAAATGCATGAACGTGAATAGATGTTAGCCGGAAGCTTCTTCTTGCAGGGGACTTCCCGCGCTTTTCCAGCACACGCTTAGCAGTTTCTCTTTCTCTTTATCACTGCTAGGCAGGCACGTTAAGTCCGGGAAACACTGCAACAGACTAAAAGAAAGTGGAAACTTTCATCAAAACGGAAGGCGGTGGCTTCTTGACGCTGACATATTCTGCCACGGTTCACTAGTCAGCCACAATCGGAACTTTACAATGGTGGGGGTATCGGTATCTTATCGCATGAATTCCGGGCTTTGAGGTTGTACATACAGTATTACTAGGTACCTAGGTAATACCTACTACGTCAAACTGTCTTATGAATGCCACTATATTTCAGCATGGTCTTGCAGTAAAAACCGGTATTATAACATAAAGTTTAGCTACTTGTGAGGTACACTCTTGCCAAGAATCTCACAGCTGGAAGGCACTTGCAGGCCTCGGCAACTTGTTCATATTTGTGAATTCGAATCGCAAGTTACATCCTCATTGCTTTCCTAGCGGCCTTTTTGGAAAGCAATTGTTCTATATCATTCCAAGGTAAATTTACTTGCTTTTGCCCCCCTTTCTTCGCAAATATTATCGTTCAGGTCGCTCTCATATCACAATTCTTGGTTTACTCGCACTATTCACATGCTTGACGACTAAACCTGTTTTGACACCTAGTTCGCGGGGCTCACAATTGTCAAGGACCGAGTACCCAAGTAGTTGGGTTTGGCGATATTTCGCCGTTAACGACCTGGGCAAAAAAAGACCACGCCCTTGATATTGCGAAATGGAAGAGGATAAAGCGACGCCTTCTAAGGTCGATTCAACTCCGCACAATGAAGCCAACAAGACGGAGGAGACTGCTACTCATCTACAAGCCTCAGTAGACGAGGTACCAGATCCAGATGAAGACGACCTTGATGACCTAGATGAACTCCTAGGCGAATTCTCTAGTGCAAACCTGGATGCGAAGAAGCCCGCCACAACATCTGGCCCTGGAAGGCCTAGCACAAATGTGCCTGCACCAGTTTCGGCACCAGCAGCCACGGTGTCAGACAAAGATGATTCACTAGATGGCCTTGACGAGTTTCGGAAGCAACTTCAAGCTGGTATGGAAGAACTAATGAGTGATTTGGATAACTCGGTAAGTTAGGTCATCACTGCGCACAGCAATATATGGGATTTAATATAGTATAGCCCGAAATGCAAGCCCAGTTCGAGAACCTATTCAAGGGGCTTAATGAGACTGTTGGAGAAGGATCAGGGAACGCATCAGGGTCAAACCCACAGTCATCTAAGAAGGCGGCCGATGATTTAAGTCAAGATGCTTCATTCCAGGAGACGATCCGACGAACGATGAAAAGAATGCAAGAATCTGGCGACCAGGCTACGGCTGCCGCTGCCGCCGAAAACTCCGAGGACGATTTCATTGCCGAGATGTTTAAGGCTATGAAGGACCTTCCAAGTGAAGGAGGAAGCGAAGAAGATTTCTCCAAGATGCTAATGGGGATGATGGAGCAACTGACCAACAAGGAAATTCTTTACGAGCCTATGAAAGAATTGAACGACAAGTTTCCTGGATGGATGGAGAAGAACAAAGCCACACTGCCACCAGATGATCTGAAGCGATATCAGGAACAGCAAGTCCTAGTTGCAGAGATGGTTGCCAAGTTTGAGGAGTCGACATACGCTGATTCCAACGTGGCAGATCGAGAGTATATTGTGGATCGAATGCAAAAAGTGAGTTCATTGATCGTCTCATAAGACTCTTATGAGACTCGTCGGGTTATTACATCGCTAACTAGAGCACCAGATGCAAGCAGCAGGCTCACCGCCTCATGACCTAGTTGGAGATATGCCTTCTGCCAAAGAAGTGCTAGACGCGCCTGATGAGTCGTGCGCGCCGCAGTAATACACAGGGGGGATATTCCATTTTATACATCTGGGCTATGTGAAGTCCCAAACCCAACATTGCCATGTAACAGGTAATGCTACATAACTTATATCCTGTCCCCTTGCCCCGTACCATAGACCCCGAATCTCAATATAGCCGCAACGCCAAATCATAACCCGCACCGCGAAACGCCTTGCTGTTGTGGAATCAATGTAACTAGTCCCTTGAAGCTCACGACATGTCCATCTGTCCTGATGACGCGAATTGTTGGTTCGCGTTCTGGTTACCTTGGTCTTGTTGCGATAAGAAATCCATGAAGAGATCGTCATAGTCGTCATCATCGACAAGTGTCGATGACATTGTTCCCCCGTGCGCTTGGGATGAGTGGGTCTCGAGCATGGATAGCATCGCATTTAGCTCTTCCTCCTCTTCTTGCACCATGGCATCGACCATCATCTCATCAGGGTCCTGCTGCTGCTCCATTTGTGGGCGTTGGAGCTCTAGGATATCATCGAGCTCATCTTCGAACACGATACCATCGATGTCTGCGTTCTTTTGTTCTCTTCGCTGCCGGTCCAATATTGACCATTCGAGTTTCAGGGTCTGACAGATCATGTTAGTATTGGTGTATAAACGAAATCATTGGACTAGTCAGTCATACCTCTTGGTCGCCCCCTCTTCTGTCCCATGCTCTGTCATCGGCCCGCTTCCGTACATTCCGAAGGAAGAGGTTGCGTCTGCTCTCTTGCGCATTCTCTCGGTTCTGTCTCAGCGGATTCGGCTTCACATTGCGAGCAAACTTGAACTTGGTAGATGATTCTCGGATGGGTAAAGACTGAGTGTCGAATCGTGGAAGAGTATTTGGATCGCGATGCCCCAATGGTGGCGGGGAACTAGGTCTGATAGGTGATGATGACAATGGAGAGGAATGCGCCGGCCTATGAGGCGATGAGAAGTCGAGGTTGAATATCGGCATGGTTGCTAACATTTCGATTGTGATGGCGGTATATTAGATAGTAGATGGGACGGATTGATAAATGAGGTTTGCTAGTTTTTAACGTTCTTTGTACGAAGTAATGATGATTTAATTGTTTAATTGACTCAAACAGAATTTCTATGGCGAGCTTAATAAAGAGAAACGCGGGTAGGAAAGCATCGCGATCCCTGTAATGCACGTAAGAGGGGTAACAACGCGTTAAGGGGTTTGCGGGGGTTGCTGGGTGATACGGGTAATGTAATTGTTCGCGATTTGAACCAATCATTGGCAATTATGCTGGAAGCACATTCCCCAAACCGTGCGAAACGTACAATCATCTTCTGTTTAAATATATAATGTTGTATTAATACAGTGTAACCCGTAAACCAGTCGATTAATCCAAATTAGGACAAGTCCCCAGCCACAGTAGCTTTGTAGGCTTGTACATCAATTTGATCAGTGCATCACACGATCCACAATAGGTAGAATGTTCTCTTACCCCTGCGCCTATGACGCCGAGGTATTCTATGAACCGGGACTTGCATATCCCGATCGATAGACCAAAAAAAGATTGTGAAATTTTATTACTTAGTCCATTTCGTGCAAAGCGCAATCCCAACATAATTCAGAATTCAACAATCATTGAATAAATTCTCCACCGGCAAGGAGATTTATAGGAAATAGGACAACATGTCTTTATTGTTCTGCTCATAAAAATATTAAAAAAAAAGGTTTTTGTAATTGGTCTGTCGAAATCAGTTTACCGCCTCAAATGACGAGAATTACGATAGCTACGTGAGCTCCGGGTTATCATGAAATGCCTCTCGATCAACTCGCTTGGCCGTCTCGCCACTAATCGATCATGGACTTGTGCAAATTGTCGCACCCAGCTCATGACTAATGCTAAGACTACACAACGTCCTCTTGCGAGACAATATGCGACCGGTTCTTCGGGTTACTCCAAACGACAAAGACCTCGAAGGAAGAGACTGGCCGTGTTAACCGCTTCCACAACCGCGGCAACCGGTGTTGGTGTGCTGGCTTTTACGGACGACATAAAATATGGATACGATGCTACAGAGAGGACAGGCAGGGTTGCCGCAGCATTGGCAATATGCATCAATGAGTATGTATTACTTATTCATTATGCTTGTATAACAAGACTCAAGTTGAAAGGGGTTAAAGGTCATGGCTAAATTAAGTCTTTAGTTACCGCACCACCTTGAATAAACGAGACGAGAGTGAAGACCCCAAGGAACAAGATACTATACTGAGATCATGTCACAAGCGGTGTGCGGAGAGGACACTCAAGGTCCTCGAGAAGAATGGAGGCATTTTCATCAAGCTAGGGCAACACTTGGTAATACCACAACCCTAGCATGACGACACAACCCATTGAATATCTACTAACCCCTTAGACAGAGCGCAATGACTTATCTTCTACCACGCGAATGGACTGATACGTTTATACCACTTCAAGACCAATGTCCGGTATCCTCGTACGAGTCAATCGAAGAGATGTTCCGTTCCGACACGGGCGAAGAGCTCAAGGACTACTTCTCGGAGTTCTCGGAAAAGCCGATAGGGGCTGCATCCCTTGCCCAAGTCCACCTAGCAACCGTAAAGGAGAGTGGTCAAAAGGTCGCTGTGAAAGTTCAACATCCTGGCTTGGCTCAATGGGCACCCCTCGATCTCACCTTGACGAGATTTACCTTCTCAACCTTGAAGAGGTTCTTCCCCGAGTATGATCTAGAGTGGCTATCTTCTGAGATGGATGTGTCCCTACCACAAGAGCTCGATTTCCAACTAGAAGCCGCCAATGCGATCCGCACACAAGAATATTTCGCTCGAATTCCCGAGTTGCCACTAGTGGTTCCTGACGTGCTTTGGGCAAAGAAGCGCATCTTGGTCATGGCGAACGAATCGGGACACCGTCTTGATGATCTTGAATATTTAGATTCGAACCGGATCGATCGAGATGAAGTTTCTGCCACGCTTGCTCGAATTTTCAACGAGATGATCTTTGGAAAGAATGCCTCCTTGCATTGTGATCCACACGGCGGCAACCTCGCTATCCGAAAGGCTACTCGTCGGAGAAAGGGCGGCGCCAATTTTGAGATCATCATCTACGACCACGGATTATATCGCGATATCCCTGAGAGCCTGCAACGCTCGTATGCCAAGATGTGGCTAGCAATCATCGATGGAGACATGACGGCCATGAGGCGGTACGCGCACGAGGTCGCTGGAATCACAGATGAGCAGTTTCCTCTATTTGCCAGCGCGATCACCGGCCGCGACTATACCGTTGTCAGGTCATCGATCCTAAAGTCGCGTTCGGAGGAGGAAAAGAAATCAATGGGCACCGCGCTACAGGAGGGGCTCCTCTCGGACCTCGTGACCATGCTTGGCCAAGTGCCCCGCATCATCCTGCTTATCCTGAAGACGAACGACCTAACGCGCAGCCTCGACGAGAACCTGCATACCCGCCAGGGACCCATGCGCAGTTTCATGATCTTGGCGAGGTACTGCGCCCGCACCGTCTTCTGCGAACAGGTTGAGGACGCGCGAGAGCGGCCCGGTAGCCTGCTGTGGCCCGGTAACGCTCTGCGGTTCATCGCTGCGTGGGTGGGGTACCTGCGCGTGGAGCTCAAGCTCGAGGCGTTCGAGCTCTGGCTCAGCGTCAAGAGGATGGTCGGGATCAACACGATGAGCTACGGCGCCGCGGTGGCGTTGTAAGGACTTTGCCTGTCTACCCGGGCTATCATCGGGGCGTCTACGTGGTAATTGGGGTTAATACATATACATGGAAAGAAAAATAATCATGGACATGGACTGGCGTGGAGTGGACGAGGTACCGGCGGCGATAGATGCGAGCGACGCGCGCGTTTTTTTTTTCTTTCTGGTTTTGGTTCTGTGTGATGAAGAGACGGTCGCAAGATACCTCGATAGATAGACTTGTGCATTAGACGGCGTCGATGGGCCACGGTTGATGGATAGGGCGGGGGCGGGGGCGGGAGCGGGAGCGGGCTGTCTAGATGCATGGAATACGAATACGTTCAATGATATATATGGATTGCTTTCTATTTGGGGTGATGGTTTTGAGTATTTACATGGATATTTTTGGTTGATCTTATGAACCTGCGATGACGCTTCACGATACCGTATCTTGTCACCCACGGGAGCGGCTGGATCCTGTTGTCTAGCGGGTGTTAGAGCCCCGGCTTTTTTTCTTCGTTGTGCCCAGTTTATCTTGAGGCACATCCGCAAAGGGTGTGCTGGTGGAGGATACGGTGTGGTACACGAGAATATGAAGTCTCTAGACCTCTATTCACTTGGTAAGGGTGGAGGTAGTTACTGAACATGTGTTAGCTGAGGCTAGATACTTAAGTCTTAAGAGATTCTCTAGGTAGGTAAACGAGGTACACACTTACGGGCGGAGCCCCCACTGAATGAAGAGCGGCGAACGATGGAAGTCTAGTTCGACTACTGCTAATAACTTAGGAGAACAGTACGTCGCTGCGTGGATCAGATCACGGTCTAACATGTTTATAGTGAGGACGTTTACTGTCCAGTCACTGTCATCTGCTCTTATGACTGAGGGCGATTGGCAGATATATCGCCTCTGCTGCTCCAATCGTCACCTCTCCCACCATAGTGTTCCATCTGTTCGTCTACCCGGTTGTCGAGGAGTCCTTGGGTCCATCCTGTGTTTCATCATCTTCCGCGTACGGCAGCTTTAGCTTCAGGCAGGCTCCGACGAAAGCTATTGTAGAGAAAGGTGCAACTGGTGCTACGGTATTCGTAGCACTACCTATAATTTTGGTATAAACTGCCAGTTAGATGAGTGTTGACGAGGTTAGTTGTTGTGTTGGGAAACTGGCAGTGATCCACAACCACTCTCCTTCTCAAAGTAGATGATCGTCTCGATTATCCCTTTATAAATCAAATCTCTTTGATGCGTTGACGATCTTGTTCTAGCATGGTACGGCTGGCATACCAGAGACTTCGTACGGGGCGACCGTCGTCTACGTAGATGGGGAATAGTTTGGTGTCGTTGTACTTGCTATCCAACACTAATCCTCCAGGGCTTCGCAAATCCTATGTATTGTTAGAATGGCAGCTCGCGATGGCCCGAGGACCATCATAAAAGGGTTTCTGTTTGCCGGTTCGTTGTCTGACCCGGAGGACCCAGTCTCCGGGTGCGTAGGTCCGTATCAATCCTTCTTTTTCTTGTAGGTACGCAGGTACTCTATCTTATGAGGTTTTCAAACTGTTGTGATATCATCTGGCTACAGGTGCCTCCTGACGTTCTGCTAGTTCTCCTCTTGCAATGGCCTCTTCCTCCTCCGTCGGTTCGCGAGAGTATTCGGCGTACTCCGTGGGTTGTTAGTCTTGAGGTAGCATATCACGAAACCGAGGAACACTCCCTTGCGAGCTGCGACTTCGCAGTGTTGATGACCATTCCGTACTCAGCTAATCGCTGGGTATGTACATTGTAGGTATCTGAAATATTAATAATTTCTGGGTAATTGTATATATACGTAGGTAATCACTCAGTAATAGAACTCATATTGACATTTAATAAGTTGCAATGTCATTAGGTACTAGGTATGTGATATATAACCTATATATCTATGGATAGGATTTCCCTAACTCTTGCTACAAAGCTCCTATAGATACAGCCCATGACTCCAAAGACGTCTGTATGCTTAGCTATATTTCTTTGGTTGTTGCCAAAGTCGCTCACTTGGAGGACCAGTGACATCCTAAGTTAGGAAGTTGTTACAGTTTAATAAAACACTTGTGAGTTTGCTTGGAGATGGTATACATAACTAAGTATGGTTGGCTCTTGTCATGCTTATTATGCCATCCTACCACAGTGGCCCTTGCTATAAGAGGCTCATTTACCTCGAAGAGACATCTAATCAGTCCAAGTGACAACTACCTATAGACTTAATGTGGTTAGGTGAGAAGGGTCATGACAAATAGGATGTTGGAATTTAGTTCTGGATGAAAAGTGCTCTACTTTTCCCCAGTTGAATAGTTGAACAGCTAGGCCTGAAATTTGCTTGCCATGAAGTGTCCGTCATTCTTATGTATCGTGATGTGTTTCCCCCTATTGGAAAAAAATCCGTAACGCCAGCCCTATATGAGGGGCTTCATGATTACCTTGATAAATACATGTCCCAAGCTTCCTCATAGCTTGATGTAAAACAAATATTCCTTGCAATGATAGAAGCCAACATCAACGCAGCAATAGCTAATAGTGCTATGTTCGTATCGATGATTATGTGTTTTTTTTTCTCGTTGCGTGATTGGCGAATTGGATTGCGTGATTCGTCGGTGTTTTTTGCCAATTGCGGCTGTCGGTAGCTATTCGCCAATTCTCAATTTCAAAAGGGGTATCATTTCCATTTACGTGCCATTCGCTGGTACGTCATCGCCAAAATCTCCCATCTCCACATTCTTCCAAGAATTCAAGCTTCCTCTATAACCCAGGGGGTTGGGTTAGAGGTTAAGCTAGCGACTACCCCACTTCCAGCCTGAACTTGTCGGTGATGTAGAGTGGGAGGCAGAAGAGTCACGGTCGCTGTCCATGGAACGCTTTTCAGGTGTCGGCGAAGGGGAGCGACGCAAGTATGTGGAGGTGTATGTGGTGGTCGTAGGACTGCTGAGAGGTTCGGGGGAAGTTTGGCGCGTCTGGAAGGACTTGTAGATTTGTTTGCACAAGTGTGCGGACATGGTGTATGTAGGCGACATGTTGATGAGAAGGTAGTAGAGCGGCGCGTGACCTCGATTTTATGTATAATATTCTGGCTGCCTACGTGGACAGGGACAGGACACTCGTTTGAGAGTACAAGGTTGCGAGAGAACAGCTCGAGAACTTCGATAATACGCCTTGTATGTTGGTTTCGAGAATAGAGGAAATTTCGATCACTTATAACTTGATCAAACCCGACGCTATTATGGATAGGACAGATAGAGCTTGGAAGTGGGTAAACAAAAGGTAAGATATAGCGATGGAGAGTACTGAAAAGGAAAGAGAAAACAATAAACGAATAGTGGGAGAGGGGAGAGTTTTATTTGCCTATGCCGGTTTTCCTGAAATAGAATTTTATCTTGATCTACGAGGGTGCCTACATAGTTGTATGTACCTATAGGTGGTGTCAGAGGGTAACCCCCTGACACGTTAGATAGACTCAGCTGGCTCAACTGACGCACTGCTGCTGCTAGATATTAACATCCATGTTAGTACTGCTGTAGTGTAGTAACATTGTTAGGTACAGCATAGTTATTGTGCTATGCGTAGGTACTAGGTAGGTAGGGATGGATGATGGGATCGTTGGTTGAGTGGATGAAGTGGATGAATTGGGTGAAGAATCGGGTAACACATGGATAGACACTAGCCAGGCAAAGTTCCCGTTAGCGTTTAGTTAAAAAGGGGAAGGCAACCAGTAACTGGATAGAATTGCTGATTAGATTTGCCCTGGTGGAGGTTCAGTGTTGCGACTGTCGTGTTCACCGGGTGTCCCCGCCCCATCAGGGTCCATCAGGTCACCCCATGTTCCCCAATTTGGCTACCGCGTTGTATTACGGCCAATCACCAATTGCCTAATCAGCATTACACACCAACCAGGACACCCTAGAAGAACTCTACGTGACTTTTTGCACTCTGTATGAGCTGATCCGGATCGTACGACTGCACCACCAGGAATCACTCTTTCCGGAATTTCCAAATCCACTGCGAATTTTGGACGGTGAATCTTTATTTTACTAGTACTTCTCTCCTTGCGACTCTTTGAATCGCGTGATCGCATTCAATAATGAGCAAACAATTCCGAGTCCTCTACTTCGTACGCAGATCAGATTGGACCGTTCAAAATCAATGTTCTTCAGTCTCCAGAATCCAGATGGGCTTTAGCGTACCGATGCGCAGCACGGTTCCACAGTTAGAGGCAACTTTCAAGGTTCTAAGGTTTAATCCATGGACGTTCTTGCGCCTTGCCGCCCTTAAGCAAGTGGACCATCGTGGCTGCGTGGGCACCTGGCTGGGCATTTTGAAGATGCATGTCGGTTGCAACTTCCTTTCCGTTGTCGGTCCTGATCGCGGAGTTGCCTTCTTGGGGTCAATCTGTAATAGATAAGATCCGTGTCGCACGAGTTTTGTCATGCGCCTAGGCTTATGCTGTATGGGAATGCAGGATTAGAGGAATTTAGATTTGTGATTTGAAAGATTTAACTTCATTCATTTTCCTTCATCTTCCTTCATATTCGGTAGTTGTCAGCGTTTCGCAGCTGTACAAGTACCACACTTCTACAGCATAGACCTACTACGACATGCCCCGCAAGCAAAACGATGCACCAATCGGTTATCGGCTAGCCCACATCATTCGGTGCTAAATTGAGGTTATCGTCGCTAACTTGTTATGAGTTAGGTCTTCCTGCAGTCATATCGTGTGATGTTCTGGCAAGTTGAGACACTGAAGCTACTCTGACATAAGTCGACATAGTTCTACTCGGCGTCTAGCCCTACCAGAATCAGGTCAACCGCATCCTACGCCGCATCTATTTCTCCGATCTAACTGGAACTAATACATATGTCATATGTACCTACATTATCATAGGTAGGTATATCTTGGCTTCTAAGGACCGGGCATTATTATGGTCCTACGTGCATTGCGCTATCTCCGTTCCTTCGCTGTTTAGCTGTTCTGTATATGGAATTTTCTTGTTTCCGTTATACCTATATCCTAATCATGATGTCCCGGACCGTATTATCAGATTTCCCGAAGTGTGCGTGTGGAAGACGGAGGTAATACACACCAGACGGATATAATGAATACTTCATTCGATTCATAACACTCTCATCCCAAAGAATGATTTTGATAGTAATCAGGCCAAGCTATGTCATGGGCTTCCATCAGCATGATCTAAGAGACTTACGAGGTACTGACCATGTCCTTGGGATTCACTACTAACTCTAGCCGGATGTACAGTCATCTACCTAGTAGGTACTGAGACGTCGTGTTGGATAAATCTTACTCGACCTCAGAATTATTCTTAATACTGTCTCCCAATCCCAAACCATCCGTCGCCCTATCTCCTCTTACTGGCTCCTGTCACAGTCCAATCCCTTGAATACCCCCTATCCACCCCCATGCTTCCCATGCTAAAGATGCATATGCAGGTAATTGGTTGCAGGACGAATCGCATAAGCATGCAGGTACGCTTCCTGATTCGACATCTCAGCGTTGCCGTTGTAGTAAAATAGCACTTTAATATACTTGCTGGCTAAAACCAGTCTAGAAATCATCAAGCCTTGGCCGTGGTGTGATAAACACCTGGATAACTGATGATAACACGTGTGGCCACCGGTAATTATTCTAGTGGGAACGATGAATCACCCACGGACTACCTAAAAGGGATGGGTTTGCAGCTTGCAATAGAGCTAAGCAAACGACTATTGCGACTCGAATAGGTCTATTGGGAACGCGCTTTTCGGGCGGAGATGTCGGGAACTCGCTTCATTATATGCATCTATATGAGCTAGATCAAGACTAACGCCCGCTTTGTGTTGTATACGGATACGGCTTCCATAGCGCCTTGGTACCGAACCACCAGAGATTATCCTGCCAGGTATTCCACCAGTGGGCACCGACCGGCGTGATGCGTGATAAGTGTGCGATGTTTAGGCTATCTAAAGCCGCCTGGATATCCCGTCCGGATGCGAATCGCGAATCATACAATCCGTAGGAGACGAAAACACCCTTCTGTGCCAAAGCTGGGTTCGCCGCCAGTGTTGTGTTGTCGATGTAAGGGGCGTCTGTGGCGGCTGAGAACATGCCGAACCAGGAGAAGTAGTCCGTCGCGTTGACGTACATCTCGTACGCCAGACGCCCACCCCATGAGAGTCCCGCGAACGCACGGCATGAGGGGTCATCGCAGACGTCGAGGTTCTCCTCTACCCACGGGAACAGGTACTTCTGGTAGTTCTCGCGGATGTGATACGAGGCTGGCAGTGCGGTGATATACGTCGACGAATTACCCATGATGAAATTGGGGAGTGTGTCGTCGAGGTTATAGAAGGATGGCATGACTACGACTGTCGGCTCAATGTGGCCGCCTGCGATCAGATTGTCTAGGATGGCGGAGACTCGGCCTTGGTTCTCCCAGTCGTTGCCATTTCCGGCGGCGCCATGGGAGAGGTAGAGAAGTGGGTACTTCTTTCCCTTCACCTTGCCGTACCCGGCCGGGAGGTACAGTGCCAGGTGATGGACGTCAGGAGCCGGGTGCGTGGATCCTGGAGAGGTATAATTAACGGACTTGATCGTCCCTCGGTACTGCGCGGGCGCAGGCAGCGCGTAGTCGTAATTCGCGCTTATGTCGTCAGTTGCTTGGAATTTTTCGTCGAACGGAACCTGGAAGTTAGACGCAATTTGATCACCTACGACGTTTTGGAAAGGAGGATTGTCCGGGTCGGTAACTAGCTGGCCGGTTACTATGGTGCAGTTTGGCGCATAGTCACAATCGATGAGGTACTGGTATTGGTAGACTCCTGCGGGCAGAGGAGTGGTGAATGTCCACACACCATCGCCATCATTCGTCATCTCATATGGATAGACGAGGTCCACAGGTTGTGTTCCATAGGCGACAGGGAAGTCGCCAGGCCGGTAATCTCGTGGGCTGTACCATGCGCGAGTGGTCAACGTGGTGTGGAGCTGATCAGTGAACAATTGTAGGTCACCAATGCTCACACGTTTCGCGGTAGTGTTGGTGTACTTGAAATCGACCTCATAGCCAGTCGGACCCTTGTTTGTCTTCCGCACCGTGACTGAGGCCGACGTCCTTAGCGCGCAGAACGCTAACAGACCGAGGAGCTTTTGACCGAACATCGCGAACACCCAGGCGCCTTGGTAGAGAGACTCGTGGAATCGCCATCATATGCCTTGGCCCGCCCGTCCATCCAATTTATACTCACCACCGACTCCACGCTCCCGCGAAGGTCTAGTCCTTGTAGGCGAGGCTCGTGCCGACGGGATCCCGAATTCCTGCAATTGGAGCTGCATTCTCGACAGAAGACTCCGCCTTGAGGTGTCTGACATTACATCGCGACGATCGCCGGCCCCAGCTCGCGTTAGCTAGCCTAATCTGTGCAGCTTTCCGGCTGAATTTGGCCGAGACGGCCTCACCTTAACTGGTGAAGACAAGTCCGTGCCTGCTTTCCCCGCATCATTTCCCCAACTCTCCATTTTGGAGGACGACACTATTCGCGGGGACCAACTCTCCACCGAGCTAGTCGATGTAACTTCTCGTGGCCTCGATGTATGTAGTATGTACGGCAATGCGTGGTCGACTCCAACGATGCGGTATTATGTTCTTCCTTAGTCATATATCTCCGAGATCCTTGGTATTATTCTTGAGCGCTTAGTGTCTTAGCGTCGGCGGTGGTTAGTCATCATACCATCATATCCCACGTCGACCAGTCGGCCAGTTAGAGATATGTTACTTGACATCGTCATGGTCATGGGTGATGAAATGTGAGAAACCCATATTTCTCAAGTAAGAAGTAAGAAGTAAGAAGTAAGAAGTAAGAGAATCATTTTCATTTTGCTGGACGTTGGTAGGTGTTCTAGAGACCCACCTTCGTTCTGGTACCGTACAGGATGCAATCTTTATATACTAAGCTAGTATGATATCTTACCACGTACGACCATAGGAGCCAGAGAACTCGGGATCCCGTCCGCTCTCCCATAGATAAGCTGGCTACCGCTGGATTAGTAGTTGGGTCGGTGACGACCAGCGAATCCCCAGTGTTGTACGTTCAAAATTTTCTTTTTGCAATTTTTTTTTTGCTTTTTTTATGCATGCGGATGTGGGATGGGTGTGGAGTTTCTAAAAAGTTAGTATGTGTGGGGACTGTGATTCATGGCCCTTCGCACTGTATTTGAATTTTTCCATACTCATTGATGTCCTCCTTTATCACGAAATTCTGAGACAAAAGGCAATATATCTTCTGGCATAGATGCCAGTAAGATATGGTTCAATTGCGGTGTAGTGAAGATACTAGGTACAGGTAGGTCGGTAGGTATCTCTAAGGGCTATCATTCTGTGTGCTGAAGTTCAACTCAACAGTGATATATCCCCTATCTTTTAGTGAGTAGCCGCTGTACTTTAGGTGATCTAGCCGCTAAAAGAAACTGCGAACCCCCTAATTTGCACTCCTCCAACTTACCAGCACATTATCAGATTATTAGATGGATCACTTGGTGGCCTTCAGTTGATTGACTGCATAGTTCAACACCAAATGCTACCAGATGCATCAGTCACATTACTTTAAATGTACCTAATGTATGTAGCCAGTTGTGGCTGCGTCGGCCACATACCTACCATCATTGGGTAAAGTCTCACAACCTCCTACTGTAACGTTCCTCTCCAATTGGAGGCGATAGTGAAGTCATCACCAAAGCTCTGGCCTTAGGGACCTGACCAACACATCCTGCACACAGGCATTGGCCTGAACTCTGAGCTCCCGAGTTCTTAGTCAGGCCGGGTGTAACAGAGGGCGATACGGGACTTCTATCTTTGGAGTTTCGCCTGGGGGCATTGTTGGTGAAGCTTGGGCATTAGGTAGGCGTCTAACGCTTTCGTATTCGAATGTGTTGATTGTGTAACAATTTAAGCATTGGATTAACAACTTCCAATAATAAGTGATGATGACTTTTTTGCATGATTCTTGCTGGACTTACATAAAGCCGTGCTACCAGTTGTATTTTACCATCCAATCCCCGTGTGACAACATGTGAGGAAAGTGCGGACGTAGTACTACATTGTGTGAGATACACTTTACTGTAATTTTAAGAACAGTTCTTCGAGCTTCATCTTAGAAAAAGACGATTTCTTTTCCCCTCTCACTGTTTCTATGTGTGATTTGACTTGTGGTGCTGTCCAGTCACACAACATCAATACTTGACGATGTAGAAATATAAGTTCAAGTACTTTGATTCCAGGACTTACTTGAACATCTGTAGTCTCATTTTAGTTCCTTTCATTTCTAAACTCCATCCATAAAAAACGCTTGTAACATGGAGCAACGACCGCCCTTTCGTATCCCCCAAATCAGTTTACCCCTAACATGGAATGAATCAAATCACAGAGAACCTCAATGCAAAGTTTGTCATTGGAGCGGCGACCCCGAAGATCTTTCCGAGCTAGATTTGGAATTTACACCTACGTTCGGAGAAGCCTCTCGCATGAATAATTGTATCCGCTGCCGCATTTTATCTCTTGCTATTACCCAAACCCCAAACATCCGCGAGGGAGGAATCCTTCCGAGCTAAAATGATGTAGTTCATATCTCTAATCATACCACGAGGCTAATAGAGTGGTACATTTGGTTCGAAGATAGAGCAAATAGGGGAGAGGTAAATCTATTCACTCCACGGGAATGCGCCAGGGATGAAGTGCCTCGTGGGATACCCCAGATGTCAGCATTGGAACATATGAACAGCACCAACTCAGAGGACTCTTTCGCCTGGGCGAAAGACCAGATTGAATCTCATCAAGGCTGTTGTCAACCATCAAACATGGACGACCCAAGTTTTATCCCTACCCGCCTGATTAACGTCTTTGAACTGGAACGAGACGTCATTCTTGACGAAAGTGTATCTAAGGGACCCCAGTACGTTGCACTAAGTTATTGTTGGGGAAAGGGCAAAACATGCCGAACAACAAATAACACATTGCTCAACCATAAGCAAGGTATACCGTGGGCCGACTTGCCCAAGACCATCCAAGATGCAGTCGAAGTCACACGCCAACTGAACATCCAATATCTCTGGGTTGATCGTCTATGTATAATACAAGACAACACAGATGATTGGAATAAAGAGTCGGGAAGAATGTTTGATGTTTATAGACATTCTTATGTAACATTAGCCGGTGTTTGGGGGCCTGGAAGTGAATGTGGGCTTTTTCACTCACCTACCAACGAATTTCGATCGATCCTACTAACTGAGCTATGTTTGGACAATCGATACTGGCCTCTTTATATGAGACAACAACACTTACCGTACCATTTATGGTTACAGTCCGATGGTCCTTTGTTTGCTCGGGCTTAGACGTACCAGGAACGTTTGATACCACCAAGGGTCCTTTTCTTTAGGGAGAATGAGCTGTCATTCGAATGTTTCTGCAGCGCAGACTGCCAATGTGGCCTTACACAACACCAATTTTCGAGAGATAAACCCTATACCTGGAGCCTGGATAGAGGTCCTAGGATTATGTTTTTCCAGGATGTCATCAGCCGCAGCAAGTATGACCCTTCAGGGCTATGGACGAGCATGGTTAGTAGATATAGCAAATTTACAATAACCAAGCACTCTGATAAGCTCCCAGCTATTGGAGCTGTAGCCCATCAATTCCAGAATGCTCTTTCAAACGAGCAGTACCTTGCTGGCTTGTGGTCGGGTTCATTGCGCATGGATCTCTTATGGCATGTTCTAGATGGTGTGAGAGAAACATCAACAAATGTGCCGACGTGGTCTTGGGCCTCTATGGCTGAAGGATGGGTTCTTTGGTCAAGGGGATTACATCCACACAAGTTCACCTCTACTGTGGAAGTCAGACGTGCGACTTGTCATTACGGACCCCATAACTCATTTGGAGTTCCAAAAAGGAGCCAATTAATATTACGCGGCCCGTTGCTCCAGTGTTGGGTTAGCAAAAAGGACAATTCTGAACGCGTCATATTTCATGACTGGCTCAAGCCAGTACGATGGCTCAAACCAATATGGTGGTTCAAATCAATACGAAAACTAAGGCTAAAGCCCAGAATCAAATCAACATCGGCAGGGGCACCCAATCCAGCCATATCAGCAAGCAAGTCAGCTATAGATGATCATACCTGGCTGCCGGTGCCGAGAAAGAGACAGCCAAAAACGGTTTACCTATTGGAAGTTGCGAGAAATGATGCCGAAGGGGAATATGATGACGAGTGTTATAACAGTATTTATTTCCTGGTTTTAAGACGTAAGAATTGCACATACAATGAGACATGACGGGTATTCACGAGGGTCGGTGTATTTTGCGTTGATCTCCATTTCCTACACACGAGACGAGACGCGAGAAATATGAGAGCGGTATTGAAAGCTTATGGAAAAACCGAAACAATAGTGTTAGTTTAGAAATGCTCGAGTTTTGGCTTAAGTTTACGAAGGGCTGCTAGTATTTATCAGACAGACTGATTTTTCAGTCATATATAGATTGATTTGTAAACACT
The DNA here is from genome assembly GCA_022497145.1 of Rostrohypoxylon terebratum. Taxonomy (NCBI): domain Eukaryota; kingdom Fungi; phylum Ascomycota; class Sordariomycetes; order Xylariales; family Hypoxylaceae; genus Rostrohypoxylon; species Rostrohypoxylon terebratum. The sequence continues at coordinate 40,523 of MU385875.1, read as the reverse complement.
TGGCGATACATGCCTACTAAATTTATTAGTGAATATGTCTTTTTACATAAGGTTTCTAAGGTGTTTTAATATTCAATATTAAGTAATGACCCCTTATTAATAATATTAGACCTCGTTGCTGCTTACGTAGGTAAAATATGATATGAAACTCCGTACGAGGCCATAGAGTTGGCTTATTACCTTTGGCAACGATACAATCCTTTATAGGAGGTAAGCTTGCTGCTGCCTCCTGTATAGTCACTTGTTATGCTATGCCTTTAGTATTAGCTTGCTAGCGTTTCCTATTTGTATTGTTTGCCCTATTACTGCTAAGATCCTCCCAATCTAACCTATTTCTATGTTGAGAGAATGCTGAGCCTCGTCTTCGTCACGAAGTTCTCTTACTTATTATAGAGCGGTTCTACGTATAAAAAAGGATATGGAGGTCCGAAACTCAATGAGATATTTTCACTGGTAAATTTGATAGGCAGGTGTTGCCAGGTATTATTCGAAAACCAATCTGTCTGAATATCAGTCTTTACGGAAAGATACCTATTATGCTAGGTTCGAAAAACACTAATTTTCTTATTAAAAAATTGATGAGCGCCATTGTTCGCCCCCCCGGAGATAACGCAAGCAAGAACCAATTGGCATGGCTAAATGATCATCATCATATCCCATCTCCGGACCTAATACCGCCACCAGAGTTGTACCGTCTAATGTCCAGAATTTCGAGGGGGTCGATCAAAGGGTCTCGTGGCGTAAAAGTACCTATTCATGGAGGTGGCAAACGCCACCACATCACCTGCCCTCAACCCGAAACTTGAGAGGTGTGTGACGAACCTATACTTAGGCTTAGTAAGTATAGCTTCATAAGGGGGTCTTGATTTTAAGGTAACAGTAATGGTAGAGGTCAAGTGTAATCAATCAAGTGTGTTCGTCAGAGAGGCTTGGAGTCCTCTCCCTACTCGTAGTGAATAGACTTAGATTGATAACTAAAGAACTAAAGTGAGTGACTAGATACATGGAAAATGCTGTGATTATATAGATATCCCTCCTCCCTGTCTTGTTGTGAAGGTAGCTGTAGTAGCCAGCTATCCGGGCGATAGCTGTAGTAGCCAGCTATCCTGGCGATAGTTGTAGTAGCCAGCTATCCGAGGTTTACCCATTTTGGTGTTGCGTTTTAAGTGGGTATACCTCCTTGTTGTCGGATCGTAACAAGGTGTCTCTTACGGAGTTCGTTGCTAAGCGGTGGCTTGTCGGGGTCAAGCCCAAGTAACGTTTCCACGAACCCAAGTGCCTCGACAAGCTCCTCGGACTGAAATGACTTGCCCATTCCGAACGATATCCGGCAAAATAGTTAGAAAATCATTCGAATTGGGGGAAATCCATTAGGATATATCGGTTGTTTCGATATATATATTGTTTCTTATAGTGGCAGAAACTTGACTCATATCGCCGCCGTAGTCTTCAAAACTCACGATGATCCTACATTCAAGTCATTCACAAACAAGGACATGCCAATAATGGACGAACCTCCTTTGTTTGCCGGAAATATATTAAGGTCCGCATGGCTATCTGTGACTAATTCTCCGAATTGACAGCTCCCTTCATAGATTGTATGTCGATGCTTAGATGTCGATATATAATTCGGGACCCATGAGGGGAATTTCAATTCCGGACTTCCTAGATAAGCACCCGAGTATAAGAGAAAAGTAGGTAAGCTCTTCCAGGTTTCCGCAAAGCCTCATTTTCCAGTTTCGTAGCCAAGAAGCAACATAATCTCGATATACCACAGAAACCAGCATAGATTCACTATAATCGGGAACCAGGGGGATTAGGAATATATTACCCATAACTCCGCACACATGGTCTTTCGAATTAGTAGCTTGTAATATTCTTCCCGCCACAGCAAGCTGGCAATTTGCTTTAGCGAGGTTCAGGTTTGGACAACCTGTTTGACTTCTATCAACACAGGTGAGGAACAGAATGCTGACCCAGTTCACTTGCACGCTCTTAATAACTTCTAGATCTCCGGACATATAAACGTCGGCGACTCAACGCCGTTATAATTTTTTTTTGACAACTGAGCGTGGCGGCTGTTCTTGTGACATTCCGTACCACGAACCAGTCTGTTGCTCGTTGGCCCCATGCTGTGATAGCCCTTTTGCCGAGAATGACTTCTTGAGGAATCCAAGTTCGTCTCCAATAGCCCAGCTGAGCAAAATACCGCATGGCTTTCCATCGACTTATCACAGAGTACTCGTTCTCTAGCGTTGTGCTTAGGGAAGGATAAGGGCGTACCTATCCAGTCGAAGGTCTGTAATTGGGTTATTAGTGTTCAAGTATTCCCACACATCAAGAAGGACACGAGTCACCTCGAAAGCTAGATGGATCTTAGAGTCGGCCGGGCTAAGCCGACATATAACGAGCTCTGCTACAGAGTAAATACTTTTCATCAACAGGACCTCTTGGATCTCGCTTTGATTGATGCAGAGAGTGTCTGCCCACAGACGGATATTGTCTCCTGCTACCAATGTTGACGGATATACCGTAATGCAGACGCTAGACCTGCTATTACTTGGACCCTATGTCCATTCACAATGGTATGCTCTGTCGCGGCTGGATCACCCCAGACACATGAGAGCTGTGAATCGTGTGGTGTCCTTGAGGGGCAACCTTCATTTTCCAGCGTATCTCACTCCCAGCATCATCCTCAACTTCAAGAAGTCCGGATTTCTGATCTCGGGTCGCTAAGCCCCTCGTGAAGCGGACTATCGACATCACCGGATATCCTAGGCCAACCTCTAGTTGTCTCCTGAACGTAAAACGCACCTGGTGGTTTTCGCATACACGGATCTTGTAAAAGGAAGCATCTGCGAAACCTAAGATCCCTATCAAGATCACTTTTCCCCATGGAACATCCGGTATAACTGGAGGATCAATTGAAGAAATGTCTACAATTGAGGTACTTGCGTACCCCGCATAAGACGAGGCGACACCTTTAGGGCTCCTATATACAGAATCCTACAACGCAGATATAGCACAACATTGTGTAGAGATGCGATTTATAATGTCTCGATGTGTATGTATTATCGTTCAAGTCACACCTCGCCCTGAATAATATCATTCACTACCGAATTGTTCGATTTTGCGAACATCAATCAACGTTGCCTAGACATCTCTAAATCACTATAGACTAGACGTTATGAAGCTTGAGATTAGTTACCGAGGCGGCGCTTGCCTCATCATCCGGTAGTTTACACTCCTCTAATCGAAATGTTGCTCACTCCTATATCTCATCAACTGTACTAATCTCTATACCAAGGTTAATGCATTTTATATGTCATCGAGAACATCGTGGAATGACATTCTTGTCCTAAAGAAGATCCCTATAGGAGGTCATAATTCCTCATATTAAGGGGTCAAACCCCCTGAAGTTTAGGTAGTTAGAATTACAATGCGAAGAGTGCCTATCTTCTAATGCATAATAACAAAATATTAGGGCCATTTTACCCTATGATAAATTGAATACCTATCCAAGATACTTTCTACCGATCTAGGAGATATGCTGAAAGAAAGCAGACTCTCAGGCTCTGTGCCAAGGCCAACATCATACGAGGGCTCGATTAACGCCGTTCGCTGTCTCCTCGTCGCGCCTCCATGCAATGCACCAATGTGCTTTGACGCAATATTGTATTTCGAAATTCTCTAGCGAAATGCTTTCGAGCGGATACGATTGACTGCTGCAACAAAGCGTATGTGGAAGTTCGCCCTCAGACCGACACAGGGCGCCAGCTCCACCAGAACCAGTGCCAGCTTCCCAACAATCTATGTAGTACACAATATTGGGAATAACGAATACTACCCACTACGGGTGTGTGGCGCGATATCGTACGAGCTCCTTCGCTTCGATCTACGTACTATGTGGCTTTCGCAAACTACTGCCAGTTTGCCAGGGGGCAACCTCGTGCCTGTCTAAGAAGAAACAACCACATTGATGATATCACCAGTTGAAACTCGACTAGTAATAGGACGAACCAGACAATTAGTTACTTAGTAATTGATATAATTTTGATGATTCTGTGATAATTTGGGGCATGCAACTTGACACCGCGTTGTCTAACTCAAAAGGGGGAGATGGGAACCGTCCCCCATTATCATCGCAATGAAATCTTCCCTTCTCTAATGAGAATGTAGAATTGAAATTTCATGTCGGAGCATGAAAAGAAAGAAGATATAATATCAAAAGCCGACTTTTCGAGGGGTGAATTTGGAGTCCGGCTCAGGTAGCACACAGGAGGAGGTACCTAGAAGGCATCATAGGACCTAGGTAGCACATACAAACACTAGAATATTTTCAAAAATATTGAAAAATTACAGAGGCTCTTACATTTGTGTGACGAAGAAGGCTTCGGTCTTAAGGAATAGGAGGATCATAACATTGTCTCACGAGCGAGAATTCTTACTAAGAGCTTGACTGATCCGTGTTTCTGACTAGTACGTAGGACGACAGCTGGTCGTACCGCCGGGCTAGACTACAGAGAGGCAAATCAATCCCGTTCTCCTAGCATGTATTAAAGAGAAACAGGCTTCTATCTTCAAATCGATTTTGTCTCTTGATATATCTTGCCCCATCTCCCCGCTTCGTGAAGCCGTTAGGTCTCGGTCCCGGGATGAGAGACAACACAACACATGTCTGAGGTAAGCACAGTGTTTCGGGAGAGGGCAGGAGAGATCTCTGTCCGGGATCTGGCAGAAAATGATATCTGCTTCATTGATGCTATCTACTGGCTCAGCACGGAGAGGCCAGATGTCTATGTCTAAGTCTATCACCGGGTATGGGGTCAGCATGGGCCGTTATGGCCGACGTCTTACTACCCGGACACACATCCACCAGCTTCGGCGAGACATACTGCGAATTTGATAATACCGTGATGTATTACATGCTCTCATATGACTCTACAAAGGCCAACACATACAGCTCATATCTCCAGGGCCAAGTCAATAGGACGGGCATATGGTTTCAGAGGCTAGTTAGCGACGCTCTAATGCGTAATGAGGGGGGGAGAGTGGTCTCGTCGCCAACTCATTAAATTCATACCGCCTCCCCGTAGAAGCTCATTACTGCCCAAAATGAGCCCTGAAGATCGCTATGGGGGAAAGGTACCGTGCCGCAGGCACTTAAATCCAATGCTATAGCCGTGTACTACTAGCGAGCTTCTAACCATCGACGAGAAGGCCTGCATATTATCAATAACTTACATATATCGTGAAATTTGCCCACTTTTATGTGAAATCATGCGATATGCCATGAATGGATCTGTACATAGTAAATCTCGGTACTTTCATAAAAGACCTTATTATTACCATCATACCGGCAGCGGCGTAAGAACTACTAGCGTCATGGTGCAGGTTTAACCCCGGCTGCCTGGCTTGGGAAAATGCCAGCAACCCAGTCCCCTATATCAGACGAAGGTAAGAGTTAGGGAGCCTAGGCAGATTCCAGGTAGCCGAATTACCGGTTACCGCTAAAACTAGCTGCTATGGTAGCAACTTGAGACATGACGTCGAAATCTCGTGAGGTTCGCGAGGCTAGCAAGGGTCCGTGGCGGCGGAGACGATCTAGCGATCACCAAAAGGAGGATAGTTGATTGGGTACCTCTCTCACCGGTCGAGAGTCCCCTGGCGATGATCTTTTTTTTTGGGCGGGTTTAGGTGGGTTTGTAGATTGCTTCGCCCGAGTGAGTGGAATTTTGTCGACACTCGGGCAATCAAACCCCCCGAGGACCTTGATGGCCGCGTCCTTTTGTCAGGGTTCGACTTCATGCGACCTACTGACGTCGACCTAGATCTCAGCCTAGATGCGATCACCCGAATTGTATTCAGCTTGCCCAGCTAGCCGCCTGCTGTAGTTCAACGGGGAAGGCGGGAGATGCGTGTACTCATACATAGTAGTAGATTACGAAATGATGATGTTTGATAGGGTAGGTCTTGGTGAAACATGGATACCTTGGCTCCGGTTGATACGCGGAGAAGCTATCGTCAACACGTGCTAGATCGACACTCCAGACCACAATCTAGAATCTTCAAGCGTAAGCGTCGGGCACCGAGTCGATGGACAATTCCCGCCGTAGCGCATCGAAACGACGATGATCGCGCCCGGTTAGGAAACAGATCCAGGCATCAGGAAAAATGCTACCTTAGTGTAATATAGCGCTAATGGGAAATCGAAGCTAAGGTTCCCTGATAGCCTAGCTGCTTAGGTGTTCCTCAAACGAGGGAGAAATGAGCAGAAGTAACCTCTTTAACCTCTCTATGCGGCACTTGCCGCGACTACGGCAGGGTGCCGGTTTACGCTTGGCAGGCAAATTTACACTAGCAGGTAGTTTGATATTGACGGAACAAAAGGCAGCAAGGGGACGTCTACAAGGTATGAAAGAAACTATTAGAATAAGTTTATGGTACAATCGTCACTGAAGGCTGGGGGTATGAATCTTCTTAAACTCTTTAGGCAACTTCAAAGCGCCACGGAGAAAACTCCGACACATCTCCTGGTGGTGGCGCTGACCCTGGCGAGCTGGTGATGGAACACTCGGTATTAAGATGAAGGGTAACTATACGATACTATGTTTCGGTATCGTATATACCTACTCCTACCTAATACCTAGTAGATACATACCGACATTATAATAGGATTTTGTAACAGATAATGTACGTACAGCACATGGTATCCATTATAGCCACCGAAAGCCACTGTATCAAGTGTGGGCACGAACTACTGTAAGCAATGTAATGCATGTACACGTGCAGCGCAATACATGACAATATTCTTTACTCTGTTCCAAACCGGTCGCGCCGAAGAAGTCGATGAGGAGACGCGATTGGCGGGATCGCGAAATGGAGATTTGTGGGTGATTTGGCGGGAAGGATCGAAATCAGGCCACGGGAACCCAATACAGAAATGATGTATGCATGGTATAAATAAGACGCCGACCTAAGGAATGGATCTTGGGTTCGTGTCGGATTAGAATAGGGAAAAAAAAATTCAAGATAAAAAAAATCAGGGACTAAAAAGGATGGGGATACGTAAAGGGGGGTAAGGGGAAGGGGGGTGAGTAGATGTACCGATACAGCACACAGAAGCTGCGAGATGTAGAGTGGGGGGTCGATCTGGGATCTGGAAAGGATCTCGATTGGCAGAAAGGATGACAAGCAGACTGCTACACCACGTGTCGCAAAGTACTTGTACAAGAGGTAGAAGTCCATAGTCGTCGTAGAAGTATCCGAGTACATCGCACTTCCAAGGTAGCATCCTCCACATGTTATAGTACTGACTAAGCCACATAAGCCGTCTTACGCAACTCGATTCTTTTAAGTAAGCTTCCTCGGTAGATATAATGCCTTAGTTCATGTATGCGTCGGTATTTCCTATCCCGCACCGTGAGCACCAAGAAAAATCAGGAGGCTACGAGTGTAGTCGCTCGAGCCTTGTCTTGTGACTCGCGATCTTAGACAGAGAAACTGTTACGGAGGTAAGCATAAATTTCGGGCGATAGCATGAAACCATCTCGCATAGGATTTAATAGGATTAAATAGGAATAAATAGGATTAAAGGGAACAGAGAAACAAACAGTGGCAGCTCGAGACGAGACCGTCCAAGATTGGTTAGTTTGCCTGTGTCGACCTGCCTTACCAATCAAACCAACTTTATTGCTTACTTCTTTGCCTAAGAGGTATGTAATTGTAGATCTTATTGGTCTTCTAGATCTTGATTGAACAAAGTAGGTTAGAACGATGATATGTAGCCTTAAATCATAGTCTGCTTAGTTTAGTCTTGGAGGAAGACAAATCTAGATGGCACAAGGAAATAATGACTACCCTAGGAAAGTACCTAGCAGCCTAGAAGCAGCAGAATAAGGAGGTATGGTTGTATCACGTATGGCACGGGATGGGAATCGTCGCCAATTGATAGGAAGGTGAGTCAAGGATCAAGCTATGTCTTAGATCTGTGGAAGGTGGTAAATATGCGGGAAAGGGGGTCGACCGTCCACGAGAGAGACAAGGTAATTTGCACATGTCTTATGTCGCTGAGGGAGACACCACGCGATTATCGTGTCTGTTCGGTCTTTGCGAGTAAGAAGAGGTGCTGAAGCGTTGAGGTTTTTGTTAAGAATATGCGGTATTAATAAAACCGAAAAGGTTGGAAAAGGTGAAAGGAATCCATCACTAAACCCAATCTTAGGATAGATCCATGGATGTTGAAATCTGGCATCTTAGTCACGAGCTAACTAAACTTAAAAAACCTTGAAATCAATTAAGAAGGTTTCAAGGTTGGTTTGACAACATTTGACAGCGTGGGCCGAAACCTAAACATCGGATGAACGTTGCGCCTGCCAACTACGGAGGTAAAGAGTCGTGATAAGGTTGAGTTTCGAGCCGAACGGAATCCCGTCAAAACCTTAACCCTATCCGGTCCGAGATGAAATGGTCCATCCGTTCAATCGCCGAAAGAACCCGTAAAACATTTAGTCTAACATTTAGTCTAGAAGGTGCATCTAGAGTATATGTATCAATATGATAATAAACCACGTGCCACCAACGACTTCGATGAAGTCTATTTTTTTTAAGCAGTGACAATTCGAGAGCTGCGTAACGCTGATTCATTCATCCTTACCTCGAAACACTCATTGATGACACGAATAAGTTGGAAAATCCCGCCTTGGCACAACGTGTAACCCGAAGATGGAGAAAGGGAACCTGAGATCGCATACTAGCTGCAGGCCTCGTAACCGATCTCGAGATACGACCAAGGCTAGGTGACCAACTCCATCCCTGGCTTGGGGATTGGGGAGGGAACACATTGGATATTATGAATGCGACACAAACACAAAAAAATCCGCGCCGATGCCTCTCCTTCGTACGCCTCTTGGGCAACTAGGCAACATGGAAACATGGCATAGTAACCATAGGACGTAGGTAGTAGGAGGTAAAGCAAAGAGAATGAATGAAGGGATGTAATGGTTAGACTAAACCTACCTACAACCCAAGACCCGATGTTGCATCAGGCGCTATTTCAAGCATGGGTGACCATCAAAGTGCGGCTTAATGCACGAGGAGGATAAAATATTGGGCACGGGCGGACGGTGGTGGCACATGCGAGTTGCCGCCGGCCGGCCGGCCAGATTCCCACCTAAGCGCACAGCGTCGTATATAGAAAGCAAAGGTGGTAGAGGCTAGATAGTCCGTATCCGACCCGTCCTGCAACGGACATTCAAGTTCGCCCGCCAACCCCTCCCCCCCCCCCCTTTTGTTTTTTATTTTGTTTTCCCTCTTTCTTTTTCTTTTTCTTTTCCCCTGGGGACAAGTCGACGGATGTCTAGCAGGACGAAGATCTAGTTAGCCCAGAGCAATAATACAGATCCCGCCTAGCTGCATCGCGGCGAACTTGCTTTCATGCAGGCCCCTCCTTCGTTGGTGTACCCGTAGGACAGGCCAACACTGTGCGACGGCAAGCGAGGTAGTTAGGGGGCAGGAGCGCGACGAGATGATCTGATCTGATCTATCACGTCCGTCCCTTATTTTTAATTGTGCCCTCCCACACGCCGTCCGCCCGCGTAGAATTATCAAACCTATTCCGTCCTCCCGCATCTGATTTGTATTAGAAATAGGACGGCACGGGTATGCAATCACCCTGTCCTGCATGCACACATAGAAATGTCTACGAAATGTTGGCCCCGGCCCGGGTGTAGGATAGGTACAAGAGAGATCGCATCGGGGTTCAAGGTTGATTTGTAGGGGTATGTATACCGCCTTAGTACCTTAGGTAGGCTTGTAAGCGACGCGCGCAGCGAGTGACAGCCCTCGTAGGGAGCCGTGTAAGGCAAGGGGTCGAAGCGTTCGGGCGGTATTATATATATTGAGCCTCAGGCTCCACAACCTAAATACTCTCGCGCAGTGAGAAAAAAAAAGTCGCGTCGAAAGCCGCTGCGGGTCGAGAATTTTTCCTCGCCAATGCTCCATCCCTCACTTACTTATTTGCCCCCTGCCGTGTTGCCGACCGCGGGATCACAGGTGTACCGGTCGATTGACGAATGGGGTCCTCCGCATTTTCGTCCCGATCCTGTAGGTAGGCTTGCGGCGCTGCGGGCGAGGAAAATGCCTCTAAAGCCTCTTTGTTTTTGTTTGAAACCAACTTTCTAAACTTCTGAGTAGAAGGAAGCAGGGGAGGAAAATTGCGGCGTAGTGTAAGAGTGTTGTGTTTATGAAATAATGTACGCGGGGCTTCTATGTACTATGCAACAATATCGATCTCACACCGGTATATGAGATTCTCCATCCCTTACTTGTCAGCGGACACGCCCCCGGGTCGTAGCGCGTGTCTTTAGATAGCTCCAGGTGCTTGTATCATGCCAGCCACACACGCAACGCACTGACAAAGGACCCTGAGGTCTCAGATCCATGTGTCACAAACTTGCCTAGGGAGCGTAGTCCGGGTTCGCGGCTACGATAGTATTTTCATTATTATTGTTGTTATTACTAGGTACCATCATGTAGTGTCTCTCTTGGATCACCTTACCTACATCCTGTTAGGTACATAGCGCAATTGACAATTCACAACTCATAAGAAGAACAAATCTTGGTCACCGCGATTGTTGGGAGGCTGGTGAGCCACCGAGCAACGGATTTATCGCGCGTTGCTGCTGGCTTCGTTGCTCTCTGTATCCCTCGCCAAGCCCCACGGATATTGCGTGTGCGTTGCAGCGACATCGGCTAAGCAGTTCGAGGCGCATGTCATCAATCTGACAGGTCACGTTGCACGGCGGCATCTGTGGAGAGGCCCGCGCCTCCCGCCGCGTGGGTGCGTTTTGCGGTAGGGGGGGAGCTTGCATCCTGCCATCGTCGTCCGGAGCGCCTCATCCAAGATGCGTGCATCAGAAAAATTGAGATGGCTTACACCTGGACTAGAGCCGATTTGTCCCTTCTAGGCATCTACGTAAGTCTTTCTTAGGATGACTGATGCGTGTAAGCTGTGCCACTTTGCTGAGAAGCCGCCTACCCGTTATAACTAGACGGTTCGAGAGTTGATTGGAAGATGGAGGCAATTCCTAAGACGGCCGTAGGCATTTCGCTCATATGAGCACTAGTGAGTCCCTGGCACGCCACAACCGACGGCTACGGTAGATTCGTAGCCTAGCTCCAGTTGTGACACAGTCCCCCCGCGTCGTGTGTCACGAATAGCGGGAGATTGGGAAGCAGCGTTAGGAGAAAAGGGAAGATTGTGGGAGGACCCGTGAGACTGTATCTTATTTCTGTTCCTCCTGTTCCGATGACCGTCGTATTCTGATGGCATCGCAAGGAGGATCATGGCATGACCGATGGAGTTGTAGATCTGTAATAAAACCAATCTGTTGAAGGATCTAGATAGGCTATTAACGAGCCTATTACCTCAACTTAAAAGTGGGCTCTCATACATTGGCACGTCAAAGTTGCATAGCAGTAGAATATTCGTGATTTAGAAAGTTGTATTAACCTCCCTATATTTATTACCAAAAAATCAAGATGGGTATGTCCCTTTGGGGGAACGTTACCAACGAACTGAACCCGTACAAGTACTGTTAGTCATCCCGCCGCTCTTTGTGGCATGGCAAAAACGAGGTCAATAAGTCGGAGCTCATTCACCAGACTTGGATAAAAAAAAATGGACTTGCGTCGTACTCTCCAGACATAATGAGCAATTCGTCTCATCCGTCCCTCTATCACCGTAGGAATGCGTTCAGTTTTCTCTTGTGGTTCTTTTTTTTGGCTTGACCTATACGTTCCCTCGGCTCATCGTGCTTCCGCTATTTAGATGCCAAAATAGATAAAAATTGTAACTCCCAAATGTAACCCCCCACTCAGCCAAAGTCCCCTTTGCCTGCATTTCATGAACCGACCCAGAAACGTCAAATGGCACGACACGTGAAATCAAATTTGCGAAACAGCCAGACGCCGAATGATGCCCTGACGTAACCTCCCGAGTCCTTTCGCCCAGATAAGGGTATATACAACGAAAGCTGACTGTATGTCGAGAACAAAAGCGTGGGTGCAGAAGAAAAAAAGATGTCCACAAGTTCCAAGGCGGGTATAATAATTAACACACGTTATATATTCCGGAACGATTATGGATAAGATTCGCTGGCTTAAATATGGTGAATATCGAATGATCGAGAGGGTGAGTAGTAGGTATTTAGGGAATTTTCAGTGATTGAATAGGTCATATTCGAGAATGAGGGTCGTACGCCGCTGTCGGCTTCCTGTCTAAAAAGTCCGATGTTCGTGTGGTATCCTGAAATTTGGCATTGGGATTCACCCACAGCCGGGCTCATGATCTCTCATCCACCGTCTTTGGTCGGATCGACCTTTGCTCCATTTGACGCTTCCTTTCTAGTTTGGCATAGTGTAGCCCGCATGCATTACACAACGTTCTCGCGCCATCTGGTCCTCGTCGCCACTCAGGAGTATCAATCCGGTTGCAGCTGTGACATCGCCCGGGAGGTGCTGCGCGCTGTATCCAAGTATTAGCTTAAAATGGCAACTTCAAAAATAACAAATAGAATGACTTACGCCTCGCCGCTTCTTCACCTCACTAAGCCCATACGGCTGTTTCATGCCATCGCCATACATGCTTATATCGTCATCTCCCTCATACGGGCCTTTTCCTCGACCTTCCCTAGCTTTTTCGGTTGCCAAGCTGTGCTGTACAAGTTCACGGAGATTTTCGAGGGAACGTTTCATGAAATCTACATTTCCAAGCATACTCGATACTTCCTGGTCACTGGGCAATCGCTCTGGAATGGGTTGTCCACCATGCTGTTCTGAGGCTATTTTGCTGTAAGCCTCAGCGAAATTGCAGACAGTCCTTGATGTCCACACCAACTGCTGTATCTGTTAGTATGACGCCAACGTCAAGATCAAGAGAAACTGACCTTGTTTAAGCAATCCTGATAACCCCAAGACTCGAAATGCCGATTTAACGTGTTGGAATCATATCGGTTTCGGTGTATGCTGTACTCTTCATCGGCGTGAAGGGGTGGCCTTTGTTGCTCATACGGCGGAAGTGAAGGGCCTAGATGGTGTGGCGAAATAGGTGCTGGAGGTAGCGGGTATTGACCCGCAGGGTATGGTATTTGGGGCGGAGGTGGCGGGTTTTGGTGCCCAGTGTTGGAAACTGGCTCTGGGGGCTTAATAGGATCACGCTGGCTTGGGTACGCATAACCCGAGTCGGGAGGAAGAGGAGGACCCGGCGGTGGCCTAACCTCTGACCGCGGAGAGTAGCGATAGAATTTATCTTCGTGTGATGGTGGAGGGGGTCGAGATTCGGGCGGAGGCTCAGACCTTAGCGGTGGAGGTAAGCTGTGGGAAGCACCCAACGATGTAGGTGTAGTCGGCGAATAATGGCTTGGTTTGGCCCCTGGGAAGACTTCTGATAAAGAAGGAAGAGACTGCCTTTGGGCGGGTTCCGCTTCATTAGGAGTCCTCCTACTCTCGCCGGGAGAAATCATGCTGGGCATGGAGGGTGGAGGTGGTTGATGGTAAGAGGTCGGGTAGGGCGGTTTGTGAGGATGATATGCCGGAGCTGGGTTCATCAAGGCCGTTGCTGCCATCGTAGGCGTGTCGCGATTGTGCCTCTCTGGAAGTTCTGGAAGACGCTGGCTATACGTATCAAGTCTGCTAGCGGAGGTAAAACCACTAAGAAAGAGAGACACTGATCAACTTAAGTTCGATGAGACGAGGGCGTCGGGCGCACTAGAGCGGGTAGCTCCCAAATATAACGGACCTTGACCTAGTGCCAGATTCACCCGCTTCCATAGCGGGACTGCTACCAACGGCAATTCCAGAATCTCCAACCGATCACCTAGAACACCTCATGCATCTGTGTTTTTCTCGTGTGCTCGTGACAATGAGGTTAATCGTCGCCGATGAGGAAATATTAGTGCGAAATTAGGGTTTTGCGCGCTGCTGTATGGATAAGGGGATTCGAAGAGAATTCGAGTCGAGATAGTTTCCGTCACACCAGCTATCCAACCTAAGGCGATCTAAGTCGATAGGTAGTCCAAAGAAACACTATAAATCGACCGGAGTGTACGCAAGACTGGTGTCAGGATGGCGAAACTGTATCTTAGAACCCGGTCTGGTTAGAATACTTTGGATCAGGTATGCATGTAGCAGGACGGGAAGGGTGTCGTTAGAGCAACGGTATACAAGACACTCCAATTACCACGAGTGGTGGCGGTACGGAATTTTTCTCCTTTTAAGACATTTCCTGGGCTCTTACCTTTTTTATGTAGCCACAAGTGGGTCCAGATATGGCCCGATGAATCTATGAGATTTGGCTCTGAGCTTCTGGGTAATGCGAGTCGATATGGACTTCTTCCTCTAATATAGTTTTCCTCAAATTGCCCAAGCGTAGACGGAGGCTCAAGTGGTAGTCTCTTACAACTACAAGATCCTCGAGGTGTAGGGATATTCTCGAAGAGAAAACCTTGTGACGACAAGCTCAAGGTGCCGAATATATGTCAGAGTAATAGACGGGTAAAGTATGTATTGTCCAAGATATTGATGACGTTTTAATAAGATGGGAAAGGCAGATGAACCAAGATTTCCAATCGCTAACGCTGTCAAGGTCACTTTGGCCTCGTGACGGTCGAATGGGAAGGGGAAAGGGAAGAGAAAGGTTCAAAAGTAAATGACGAAAACACGGGTGATGTGTCGTAGGTATTAAGAGAGTTCAGAGAAATAAGCACAGCAGATTAAAGCGAGATGTATGCTACCAAATGTATGATGTACCATACGCAGATGGGCAAAATATGCGTAATAAGTCGAGGAACACCAGCCTGTAGTATACATACATACCTAGGTACACGACTTAGGGCACCCCTGTCTACCAATTTACTATTATATGTGCAGTAACCACAGTACGGAGACTTTGACCTGGGTCGCTTGAAGTGGGGGAAACGGGGCACGAAATAGTCATGACAAGGGTAGGAATCTCACAAGTCAGGGCTTACAGCCAGTCAGTTGGTACTGCGACTTGGGTTCTGTCACAATCCCGGGGGGGTCTGAAGAGGAAGAAAGATTGCTCGCGATTCTGGGCACCATCGCCCTCCCCACACCCTTGGAAAGGAACACGATGCCTGCCCTGTGACTTGGGATCTTTGGTATCGTATCGCAGAGTAAACCTAGCGGGTTGGCGGGCAGGAGATGGTGGTTGCGAAGCTGTCGTGCCCGCAGAATAAACGTGGCTGCAATCTGGCAGCTCTAATCGGCGACCCCATGAGATACATACATGATGATAATAATAGCGATAATAATTAATGATAATAATAATATTGAAAATAAAAAATAGGGTAAAATAAAATAATAGAAAAAAGGTATACCCGCCTACAAAAAAGGCGACGAGACTACCTTGGCTCGATGCGAGCAAGGTTCGCAACTGTAATGACACGGTCGGCTATGATCGCCTGGGAATAGTGAGATGACGATCTCTTGTTTCTCAAACGTACGGTAGCCCCAGTTGCATGGGACTTGTGGGCGAATCTCAACGCGAACGGATCGCTCCCGACGGTCCAAAACTTGGGTACTTGTACAGTATAGGTATAGCACAGGTATAGCACCTGGTTTGTATAGGAATGACGAGTCCCGAAACCTGTCAGGTCACGCCATTATCCTCACAGCGAAATAAGGTGGCACCACTTTTTGGCAATCCAAGGGTGTTAGACGGTGAGAAGTTACAGGGCCCCTTGGTGGCGATAGGCTCCATAGACTAGCATCTCTGCCAACCCTTTGGCAGCTCAGATCGAAGATGAGATGGGCGGTAGGGAGACCAGGGTTATTCCGTCAAGGAGTGTACCTGATTGGGGAGAAAGGGTATGATTCGGTACGCTTTAAGAACCCGACCTTTCATGACGATCTCTCGGTGTCAATCCGTAATCGAAGAATGACCACGCAACCAGCGATGCAGATGCCGGAGCTACATATCTATTACCACGATGTGTAGGTATGTATGTATGTAGGTAGGTACTGGGTAGGTAAGTTGGTAGGTTTTTGAGGTTCGATATCCCCGGTGTCCCATGCTCGGCCGACTTGGCTACATTCATGAGCGGCATACATAGTACTAGATGTACATAACTAGGTAGAGTAGGTTGAACTGTCGAACAACTTTGTTTCCTGGACGGCGACGAGACCGCTGCGGGTATAGGACCTAGGTAAGCACCCTAAGCCTATTAACCCAGCAGAGAACCCAGCAGAGAAACCCAGCAGAGAGGCAGAAAAGATACAAGGACCTCTTGGGATGCTTGGGATGGAACTGTAGGAGAATATCAATACTTCTTTAGATCAGAAATGTGAGATTTCGGAGACAAGGGGTGTGAGCATGGATTTGGAAGGACGGGGATAGGGTTACGAGGGAACATGGCAAGCATGTGCTGGATGAAGTGCTGGATGGGCTGAAAAAAAAAGTTATTATTATTATTAATACCACGCTACCACGCTACCACACTACCAGCAGCTAACTAGTCCACAATAGGTATAGTCAACCAGATATAATGCCTAATACCCAATACCTAATATGTATATATCCATCAGTGTATGATGCATGCTAGGTACATTTACCTACATAGTCTACATAGACGGTAGTACCAGACTACCTACTAGGTAGTAGGCACCGGTTACATCAGTACGTACCGATCTAGCGTCTTATCCATGAATGTATACGGTACTTGTACCTTGGCTTGCGTAGCAGGGTTAGATCTTTCAATGTTGGGGCCGCTCCTTCGCATGCCTTAGCAGTCCACTGCTTGCCGTCCAAATCTCGAGCTACCTACATCATTGTCATCATACATGTACCCAGTACCTAGAATCATCTTACCTTCAGTCTATATTCGGGCGTACCCAGTACCTATCTAAAATCGAGTGGGGAAAGGGTGGAAGGGTTGTGACAGGGACCAGGTAGAGAGACTGCATGGTGCCGAAAGCTATTTTACTATGTACTACTATGTACGTACTGCATGGTGCATATTCTACAGCGAGACAGGCTGTACCTACAGCGTAGGAATTGCTTTGCTGTTCAATGTCGAGTACGCAGAATGTACGATGTAGGCCTTGGGGGAATGGGGAATGGGGAATGGAGAACCTACACCTTAACTTTAGACGTTTTCCAAGGTTATGACCTAAACGTATCAAGGTTTATTGACATTTTCTTGTCTTGTCGCCTTTACATGTCTATACATACATGTCGGCAACATGCTCATCGTCATGTCCAACCTATCACATTTGCAGCTATTCAATCCTTACCGTCAGTAACTACTAGGTAGGTACCTACACTAGTAATAGTAGGTACATAGTAGACACTTTATTATACGTTGGCTATTCGGGTTATTTCCAGTCTATTACCGCTTGTCAATTGTTGCTGCCTTGTGACCGACAGGATACAAGATTTGGGTTAAGTGATGTGGATATCGATGCTTCGTAAACATGTATTGCTAATTTTGACCCAACTCCGACGGGCTTCTAGAAGCTTTCACGAAGGAGACGGATGAATTGTAAATATCCCAAGGTGGAGCAGGTGGAGGTTAAATCTACCTAGTAATACCTATTGTGGATTTCTATGTGGGTATTACCTAATAATAAAGACTTGTGTCCACCTGCAATCTTCTTCAGAAAATATTTGTGTCGCAATGTTGCAATATTGCAATAATCGCAAAACTATCACTTGAGGATTTATAGCCAACCTGGAATATAAGAACTATCTCGTCACCCGGCAACTCATCTGCTCATCTAGATGTATTTGCCTTGCAAACCTTTCTTTAATATGCGCTTCAACTTTCAATCGATTCAGTTGATTTCTAAATTCTGGTGAGCCACGTGCTTACTAGGTAATTGATCGCCTCATACCTAATGTTAATGCGATGCACTTCGAGGCAGATTTAGTAAACTTAACAGGAAATATTGAGTGAAATCCTGATTTCTGCGAGGAGAGCGTCAGGACTCGGAATGCCCGAGCGATCGCTATCGTACTCGCAAAGCTCATGGATAAGATTTACATACTAGGTATGTATGTATGTACGTTGTTGTAGTGATAAGGTGTTCGAAAACGTTTCATGGTATCGAGTGTATCGAGTGAGATGAGTGAGATCAGATCAGATTAGATGGCGGATCGTACAGTACAGTATCGAGCGAAATTCGCAACTTAGAGCACGTTTTACACATTTACACGTTCTGATAAATTCATTCTTTCCTTCATTACTTCCTTCCTAATTAGGTACCTTCTGATACTATGGATATTACCTAAAAGCGCAATTTGTAGGAGTCACAGCCCCCTTGCCCGCTAAGTGTTGCCTTCCATCTTCCTGTCTTTTTTTTCGCCTCTCCTTGAAAGAGGCATATGCAACCGTTAGGGTTAAACATATTATCGGAGAATAATTGGATATCTAGATAATACACGTAGGTACCTAGTTAACCTCATGCATGATTAGTGCAACTTCGCTACAAATACCTAGCTGCATCACTTAATTGGATTTAACCGACCAAAAAAAAAAGTTCAACACCGAACCACAGTTCAATTTCTTATTTTAGTTTTTTCTGTTTTCCTTTCAATAAATCTACATCTACACGGTGCCGACTAGTGACCTACGTTCGAGTCAATCTTTCTACTATCCATTCTAACCAATTGCCACCAGATGGTTTCTTAAGACTTACTATGTAGATTGTTGTCAGCGAAGTCTCACGTCATCTGATGCAATACAGTACAAGATGAGACCTGAAAGATACACGCATATACACGCCGATGGTTTCCTGGCCGTGGCCGTTAAAACCGACCAATCCAAGCCGTTCGTCCCGTCATCTTAACCCGGGATTTTGGTCGGATTTGGAGAACCATGTGGACAAATGGTTCGACTATGGTTAGCGTGCAATTAATCGATCAGGACTCGTTCTCGGCTAGATTGCCTGTGCCCCATGCTACTAAGCAATTCTCGGAGATCTTGCATCCAGATTGGCTTCTTTCGACAGATTAGCGACCGATACGTTAACAGTAACTTGAACCATTCGCTTGGAAATCCTGACAGTGACCGAAGCAAATTTCGAAAAAGTGTGCTCGTAATACTGAAATATTTCAAAAGTTTTAATAGTTCTGCTACTCCTAGGTAAGTAAAAACGTTGGCAATATCTCGTATATTGTGGCTTGTATTGGTGTTTGCTTACCTACTACCTATGACATACCTATGTACAGCATGTATTGTACTGACGTACGAAGTACATTAAAACATTAAAGGCCTTGAATTGGGCTGGGTTTAGGCATATTAAAACAGCATTACCGAGAGCTATGTACAAACCGCGGTTCATTTTTTTTTTAAAAAAAAAAGAATCATTGTCATTTTTTTCCCATATTATACAGTAGTACTTCACAGAAGTTTGCGGAGAGAACACAACAATTCTCTCAACGATTCCGACGTTCTCGGGTTTACAGGCTACATGGTTAGGTAAGTACCTTGAAATAACTGGTTTGACCGCAAGAACATGCGGCATAAATAGGTGCAACTCTGTGGGCCCTAGTCTCTCTATCACCGCATCACAACGAAAAATTCGCCGGTGTTGTACTTCCCAATAGACCCTTACTCCTTTCCGCGATGAGTACTAGGTATACTACGCCCACGTGTACATGTATTTTTCTCTTCTTCTGGCTGGGCCGGATCAGATAACGGTCGACTGCATCAATTGATCTCGCAAGCCAAACTGCCGAACCATGGGCCTGTACTAGGTAGGGTAACAGATCATCCCTTATAACATTGGAAGTCTTCACCTTCCGAGCCAGAAGGTCCAAACAATCCTCCCAGCACTACGAGGTACAGATGGAGGCATGGAAATTGTCGTTTCGCACGACTTAGAAGTACTTACAAGGTAAGCTAAGGGTCGGAGCGCAACACGGTGCGCTTGGCTCTCATCTTCTTGCATCCCGGATCAGTTCCCCTAAGGAAGTTTGCATGGGCTACCAACGCAAACTCCTTCGCCAACTAGGTACAAGGATATGAGGCTCAGATCGAAATGCAGTTTGTTTTCGATGTCCCGAGATGCTAGGTATGCACCTTCGATCCCAGATGGTATCGGTGTTGCGCTTTTAGTGAATCCTTTCACCCCTGAGCTAGGAACCGTTGGGTCGTGCTAGAATGAGTCTGTCTACCTAGGTACCTATTCGACTTAATTGTTTCGCAAGATCAACCGAGGACTCAAGAGTCAAGATAACTCAGTACGTCATTGGCATTTTTGAAACTCCCCTTATTACTAAACCTCGCTTTTTTTTTTTGGCGCTCGTGACGTTTGACTTGTCAACACGAGGTTTGCACGCAACATTGAATCCATCACCAAAGCTATACTGTGTATAGTGGGACGAGCTAAGACAGCATTATTATTTTATTATTCATTACTATTTTATTACTATTTTCTAATCCATAAAGGGTATTAATTTATGGCTTCGTGTAACACGTCAGTCAGACCTCTAAGGCTCTAAGGCTCTAAAGGGGTCGATGTAGCGAGTACTATCGTTCTTAACGTGTGGGCGCGATCTAGGCTTATCTCTCGGGAATCTCAAAAAAAGCAAAAGGAGTTCAAGATTTCAGATCGATGAACCCAGACCTGGCTGTGATTTGTGACCACCAACAAGGAACAACCCTCTTGTGTGCTAAGCACGTACATCAGTTCGGTTGCCTTGCTGTCTCAAAGAAAATCTAGTACTATCATTTTAAGTCAAAAGTCGGCGCATTATCACATGAAGCCGTTTCCTCCAATTTATTTTAATAGATATTATTTTGGAGTATGCATCGATCCTTGAGGCTTGAGTCACAGATTGCCGGTTCGAGCCGTTCATTGCATTAGATGTCAACGTAGTAGCGAGCAAAGCCGATCTACCTAGTCTACCCGATTCAAAATACGAAGTTGAACTGTCGGGCACCCGGTGCTGCTTGTCCAGATATCTATCCCCCGAGACGAAACTAAACTTATCCGGGTTTATGGGTAATTATTAAAGGGTTCATGACTCTGCCATATTATGTATGCAGTCACGCGTTGAGCGTTGCCAAGCAAGCTAAGAACGCCAGTTCGAAGATTATCCATTGTTGACAGCCCAAACGTCGACAGCTTGGTAGGCCAGCACGTTTTCGACATCCGGCGATCTCCACTTAGGAAAATACTCGAAGCACTCGAACCCGCCGACGTGAAACGCTCGGATCGCGTACTAGAGAAATACCCTATTATCGCCCATGTCCAAGGGAGTTAAGGAGGAACTACTTTGACCGACTTCTCATTGGCGGGAAGAAGTCCTGCTGCCGCCAATGCCTCAATTTCGCATACACTATTAAATCGCCCATAATAATACATACGTCGTAGTACATCTCGGACCCACTTGACGAGGACGGTCCGACGGTGAGGGAAGAGATTGCTTCAATCGCCTTGTTCGGCTTCTCTGATACTCGTCTCTTCGATGCGTTTTGGTTGGTGTATTGGCGCGAGGCGAGAGAGGTTCATTCCTGCGAGACGGGCATAGGTGCCCAGGTGTAGCATGTCAGCAATCTGCCCGTTCTACATATTACATACAACGCCTACCAACCAACATACATGCATACCTATTAACCTATACATACAGACGGGTACGGTGAACGCAATGCTGCGTTGTGCCCGTCTAAATGACAGCTAAGGCTAGTAATATAAGTGGCTAGCTCAAGGCTACGGGATTTGTTGTACGTACTAATTTCGGTGGGCTCGGGATTTGCTTTTAGACAAGGCAGAGAACCCTCGAGTGCTGGGTCAAAATTATTACATAGGACCTACTAGGACCTACATAGCAAGTACAACGTACATAGTAGTGAAGGGGAACAAGATACCACGTACAGATCTCCCATCCACCTGTATGGCGATCCCTGGTTAGCAGCAACTAGCTGCATTGAAATCGTTCGACTTTAGACCCCACGCCCGGAGGACCCTGGTTGACGTTACTGCGTTAGAAAGTCTAGAAGAATCAGAAGATGCCCCAAACTGCCGGGTTTACATCCGATTCAGGAATCCGCATCCTTGGGGTTCTCCCAAATCGGGGCGATCTTCATATGGAACTGGTCATGCTATTACGTATTGGGTTAGGATGTCAAATGCCTGAACCAGATCCTGTCGTTGAAGTAGCCGATTGAGTTGTCCGCAACGCTTATACCACTTTTGTATAAGGATTTGGTAAGGGATCGTGTTTTATTTAGTACGTCAACCGGCAAGCCGGCTCACGACCTGAGTACAAAATGTATCTTTCCCATACACTCCACCTAACCAGCCTCTGATGGTGTTTCTGCAGTACCAGAAAAGTACTATGTATGAGTACCTAGCTTAGCGGAGACATGACACCGTCGCGTTGCATTCAAGGACTCTTCCCGCAATATTAGAGGGAAATGAGCGACTCAGGTGCAAAATACAACAGGCAAGGCCATGATTCATGCTGCACATTTGCCAATAGCATTAGAAAACATATTTCTTAAAGCATCGAACGAACCATAGAAACTTACCAGCAAGAGCCTCACTAGCAAGATCTTCAGCTTGCTTCGGGTCAGCTGCTGTCAAACTTGCAGGAACGCTGCACGTCGGAGTCGACGAACTATCTGCTTACTTACAGACCCACGAGGCGTTTTTTGATGCTGTCACATCAATTCAACAAATTTCACCGTCGTACCAATTTATATACTATCTAGTACCTATCTAGTACTATGTCCTAGGAAATCTAGTAAACTCCTGTAAATTATGATTTATCCCAATTATGAGGCGGACTACTGTGTCTCTCATGAGAGCTTGTGGCGCACCCAGAACCATGGTAGAATGGCTTATCTTCCGTGCTCCCGCGATTCACCAAATTTGGTTGCGAAGAAGGTGTTGGTTACGGGGTGAGCTCTGAAAGATTGGGTGCCTAATGTCAGCCATCGACCCAAGACTGCGGCGTTATCTGGATCCAACGGCGGCCTAGATATGCAGACCACACCCAGATCTGTCATCGCCTCTCGCACGGAAGGATTTGTTCTTTTCCCATCTCGCTACTTTGGCTACATTGGTACCCGACCAGGATCCTTCCGCCCTTTTCCAGCAATAATAATAATCTTGCCGTTACCAGCCCTGGAGATTCGCTGGCGTTTCACCACGTCCCGCAACGCCTGCCCACGGGGTGTGGTTTCATTACGAAAAGCCGAGAACGACCTTCCCATACGACTCTAATTTTCTTTCGCCTACGTAAATGGCGCTTACGGATCATCAATGATCACTGAGGGATGGATATAAAAGAGGCACTTTCGCCGTCCATCTATGTACGAGATGGTAATTCGGACTCGACTCCGTACCAACCGAGTCCATGTTTCAAATAATATCCCAACATGCATATGATATACCTGGCACTCCGTCGGTCAGTACCGTTATCGTCCCATGATCGGTTCGATATATATCTCAAGGCACCCACCGGAAGTTGAAAATCGCTCATTGAAGATTACGCTACTATGAACCGGCTGCTCGTGCCTTGGAATAAGAATGGCAGATGACCCTCGAGCATCGGAGCTGGCTCTCAAGTCCGCGAGAATCCTATGGACCTATGTATTGCCCATGCCAATACAATACCCCCTATTGCCTATTGATCTTCTATTGATCGGTGTCCAATCTCATTTCTCCGCCGTACGGATTTTTATCTTCCCGTCTCCCACTAACCATTAATGCGCTGCGCATCTTGTATAATGCAGACAGATTACATACGCATTATCGGCCCAACCCGTCGGCAAGGCATCCATATCGCTGTTGTCGTACCGTACACACGTTATCGTGCCTAGATTAGGCTGAATGGCACACAATCCAGTCTGGAATTGAAAATTTGTATCTCCGGGCGCGAGCCAATGGCACCCAACATATATAGAAATTCAGATCTATTAACGTGGGGCATTTTCCGTTTCTCGACGACTTTTGCTACTTTTCTTATCTCGGCACATATTACTTTTGGCGTAGCAGCGGCCGAGTTAGGTAAGACCCCCGTCCCTCTGGGCCTGAGCAGTATCGTGCCCAGCCAGATCTGGAAGCTGCATCGGTTCGGCCCTGAGGCATGCCTTTTGCGTAAATGAAATAATAAGAGGGACTTGACTCAGCGGACTTCTGACGAACGGTCTAATTATTGGATATTGGATATTGGATATATGTAGGTATGTAGGTATGTAAGTAGATAGGTACCTAACTAATGTACAGTATCTACTACTTACGAATCCATGAGTTGTATATTGCATGTCTATGCGTTGTACGTAGGATTGCGCATGCGCAACATACCTCCATGTTTTATTTTTTTTTCTCTCCTATCTTCGCTGAAACCCGATCCCCTCCTTCCATGCGCAGGACCTTTGTCTCCCCAGACGCATCGTATGCAATATGTAATGATGATGGTGGTTGATGCTGGGGATCTTACCTCTCGGCGATGTTGCCGTACAAAAGGTCTTCCGGCCTCGGGATTCCCGCTTACCGTAATATGTTTGTCGCATGCGCTTTCCAAGCGGGCACCCGGCGTCGCCTTGTGTCCCTCTCGGATGACTCAACCAGGCCATACAATGCTGCGTGTAAGCTTCTTCCCGCCCATACGCGCAGCAACGACGGTTACCTATGCGCATGCCGTCGTATTTATGCACATACACACATGATAAAAACCACGACATATCTTTTTCTTCTCTTCGCTACCGTTTCGTCCCAGCTCTCATCCTATCACGTCCCATCCTAGGCTATCCCATGGGTTAGCCGGATAGCAGCAAAGAGGTAACTAACCTACACGCATCAATACATACAACCCTGGGGGGAACCCGGATGCTTTTTATGACATGTCATTTTTCTTCCTTCGCTCCTCTGCTCTATTTCGCAGGGGAGCAGGACATGGGAGGTAATTTTGTTCTGGTTCTGGTAGACCGTAGTGGGCACCACCTGTTTCCGTGGCCTAGGATCATTGGATCCCTCGCTCGCACGACTGACGAAGTTACGGTCCACTGGAGTCTGCTATGCGACGACCTTGTACGAAACGGCACCAAAGCCGTGTTCGCGTCTTCGATGGTGGGTCCGCCATATTACCCATACTCGTATCTCGATGTTTGAAGTTTAGAGATTCTTGGGATTGGTGCAATGAGAAAAAAAAGGCTGAAAGTACCATGCTACTACTACTACCAAAACAGGCAAGTTTACAAGCTAGGGCTACGACTAGCAATGCATACGTACATGTGTCGGTAGGCAATGGCTGGTAATGGTGGTGGCGGCGTCGTCGCCCAGGTAGTAGTAGGCAACTAGGTGGTCCTTGTGCCTTGTGCGTAAAGTGAGTGCGTGTACTATGTATGGATGTTGGGGTGGATGGATGTATGGTAGTATGTATGTTCGATAGGGGGTGGGAATCCAATCTTTCTACGCCGCCAAGCTCGTCAAGCCAAGCCCAAATGAATCTGGGAATGTCACATGAACTTCCCTTACCTAAACGCCGATGGGACTCGGGACTTCCAGGACCTCTCCCAATGCGACGCCCGGGAAACTCAGAATGCTACTCTGTGGCTTGGTCCCGGCGATCACTCAGGGTTCCACTCTACCCACTACATGCTTATCACGGCGAGGGGAAAGAGGTTCTAAAAGTTCTGAAAGCCCAGGGTAGCGGAATTGGCGAGCTCCCATTGGCGCAGCTAACTCCGGTGAAAGGATTGGTGATGGGCAAACTGCCCCCCAAACTATTACAGGCCAGAAAAATGATGAATAAGATCGCGGGATCTTTTCCCTCCTGCCGTCAGATGGGTGCATTGCAGGATCTGACTTCACAAACCCAGCAAACCTACCTGGGCAATATCGCTGCCTATGCCACGACAGCGTTGGCTTGCTTCTCTTTATATTCCCGCCTGGGGCTGCTGGGGTTAGGCATCCGACAACGTGCCGAAGACGAAGCGAGACTGGCAAAACAATAGTCCTTTCTTCATCTGCCGCATATTCTCTAGCACCTCTCTAGCGAGGACGACTTCGCGGAACCTCATTCACTAGTATGCGTAGGCAGATAATTATCTCCAGGGCTATTGCAATACGCACTTAGCATGAGCATATTTATCTACTTACATTCCCTGCCCATACCCATACCCATACCAATACCCATATCTACATATTTCTAATAAGTCCTGGGGTTAAGGGGGTTTGGCGGTCTCTGACGTTGTGTAGTCCCTAACCGAGGGGTTTTTTACGGCGGAGATTTGTTACTTGTCACTTTCTACGAAATTGTACGGTTCGAGAGCAAGGAACAGCGTGCGCTGTCAACTGGTCCGAGACCTCCTGCAAATCACTACTACATAGTATTATTTTCAGGAACTATATGTGGTACATGACCACTTATCAGAGATGGGCGCCCACCACACGGTGCCGCATATCGGGTTGTACGGTTCTGTTTGGTAAATTAAATATACCAGTCCTAGCAGATGGTCGCCGATGATGTTGCCTTTTTCCCCCAGTATCGTGGGTTATTTGGCGGTTGTCGATGCAAGGTTATCTTCCTTCGGTCCTAGACTGGTGCTATAATATAGCGAATATTCCATACTCGCTAGGTATTAAATGACAATACCTACTCTTTGCATTTTCTGGATCGCAAGGTAATCACGGTTACCCCTTTAATGGCACACCGGCTATCGGAACCAGGTAGGGGAGACTGGGAGAATGTAGAGGGTACAAAGGGATTTGATGACCCCAGGCCAATATAAAATACATATCCATAATTCCCAGTCCCCTAGATCATCCCAGATCACGATCTTATGCATCGTGATAACTTTGCCCGGCTCTGGGTCCCCATCCTGATCCAACCAGTGCAACCACCCAAGGTAATTATGTAAGATGCTGACAGCACTGTATCGCGCACAGTCGTTTCAGCCTTATTGAGAGATTCGGCGTCGTTAATTGCTTTTCAGCAGCAGAGCCCCTTTGAGGGAAAAAATCAAGACAAAATAATCCTCCAATGACTCTCTAGAATGCCTACTTCATCGCATATCACAGATTACCTAGGTCCTAGGTAAATGCAGCTGTTGTCTTTTTCATGTGACATCTCATCTGCGGTTGATCCCGCTGAATGGAGAACCGGGATATCCACGTATCAAGTACGTACGAAAACTCAACATTTGCAGCTATTCCGTCACATTTATGAGGAGCAAATGCGTTTCCGTAGGCCGGTTGTTTAGAATATGATCCTCGGTGACGCTGTTACTAGCTTGTGAATTGCTTGCATACTACATACTACAGGACTCCCTTAAGATGTCTTGCTTGTGTGTCGAAGCGAGCTGCTAAGCAAGGGAGAACACGGCAAAGATGTACCCAACCGCATCGCCCCGAGACAATCAGCCAACGAACCCCGTATGCACTATGTGCAATCGCCAGGAAAGCTACACAAGATGATAATTCTTCCATTCCAAATCATATAATTCATGATCATCACACAGCTTTCTTGCTGATATCACCTGTTAACATCTATAAAATCTTCAAGGTTCGTTATCTAGAACGCGGTGGCGTCGAGCAAGCGAGCTGGCTGTTCTGAATCTAGTCACAAGCGTCGCCTTAGGAGGCGCCAAAAACAGACCTGTCGTTTCATTTAACTTTTTTTTTCCCTCTCGGCCTGAGCAACTCGACCCGATCTCTGATTTCTCCATGCAATCTTGCAGGAGGGGGCGCCTTTTCTGATCTGATTCCCCCCCCTCCTCCTTAGCCCTTTATTTTCGCCGAGGCTCGCGGCCAATCCCAGCCCACCACATCCTACCACCATAAGCGGATGATGCGTGTTCTTCGGGTGGTCGCATGGCCCGCGGCGGTCGATCTCGAATCATCTGGCCGCTTTTGTCTTTGGTTGGAGGAGGCCCGCCAATCTACCTTCTTCTGACGCTACCTTAGATAGAAAGACATATAAGAGAATGACGTGGTGTTCCCCTTCACATAGTCTTACGCTGACTGTTGTGCTCTCACTACGGGTCTATTGATCATCTATTTTCCTCATCCTTCGGTGTGTGTGTGATGTGTGGAGGTGGCGAGGAAGAGCGTGCCGTAGACCGTACGGGGATCGTTCTAGGCGTGCTTGGATACCGTCGTTTCTTTCTAGAAATGTCCTTTTGCATGTGCCGAACAGGTTCTGAGAGAGCATGCCGCTTAGTGATCTACTCTGGGACCCCCTTCTCACCGGTTTCAATCTGAGAGTAATACGCCACGCGCAGCTGATATATGACATGTCTGCTCGCTTGCCTCGGCTGGGTTCGGGGCTGGGTAGGTGAAAGGTCAATTCCCTTCAATCGCAAAGCAGTATTCATGTTTACTGGAAACAATGTGCAAGGGAACCTTAGACGACGTGGCTGCAAGCATTGTCTTTTTTTTCTCTCTGCTATCGTCATGTGCGCACCGGTTTCTACACGCGAATATCTAGGACGTACTACTACCCAGCTACCATGACCGCCCACTGCTCGGGACTAGTAGGTGACATCATGCAAGATACATGTTCCCTTGGCATATCGTAGATTCGGCACTTGGATGTTGCCTCGTTGAAACCTTGGACCGACAAAACAGACCGGATTATTCACGTCTAGCTGATCGCGCCCGCTTCAGATTGATTGCGTCCTGCAGGCTCTCCTTGTGGCGACGGTGGCTGCAGTTCTGGTCGACTCTGCCTCATCCGCTACATCGTCCCGTTTTCGCCTGCGTAACCCAGAAGGACCCCCCCAGGTTTTGCCCAGCCCTAGCGTGATAGCGCTGCATGGAAAGCTACCAGAAGGATGTAAGTAACGATTTAGTAGAGGATTATCGAGATTAGGTTACTGGCGAGGGTCGGCTGCTATGTGGATGGTGGAATAGGGGCAACGCTACTGGCTACCTCGATAGGGGTCTACTGCCCGATTCAGCGTAATGCACTAGTTTAAGTTGACTCCCTGGTGCGAGAAACCGACGAGTATCATCTATAACGTCCTTACACTAGTGCTGCACGTACTTCTGGGATGAGGAACCCGTTGAGCTGCAGCTTTCTGCGATTGGAATGTCACCGAGGGAAAGCCACTGGCTGGATATAACCAGCTGAAACTCCATGCATCGTTAAATTGTCCTTGGGGTACCTACCTAATATTACGGGGCATTTATATGCGAAAAATCGACACTGTTATCGTTCTTCGGATACTTACGATGGAGTTTGCGCACCAATGGGAATATAGAATCGTTGTTTGTATCCGATCAGGGACAGGACGAAATACTCCGAAGCATTGAAGCAATATGGAATTAACATAAAGTTGAGATTCGTACTTTACGAGAATGGGCCTAGAATTGTGAATAGATCAAGCAGTCTCCTTACCTAGGTCAACCAAAAACAAGGTCCTATCAGAGCCTTGCGTTTATTAATATCTACTAGCCGGCTGTGCGTAACGACAGCGTCATCCCTTCCCAATTGATCACATAATTCGAGAGAAAATCTCGTTGCCAAGAATATTGACAGATCTAGACGATACCATGATACGCGTCAGACACATAAACCCACCAATGGACCAAAGGTCCCTTGCTTCTGCCAGAACCCAAATCCCGAGATAATGTTGAGGTGAAAGACTCTAATCTTAGCTTCGCTTGACCTAGGTATGTATGTGGGTAGGTTTGCTTCCATACGAACCCCGAACGTTATCCAGCTGCCGTTTATGTCAGGGACGGCTGATGAGGCGTTGATGACAGCAGCGCGGTTCTTGCATCCGAACCCTGCTTGACAACCTTGAAATAAGCGAGGGCCGAGTAATTCGTATGATAATTACCTAGGTGGCTACTATGCCTCTGAGTTCTTTGATATCAAATCAATTGTAGGTATTGTACATCAACACTTCATATGCTTTGAGCATCGCTACGTACCCGCCTGACAAGTACCTACCTACGCTTACATATAATTGTTGAGATGCTGGGACTCGATGCTTGTAAATTAGCATGTGTTACTTGGTAACTTCCACGTTACGTACCTAGGTACTACCTGTTCGAGGTCATTCATCTAGACAACAGTTAGGATTCTTGAGGGGGTACCTAGGTAAGAATAATTTTTAATAATTCTTTTCCAAAAAATCAACCCCCCCTCAGACATCTAAACGTCAACCCTAAAGCCACAAAGAGCAAAAAAAGAAACAGAAGACTTAATTATCTCCCCCGGACAGGCTTGAACTGTCAACCTCCTGATTAACAGTCACTATATGGAATCTAGTTAGCAAACAACTGCAACCCTTACGATAGTCTTAGACATCCATGGGGAATAACTCACGACGCGCTAGCCAATTGCGCCACGGAGGACCGAGATTCTCAGTCTGTGGTAGGCTGGACGGGCGAACCCGAACTTGACACATAAAATTTTCATAGGGTTAAAGAAGCATATGAAACTTACCTAGGAGGCGAGATGTGCGTCCCCGACTAGCTCTGCGGTCCTCGGACTTCTGCAGGACACTAGACGTAGGAGCCCCACCGGCCTGCTCCTATAGGGGAGCCGTCGTGGGGCTCCTAAACTCGTAAGGGGGAAAAGTTGCGAGTATAGACGAAGCGAATGCGTCGGATGCGGGAGGAATTGATAGCTCATATTCTATCTATTACTATGTAAAAGACATGATATAAGTGACACGTATATAGTACTTGTCTCGTAATAATGAGGTATTGCGACATAGGAAGTAGTCAAGTCTAAAGGCCTGCATCATTTGATTGGAGAGATCTGAGTGTTGACAGAATCAATAAAAAAATTGGTGCAATGAACTGTTTGTTGCTCTATGTTGAGAGTTTCTATGAGCCAACTCCCATCTCCCTCCGTATACAGTTCTATCCTAACGAAGCATAGCCCCGATTGACGTGGCCAGCCGTGATGAACGACTTCATGATTACGAATGTATCATACCCTGTTCCTGACTACCTATCATCATGACCTCATAGCCCGTGCCGAACATACATCGCCGTTTCCGTAAAACCACACCATGCGTAGGTACTTAGCTCGCCAGGTATACTCCATGAGACTCCCATCCCTGAAATGTAGCCCACCCCCTGAACCCCCCTCCGCGTATTCCTGCCCCCCTATCCCCAACGTCTCCACTTCATCTCAGCCTCGCCTCCCGGCGGCGCCGGCGGCCCGGGCAAGATCTCGCGGAGCAGGTCATTGATATTCTTCCCCGTGGTCCTAACATCCTGCCACTGCTTCGGATACCCCAAGCTGCACTCCTCGAACCTGACCCCGCCCTTCCAATCCGTGCGCGGCACATGCAAGTGTCCCGACACGACGACCTTAGCATCGAACCTCGTATGCCAGTCCTCCGTCAACTTCGTGCCGCACCAGAGAGAGAACCTCGGCACGCGCGGGATGAACACCAGATCCTCCCTCAGGGGCCAATGATTCACGATCACCGTCTTGATCTCCCCCTCACCACCATTCCTCTCCCTCGCCTCCCCGATCTTGCGCTCGAACCTCTCCACCAGCGCGTGGCACCACTCGTCCCTTGTCGCGTACGGGTCTGGATGGAGCAAGAACTCGTCCGTCGCCACCGTATCGCGTTCCTCCGCCCACTTGAGCGCGCCCTCCCGCGTCACCTCCTTCGGCCGGAAGCTGTAGTCGTAGAGCGTGAACACGGGACACACCAGCACCCCGTCCCAGACAACGAACTCGTCCTCCGGCGTCAGCACCCCGTGTTCGCGCGCGATCTCCACGCACCTGCGGTACTTCGCCTCGCCCCTTAGATGCGGCCGCGGCGACGCCCCCATCGTGTACAGCTCGTGGTTGCCGGGACACCACCACACCTGTTTGAAGTTGCGTGTCGCGACCGTGAAGGCGAGCGCCAGGTGGTCGGCCGACTCGCCGACGTCGCCGCACAGGATGAGTCCATCCTCGGGGTGCGGCGTGATTTCCTCGAGCGCTTTTCTGTTGTACTCGTAGCTGAGGTGGAGATCTCCGATGGCGTAGAGTTTCATAGTGGCGCCTTTGCTGGTACTAGGTATCGGCCGCTTCGGCAGGTTGCGAATGATGAACCTAGAATCTAGATGTTGTGATAATAAATGAGAGTCGATTGAATATTGGTTGCTAGACCTGATCTAGCAAGTGCGACAGGCGTATGCATCATAAAGTCCGAAGAGCCAATGATATTTTGCGTTGCTTACATTTGTGTAGTGTTGAGAGGAACGAGATCGCAGACCTTGAATCTACCTCAAAAAAAAGTCACCAAGAGGCATGGTTTAACAGCTCAATTGATAGATATCCTTCTTAACTACATAGCCCTATCCTAATATAGGAAGAGCTGAATCTTATTCGTCTTATTGGTGAATATGACCAGTATAAATGCATATCTAATCTCAAGCATGTCACAATCGAGGCATTCCTACGGGATCACCACAGCATTCTACTTCGTAACAAACACTCAACCATTTCACCTCGAAACAACACTCCAAAGCGATAGGTTAGATGGATCAATTTCGGTTGTCTATGGTATAGGTACTTTCCTTCATTCTCTACTTCGTTTTCGGAATTATCAATGGCTTCTCCCTAATACTACCTGCGGCCCATTTTTTAATCTTGCTTTCTCTTCGAATCCCTGCCACTAGATTTATCATCCAAGTCGACGTCCTCGAATTCTACCTTGGCCGGCCTGACTTTACTCGCTTCCATGTGAGCCCCGTGCTCTTGCGCTAGATTCTCAACCTCCATGTCGGTTGGCTTGACCTTGCTTATCATGTGTGCACCGTGCTGTTCTCTGTGCTCCGAACCTCTTGGATCGGCAGGTCTCACTTTTGCTTCTGCATGAGAGGCGTGTTCCCCTCGAGCAAGTTCCATGTCGATCACATAGTCATCCGTGCCAGCCCCAGCGCCTTGCAGGCTTGGTTTTCTGAAGCCGGCGTACGGTTGAACCTTGGAAGTCATATGAGAAGAGTGCTCTTGCAAGTGCTCTGCATCATACTCATCATCTGATCCGCTGTCTGTGGATGGGGCTTCCTCCGCTTCTTCCGGCAAGGTCTGGCCCATGATGCAGTCGTGCTCAAAATATACTTCAGGAGGTAATTCGGTATGATGGTGTTCAAGTCTGGCTTCCACTGGTCTCAGTGGTCCGACGTCCTGTAGCTCGACTTGCGTATTGTCCTGGTCACCGTCGCGGCTGCGTCTGCTCCTCATATTCCTCTTGCTCACTTTCCGCACAATTTCTCCGAATCTCTCTACCCCATGGTTACCACGACGCCCAATCTCGTCCCGAGCCAGATCAACTGCTTGTCTGTTTAGATGAGCACCTTCGTCGATCAAACGGTTTATCTTGCGGATCTCGCTCCATCGAGTTAGAGAACCTAATTCGAGAATGTTCATACGACGACATTTCTCCGACGGATTTCCAAGGATGATAGGCCTCTAGCCTATGTCTTCTTCCGGAATTTCGGAGATATCTTGAAGACCATTGGCCCTAGCGGTGGCGATGGCAGAATCACGGCGGCGGATGCTGTCTCTCCGCTCTTTTGTCCACTTGTCCATCTCAAAACATTTCGAATTGGGGATGATCTGGACATGCTTGAACCGAGTGAACACACCTAGCAGCAAGATCGAGTGCAAAAACAAAGCTGACGCCACGACTCCTGTTGCAGCCCTCTGCCCTAGACTTCGTGTAGCTATACCGCCGACCCAAGTCGCTGCCGCAGCTCCAAGGAAACCAACACTGTGAATAAGATTCCATCCAGCGGTAACCCGAGGAAAGGATGAGTAATTGGTCCGTTTCAGATTATCTTTTCCTGATCTGGAGCGGCCGGTCATGCCCGGTTGGAGATCGGACGTGTCCCATGCCTCCATCAGCATACCATTGCATTCAGCTATGGCAAGACAGGACAAGAACCCGATCATAGAGGCAAAAGTGCAAGGAAAGACAATATGTACAGGAGGGCCGGAGGAGACGACAGTATACAGAATGCCGGCGATGGGAAGCACAATGACAAAGATCGCGCGCCGAACGAGGTGGGAAGTCCACGTCAGTCTCTTGTCAAAGGTCATACTGTTCGTCAATGGGCCCGTAGAACGAGCTCTTGAGAACAGATTCGCCATCTGGAATGGCACTGCTAGGAGTGCACCAATTGTGACAGACGAGACAACTGTTCCTACGTGTGTGGATTTATAGCGGTAGTACCTGGAGGTTAGAGATCCCAGAAGCTATGGGTGTCAACAATACCACAAGCTCATGAGGGGTTAGATCAACTTACGGCAATGACCAAAACAATTTGAGCATATATATACGCAGAGTATAGTGCCATCACAACGAAACCCGGTTGGCGGAGCATCTCGAGAGATAGGGCTATTCCGTGATACATTTCTTCGCCCCACCACGTAGGGCCGTCCTTGACTCGATGCATCATGACCTCGCCCCAGGCAACCCGTCGGGATACTCCCGAATCGGTCCTGACTTCGGCTACAGAACGTCTCCAAGCTGAGCGTCTGACCTCGGGACATAAGACGTTAAGAAGAAGGACAACTGCGATAAGCATAATGCTTATATAGAGCCCCCATGATGGCTGTAGGTTATCAATGACTATGGCACCGACTAGAAAGCCGACACCGAGTGAGCCTATGAAAGACCAGGTCCAGATGCCGAGCCATACACCGAGGCCACCTCCATGTCTTCTTACATCGTAATGATCGACGACTTCCTGATGTGGATTGCTGCTCATCAAAGACGCGCCAAACAGGTCAGTCAGTATTGAATGGAAGTTCATGTTGGCAAAACCTAAAACACAGCCCATGAGAGCCCTCGGGAGAAGCAGTGCCCATCTCCAAACACTTGTGTATGGAGATCGAGGGACGCTCACTGCAATAGCCTGTGGAAAGAGCAGCGGCATAGCAATACACAAGCTACACACGATGTATGGCTTCCGACCATGTAGCAATGGTAGCGGCCAGCACAGGAAATTTGAAAGTGCCATTCCCAGGTAGAGTCCGACATTGCCGAGAACCGTGTAGTGGTTGAAGTCTGCAATATAATATTGTATCGACGGGACTAGGCCAGCATAAATTCCAACCAAGACACCAATCAACGCGGTGCTCAAGCACGCGACAGAGGCAACGAATCGCTTGCGAATGGGAGACCAGTCGCGAGCAATTGCAGGCTGCCGTTTCATAGACTTGGTAAGACTAAACCGTTGCCCATCTCGGATACTGACGTGAGACCTGTTGTGGAGGCTTATGTTGTGCAGTTCATGATGGCTCTTAGGTGCTGCCTTTCTCTGGGACGTTGGAGGTTTCGTAGGCAAGGCGTCTTGGTTGTGGTGACGCCTAGACCTTCTGAATCCCAGTATCCCAGCACCTTGCCTTTCCTTTGTGTTGTACTGCGTAGAAAAGTCTACCTCGTCAGAACCACCATCCAGGCTATGTACGTCCATGTCTCTACGAAGTCTCGTATTGTCTTCTGGTGAGTCTTCGCGGAGATATATAGAGCTGTCTCGAGATGTGATTGGGGGATGGTGGAAGACACGGATATGTTCTCTAACCTCTCGACTATCGGGCACGGCTTTTTTGTGCCTTCTTATTGTCCCTGTCGGGTCGTCTTCGTCGTACGCATGAGGCATTGGGGATACGCAATGCCTCTTGATCTGGCTGTCCGGAGGTGGCATTGGTAAATGGCCTTCATTAGAAGAGACATGATGATGTTTCTTGCGACTTGCATGTTTTTGCTCAGACCTTCGATGGTGGTCATGGATGACTTGCTCCTGAGAAGTTTCCGTTGGATATGTCGTCCGTCTGATATTGCCGCTCCGTATATCGGGTCTTACCACCTCGCGGGGATCTGTCCATCTTGAGGACAAGGCTTCGCAGCCATGGCCGGGGCCTTCGACCGCACCCACGAAGACATATTGTGGTGCTTTGGTGAGCTTAGACTCCTGCGTATCTTCACTTGAGCTTCTAATATGCATATGTGCATCATGTTGAATAGGTTTGTATGTATTCTGTGAATAGCTAGGGAGGCTCCCGTCATCTGTATGCACAGAATGATCGTGTTCGTTGGCTTCATCAGCAACATCTAACGCTTCGTTGAGTAGTCGTTCGAGATTGTGTATAGTTGTGTCCATCGCCCCTGCATCTGCAGCAGTCTGTTCTGAGAATGCTGTTACTATGGAAGCGATTTCGTCGACAATATCATTGGTATAGTCGTAGTGGTCTTCAGGGTGAGGATGGGACTTCTCTGGCATTTGGGTAAGATTTGGTTCGGACGGCTCAGGATACCCGAGAAATTGACGAAGCCAGGCGGCACCACGCCAAGGCTCGATTTTCTTAGGTGACAAGCTTTGCTCCTGATCACTCTCCCCCCTTTCGCTCTCTGCATGTTGTGGTTGAGAGATAGGAGAAACTGACGCTATTGATATAGCCCTCTCTTTCCCGCTATTTCGACATGGAGTCCCTTCTTGCGAAGGATCTGTGTTTGGAGTGTTGCCAAGCAATTTTGTGCTTTCACCCTCGCACCGGACATTTTCTTGGCTATCAATATGTTCTGTAGCTCTCATAGTAGTTCCTGGAACGACATCGAACCTTTTCTGAGATGTCGAGCATTGACTTGAAGGTCTATTTTCATTGCAAATTGTGTCGGTGGATTTACTTGTTGATTTAGATGAGGCCACACGTGTACCCTCAAGCTCAAGCGGGGAAACCGTATTGGTCGAGGGCTCATTGATAACACTAGATTTCTTGTCCTTCTTCTCGCCAAACTTTGGCAGGAAACCCCAATATGAGGTTGTTTTCGGTGAATCTTCATACTTATGGCTATTGTTTACAACGGATGGACTTGAGAGCGAGCTTTCCCCTGTTTTAAACACGACAGCCGATGATTCATGGTAAGGCTGTACCTTGGGAACCCAGATATGACCTTTGTGATTTGAAGTATGTTGAGAGCTCCAAAGGGAGCTGGGGGCCATTGGAGGACAGGGGTTTGGTTGAAGACTATGGTCGCAATGAAGATGCTCGTCTATGACATCTGGTTCAACCTGAGTTTCATTCTCTTCAATAATCTCCTTGCCGATAGTGCCCTCTGGAGTAGGTTGGACCTTAGAGATGTTTGAGTGGCCTTCGTGCGGAGGAACATCGGGGAAAACCCCAGCAGCTGTACGAACCTTGACAGCTGAGTTGTGAAGTGTGTGGACATGAGCGGACACGTCAATATCTTCTTGATATGTCCTTTCCCCCGAGAGAAAGCGGTAGGCCGGCGCGGTAGTGGTGATGTCCGACAGAGGACAGAGTCTGCTCGGCGGTGTTGTAATGGGCGAGATGCGATCGATGGCGACCTCAGCGTCACAGAAATCAGCTTCCGAAACCAAGCCAGGATGGTAAATCGCTGTATGCATGTCTGGGGGATGCATTGTAGGGTCGAGACACACTACATGAGGCCGTTTACTTTCGTCAATCACAAGGGTTCCTTCACTTCGTCTCTCGACATTGGCCTTAGATGACCTTCTAGATGGAATCGAAACGCTTGAGAACCTGTGTCTCATTGTGGTATTCCTTTCTGTCATTTTCGGAGGACCCAAAGTCAATACTGGAGGTGCCGGTGAGTCTTTCGACGATTGATCCATGGAATCATCTGTGTTCAATAACTCAAGACGAAATGATGGAGCTTTCGACCTGGTAGATCTGATTGATTCCGGCCTATTCTTTTTGTCTTTGAGCGAGAAAGCTGAACTGCTGGGATGTAGCATGTGCCCTGGTTTAGACGCCATGATGAGGATTTCTTGGTGGAAGTCTTGGTTTCCCGGCGTACCACTACAGGCCTTCGTCATAGTTGCCGCTATAGCCACCGAAGTGTCTAGTGACAGAATGATTTTAGTACATCGAGGAGAATCATAGGGACGCAGGAGGATCGCGCATTGATAGTGGATTGCTCGTATAATCTACGAGCCCCGGAATAGATCCAAAAAGAAGCAGAAATGAAAGGTAGGATGATAATTGCTACAAGATACGGGTACTTCTATGATAGTGACAATATATAGGAGATGGGAAGGATACGGCTAAAAGGTTGTAGTTTTGTTTGTGAGAGGTTCGAGGATATGATTTTATCTCAACATTTAACAATTGGTAATAAAATTGAACTGTTTTGACTCATGCTCAGTACATCCACCTTCCCTCCTTCCCTCAACTACTAACTATGTGTTTAGGTAACTACTAAAGGTCTCGAGTTTCGAGGCAAGCGCTACGTCATAGGTAAGGGACCTTGCCTTGGGCAATTCTGATAATAGGTATTATTAATGGCAAGCACATTTATGTCTCCTTGAAGCTTATTGAACGCAGGTGCAAACTGCTAGACGGATTGTCGAACTACCCAAATTACCAATTGGCCGTTGCTAATCGTAGGCCAATTTTGGATATGTGATAGGGCCTAGGTTAACCTAAGGTTGGAACCTAGTGATTTCCTCTTCGCCTGCTGCCGCCACCGGAAAACCAATAGACTAGAGCCGCACTGAAGTTGCCTGTGCCCCCAGCCCACAGAAGTGCCAGCGGAACGATGACAATAGTTATAGGCAACGAGACTGCCCAAAAGAGCCATTGATTGATGTCGGTATTCCGGATGTCGTTTGTGTTCATTCCGAAAATGCTGGCAACTGTGCTTAGAGGAAGAAAAATGACGGTTACAATGGTAAATGCGTAGACGGCGGATGCTTGCTGGTCCTTGTTATCGTCGATAGCTCCCTTGGCCTGGTTCTGCAGTTAGCGTATGGAAGACAGGTATAAATGAATTGAATGGCATGCACTTGCCTCTATCTCAAAAGACAACAGTTCCTTTTGTAGCTGTGCAAGCTGTCTATTCTTGCGCTGAGTTGAACCTAGACAGTCCTGAGGAACCATCCCTTGAAAGTAATTGTGATAGCTAGCCTTTGGCTCAAAGTCTACATCATCATCTAGAGAGCGAAGCGTGGGTGATACGTTGGTGTCAGCGCCGGAAGAATGTGGTCTTCGTTCTTGTTAGTGATAGCACCATATTAACCTAGGTTAGGGGGCGTGAATTATCTTACCTTGGGTTTTCATCGTGATGGTCTCCACTGCCTGTCGACTCTTGTAATTCTGTCTGGAAAGAGATCATTTCAACCAGGACGCGCTCCTGTTCCTTGAAAACTTCTTGAATTTTGCTGATTTCCTCCTGGAGGGACGTAATCTTTTTTAAATGCGATCGATCCCACGGTTTGTCAGAAACTGCTTGTTGCTGTGTTTATTAGCACCCACATAGCTCGACTACCTAACCTACCTACACAGGCAGGCGAATAGGAGCGATAGCTTACTAAGGATTCGACACATTGACGGTAGATTTTCACAACGTCAGCAGACAGTGGCTTTTTTGTGTTCTCCATCTCCGGGTTCCTGCCCAGTAAATCGGAGCTAGCTTGCCAAGCGATGTCAATGGGCAAGGGTATTAGTCTATCGCGTAGTTGTGACGGGTTATTATTTTTTAGGCTTTGGACGACATTCTGTGATCCCTTCTTGATGAGATGCGAAGCGATACGTATGTGTTGCAGCCACGTTCCCATTGACTGTCTTTCGTACTTGGCATCACGCCCGTCAAAACTAATGAGCGACATGAGTATATGTAACCATGCTTGTTGAAGTTCGACGGGCATATCGATTGAGATCATTTCCTTAGAGCTATAGCAGAACGCTTGTGTCAAGCTCCCAATTTCGCCAGTTAAATTGCTGAGTTCATTCTTGATAGCGAGCAATGCGCTATCTTTAGATTGTGGAGATTCGGTAAACTAAATCATATAGGTAAGTTGATGTGATAGAAGGTTTTTCCTTA
Source organism: Rostrohypoxylon terebratum (assembly GCA_022497145.1). Taxonomy (NCBI): domain Eukaryota; kingdom Fungi; phylum Ascomycota; class Sordariomycetes; order Xylariales; family Hypoxylaceae; genus Rostrohypoxylon; species Rostrohypoxylon terebratum. Next base: position 714 of record MU385875.1, on the reverse strand, counting down.
TTTCGTTGGAATTTATTTTAAGTTTATATCGTGCTTTAGCTTATGTAGGTAGGAGGCACATAGTAAGTTGATATTATATGGAAATGAAAGGGGGGTAACTTACTTGTAGAAGTTGGTGCACACCTCCCCAGTATTTTGATATCGTCGGTCCTTTGAATCCTTGTGGAAAGAAGAAAAGAAAAATGCTATCTGCATAATCCAATAACACAGGCCCATCTTGTGACCTAGGCATACCTATATCATGCCGATGCTGTTCTTCACAGTTTTTATATGCGGCTGCAACATTACTAGTGGTTTCGCTAAGGAGGAAGTCTTCCATGCTTGTAAGCAGATCATGGCTAGGATCTGGCTGTTTTCTTTGGGTGTAACCTTGAGAGTCCAAGGAGGCAAAGGCTTGGAATGGATCATTCGTAAATCCTGAGTTATCGTCACTATACATGAACTATTAGCTACCTGGCAAATAGACATAACATACCTAATTACCAAGAGCAGGAAAACGGGTGGTGTGGTTGAATTGTTTGCGAACCTTAAGAGCTTGAACGCTATAGGAATTGGAGACTTATTTTTCAACACATCCGGCCATGCCTCAGGGTGAATCGGTGCGCCGCCATATCTGAATTTGTTGAAGCTACTGCCTGAAGCCAGTGTATTAGATACAACAAGATCAGGCGTTGAGAAGTAGCTGTAACACAGCGAGAGCTTGAGTGCTTTAGC